>JANSVA010000004.1:5224399-5234673 GCA_025504915.1 Erythroxylum reticulatum
AATTTAAAAAAAAAAAGAGAATATTTCATGAATTTAAAATATTATCCGAAATAATACCCATTATCAATCAATGTCGATATAATACCTTATCAAAATCAAATCTAATATCCAGGTACCATAATCGCAACCCAACTTCAGTTTCTAATCTAACAAAGACTGGACCTTTTTGCACGCTCTAGCTTAACACAGGAATGTAGCTTTTGCCCATGCCTCACACAGAAGATCGCCGTACTTGCGTCTCCGTTTGAAAGAAAACGAGTGGATCGATGTCAGGATGCATAACAGTCATCAAAGGAGGCGGGTTATTGAGTTTCGATCTTTCGGTGAAATCCGTGAAACGAAGCATACACCTCGTGCCATCTTCATCGTCGCTTCAGCTAGAAAACGTACTCCTGATAGCTTCTGTCACCAAGGCTCTCCGCGAGTCAGGTACTCGCAAACTAGACTCGAATTCTATACCCCTCTCAGAAACTTTGGTTGTCCAAATACTGCGCAAACGTTCACTTGACACGTTTAAGAAGATTGAATTTTTCAGATGGTGTTCTATGGGACATAATTACAAACACAATGCCTGCACTTACTCTGAAATGTTCCGCATTTTGTGCCGCTCTGCGTATTTTGAGGAGGTGCCCAATATGATGAAGTCGATGAAGAATGATGGCGTGATTGTTGGGTCTGAGACTTTTAAGTTTTTACTTAATGAGTTTATACGAATGGGTAAGTTTGAGTTTGCACTTGACATTCTTGATTATATGGAAGAATTAGGAGCTAACCTGAACCCAAATGTATATGATCCTGTTGTTGTGGCACTTGCAAAGAAAAAGAAACTATCTTCAGCCTTGTCCATCTTTTTCAAGCTTTTAGATGCTAAAAGTGCAACTCATGAAGCCAATGATGTGAATGGTGTTTCACTTCCTGGTTCTATTGCATGTAATGCATTGTTAGTTGCCCTTAGAAAGGCTGACAAGAGAGTAGAATTCAAGAAGGTTTTCGATAAACTGAGGGAAAATAAGGGATTTGAGTTGGATACTTGGGGTTACAATATTTGCATTCATGCATTTGGTTGCTGGGGTGATTTAGGTGCATCTTTCGGGCTCTTTAATGAGATGAAGGAAAAGAGTTTGAGTTTTGGTTCTGCTGGTCCTGATTTGTGCACCTATAATAGCTTAATTCATGTGCTTTGCTTGGTTGGGAAAGTGAAAGATGCACTTATTGTTTATGAGGAATTAAGAGTGTCTGGTCATGAACCTGATGCCTTTACATATCGAATACTTGTCCACGGATGCTCTAGATCATATCTAGTGGATGATGCAATGAAGGTTTTTAGTGAGATGCAGCATAATGGACTTCTACCAGATACTCCAGTGTACAATTCTCTTCTAGATGGGATGCTCAAGGCAGGGAAAGTTATCGAAGCGTGCCAGCTGTTTGAGAAAATGGTTGAGGATGGGGTGAGAGCCTCATGTTGGACTTACAATATTTTGATTGATGGGATGTGTAGGAATGGAAGGGCTGAGGCTGCCTACACTTTGTTTTGTGATTTAAAGAAGAAAGGCAAGTTCGTTGATGCTATAACTTACAGCATTATTGTTTTGCAACTTTGTAGGGAAAATCAGCTTGAGGAAGCATTGGATTTGGTGGAAGAAATGGAGGGGAGGGGATTCGTAGTTGACCTAGTTACCATAACATCACTCTTGATTGGATTTCACAAACAAGGTAGGTGGGATTGGACAGAGAGGTTGATGAAGCACATTAGGGACGGCAATCTAGTATCAAATGTTCTAAAGTGGAAGATAGATTTGGACGCCTTACTAAAAAGTCAACATAATAGAAGAAAGGATTACATGCCATTGTTCCCTGTAAAAGCTGATATCGATGAGATCATCGGGTTAATAACCTCCTCAGACTTAGGGAGTTGTGGTTCAGATGAGAATGAGAAAAGCTCGCCAACTGAAACTGATGACTGGTCATCGTCCCCTTACATGGATTATCTGGCCAATCAAATGAAATCAACTAAACGTTGTTCCCAACGGTTTTCCTTCGCTAGAGGGCAAAGAGTTGATGATAAAGGAGTGGGATCTTTTGATATTGACATGGTTAACACTTTCTTATCAATATTTCTGGCCAAGGGGAAGCTTAGCTTAGCCTGCAAGTTGTTTGAGATATTTAGAGATATGGGTGTGAATCCTGTGAGCTACACTTATAACTCTATCATGAGTTCTTTTGTCAAGAAGGGCTATTTAAACGAGGCATGGGATGTCCTTGGTGAAATGGAAGAGAAGCTTTGCCCTGCAGATGTAGCTACGTACAACATGATAATTCAAGGGTTGGGAAAGATGGGAAGGGCAGACCTAGCAAGCTCTGTTCTAGATAAGCTGTTGAAGCAAGGTGGCTACCTGGACATAATTATGTACAACACCTTGATTAATGCACTTGGAAAGGCTGGCAGGATCGACGAATCTGTGAAGCTCTTTGAGCAAATGAAAAGTAGTGGAATAAATCCCGACGTTGTTACCTATAACACAATGATTGAAGTTCATAGCAAGGCGGGCCGTTTGAAAGATGCATATAATTTCTTGAAAATGATGTTGAATGCAGGCTGCTTACCTAATCATGTCACTGACACAACTTTGGACTTCTTGGCAAAAGAAATTGATAAACAAAGGAACGAGAAGGCGTCGATCATGCGCCCAAAGGATGATTCCTAAAGTAAATATCTCTTTTGGTTCAAGAATTATTGCAGCTAATGAAACGCACATTTGATAGACAATGCGTTGGATTGCTTCGCATACCATTCTTAAGGCATTTGCTCTTTAGTCCTAAGTATCATCAGGTTCCAACAAGACAATGCCTGGAACACTGCAGCCTTGACTGCAATTGGATTGTGTTCAAAAAGGTGCAAAGACATCCCAAGTGCTTGGATTCCTGGAAACTAGACCTCGTTGCTACACAAGCTTCTTGATGATGCATCTGTGGTTTCGTGAAAAGCTGATGAACAAAATGTTGATCCTTAAGGGAAGACAAAATAACATGTGGCAGATATTCCCGGAAACACCATTGCACTACTGCTAAGCGAGGATAAAGAAACATAATTGAAGCACAAAGGTTGCGATGTAAATGCTAGAGCAATAAGATTCTTTCAGGTTCTTCCTGTTAACCACAGCCATTTCCAATCATATGTCTCCATGCCCAGTTCACGAGGTACAAAGAATTAGTAAGTACAATAGAATTCCTTTAGTCCCTCTATTTTTCTTAATCTAAAAAAGTCCAAAAAGTAAAGAAAAGCCGAGCAAGAAGAGCCAAACTGTGTGAACCAACAGAAGCGTCTGACCAGGAAGAGGAGCACTACCACCATTCCCCACCTCGCAAGCTCCCAATTTCGCCACCTCAACGCCGTGACACGTGGCCTCCGGACACCCACACCAATAGGTCACACCATCCACGCCGCAAACTGGATCCACGCGGAAACATGTTACCGGGCAAGAAACCGCCGCGAGTGACGGGCACACGCCACCACCGCTCTCCTTGTCGCCGGTTACTTGCTGAATCACTAGCGCGCCGTCATGCTCCGATCGCACGACCGGCGCGCATAGAAGGGATAGCACGGAAATGATGGTGCACAGCGAGCCGAATCGAGACATGAGTTTCTTCAAATCTTGGTAGCCCCAAACCGAACCCTAGCCCTGAATTAAGGGTAAAGTATACAATCACAAGCGCATGAACAGAATTCGGTGGAGTAGGCCTACCTGTTCGTAACTGTTTTCGATTCACCAACTGATTTGACAATCTATGACCAATTAAAGTTTGTGAGATCTATTTATTTTTAGGATTAACAAACTTAAGGCAACCAATTTACGGATCGCTGATATTGTAGAAGTAAACGATTATATATTTTGATTAACCAGGGGGCAGGGGCACTGTCTCTGAAACTTCTCAATTACGTGTCGTCATTCCAACTCCAAAAGCCATTGTATGGCATTTCATTTCCCAACTGTTTGATCCTTATCCTTCGCTAATCTGAACATCCTAGTCACTTCCAGACTCTCAAATCCTCCGAATCATGTGGTTTCAGATTTAAAGTGTATTAGTTGGCATGCTTGATGTTTCCCAGTGAAAATACACATCTTGTTAGGAAAAGCTTACCTTTCATTGTGTTTACCGTTCCAGAGGAGCTCAAGGTCTACAGACTACAGTTGAGACGTCCATATCATCAAGACTCGACAGAACTCCTTTTTCTGTCTTTTCCAAGGAAAGCCATCCAACCTTCCTTCCTTTCTTTCCATCGCCGTGTTTAGCAGACACAGAAGTGATTTATAATACCATGGCCAATGAACACAGCCTACACATCCCCTGCCCCTTCCATGCGCCCGAGTTGATGGATTGGCAGCTCAACTACTACTTTTGATCAATTCAACCCAAAGCATGTTCTTGCACCTGGACAAAAATTGTAACTTCAAATACGAGCGTGCTCTTCTTCTGATATAATGAGGAAACAATAACTTGCGTTGCAAGTACTAAGCTATGGCAAATCTAATGTCAGAATCAACCTACTTTATATAGTTGATTTCACAGGCTTTAACAATCATTTATGCGGATTATATTCCTTAAAATAATCTCGTCCTATAATTATCAGAATCTGGTACCAGAGAATCCTCGTGGTTAGTTTGCAGGCATCATAGTTGTATCCTGTTTTAGGTAATCAATGTACTCGAGTTTTTCCAAACCAACGATTCAGGTTTCATAGTACTAATCAAAAGCTCGTAATTTTCTTATGTATTACTATAAAAAAATAGTAACTGTGGAAATTAGCTTGTTGAGTTCATTGATTGCTACAGTTTGATATGGGTTCACTTGTAAGACAATGGCTTCACTTAGAAAAGGATTTTTTGGCATCATACTTTCAGTAGTTCAATTTTGTAGTCGAATCTATTATTTACCTTTGTATTTTTGAACTCATGGGTTCATATCTGCACCTAACACTCTGTTTCGAGCAAAAACCGACGTTGTTTTGAGTGTAAATAGACATAACACGATATCATTCTTGGCTCGAAATAGGATTGGATCAGGATGTTGGGTACAAAGGGTCTAGTGCCTGAACTCATAAACCTGACAATCCTGAATTATGTAACATAAATTTGATTATGGATATATAACTGTAAGATTTTGATATTATTTCATGCATATTTTGAGATATATATATATTTATTTACTTATTTAATCCTTTGGGATTAGCAACGGGAAATTTCAAAAATATTTCTACATTACGTTGTAATGTTGTATATAATAAACAGACTTTAAGTTGGTAGATCTATGAAAATTTTGATCTTCCGTTTACAACATATTCTCAAAGGGTTCAGATCAAAGACTGAACGCCACACTTACACAGAAAATTCATAAGCTATGCATGTCACACAACATCTATACAACTAGATGACATCATTTTTTATGAATAATACAGAAGAACGACAGATCATTTAGTAGTGCAGAGCATAAACAACCAAACATAATTCAGCACTCTCATATAAAACCAGATCAATTATCCTTATCTTTTCTGGCAATAGCAGATGGCTTGAACCAAGGGATCCACACCGAAGTTGTCTTCTGATATAGCCTGTAAGCTTCAGCTCTGCACTTTTCTCTAAGCATCCGCTGTTCTACTAGCCAAGTGACATAGGCCAAGCACAAACTATTAATAAGAGCCCCAATAAATGTCCACCCATGTCCCAGGTTCCATGCAAATATCACCAAACCCCACCACCATAATTGCTCCCCAACGTAGTTCGGATGCCTAGAGTAGTACCAGAAGCCGCTATTAAGAATTGGGACCAGTGGCTTACCAAGCTCTTTTAATTTCTTGTTTTTAGTCACAAAAGTATGAAGTTGTGTATCAGCAAAGTACGCTATCACGATGCCAACAACGCAAACCACAATAGCTATAACATCCCAGATGTTCAACGGCTTATCAACCGAATGAATAATGTATAAAGGAAGTGATAGACCAAGTAGATACACCTGCAAATGGGAAAATCATCGGATAAGCAAAAACACCCGAAAGCTCAAGTTTCTATTGCTTAGACTTCTCCTATCTGCAACAATTCATAGCAGGTTAATTATGCTGATTAACCCGGCAGACAACAGTCATCATTAACATTTAACAGTGAGTATAAGCAGGGATTAACTACCTGCTGTGAGACATAAACAGCGAAAAACGAAATCCACCACCAACGCTTGCCATATCGGCGACGCAAATCACTGAACCTCCAGTCTTCTCTAGCACCCCACTGCCAATTTTCCCGCCTAAAATAGCTATGGCTAAGCCTCATACTCCAAACCAATGAGATTATTATCACAATTCTCGACCTCCAATAGTTGTATTGGGCTAATGGGTACATCGCGTAGTAAAAAACAAGCAAAACCGGTATCACGGTCCAGTGCAAACTTATCATCTGCACAAGGAAGAAGTACAAAGTTAACACTAGCAAAGAAGCAAAAAGAAAGAGATGGGACAAAAAATGTAAACCCAGAAAGGAAATAAAGCAAAATTTACCCAGTGACTCTCCTGGACGTGGCTAATGAGCCAGAAGAAGACGTTGACGTTGAAGAAGAAGAGTACATTGGCCAAGGGAAAGGGGTGGTCAACGCACCATGACCACAGAGGAGACAAAGAAGTGTCATGGCTAACACTTGCATGATAACTGCTAAGAAAAGAGAGGTAGAAGAGAACTGAAGGAAGTGGCACCAAGACAGCAATCGCTGCGTTGTACAAATTTCTACCCATTTTGACGATGTTGTCGTCTCTCAGCTCAGACTCTCAGGTGCCTCTCTTAACACTCGAAGACGGTGTTAAATAGCAATCGGAAAAACAGCTTGGAGTCATTGGAGTATGATTTTGTTTATTTTTAAAAATACTTTTATCATTTCAAATTATAAAAAATATTTTATGATATTAATTTTTGCTAAATTTATATTAAGTTATTTTAATATAAATCGTTATTAAGGCATACTTGGAATAACTATACGATTTTATTATATTTATGTTTGAGTTTAAAAGTGAGGGTAACGTTAAGTTCGATTTATAAAAATAATTTCTTTTTTATTGTTATCATCATTATTATCATCATATCTTGAAATTTTGCAGTAAAACATAATTTGAAGGATCTGATCTGATAATATATGCAGCCTTAATTTTACATAATAAAAACAGTTGTTTCTAAAAAACCTTATTCACTAATTATGTTCGGGACGTTTCAAGGGAACATTGTTAGGTTTGATTCTCTTTCAAATGCAATGGGGCTACAGGCAACCCACAGTCAATCAAACTTGAGATTTAATAATGGTTTAGACCCTACGTTCACTATCAATTTGACTATTTCAGAATCTCATATAGGGCTAATCATAGTTTGCAATCAAGCTTGTTTATGTGATAAAAGAAAAAAGTTAGTAACACAATTAATTGATTTGTTGAATCATCTTAATCTTCTTTCACAAAAAGCTGGTTAGTTGCAGGATGTGGATAGAAGAATAATCTTTTGCAAAGATTATATACAGATATATACACAAAGAATTCGATCTAAATGATTGCAAATTCTCCTCCTCCTGTGAATCTTCACGCAGAAATCTGTGCCTGGACAGATCAACGACAAAACCTAGATTGTATTTTCCATTGCTTGTTTGTTCCCTTTAACGTTGTGGGATCTCTTTAAACTCTGGCACACTCTGGAGAGAAAAAGGGGCTGAAGAAATAAAGACATGACACTAGGGTTTATCAGGCTCGTGTAATCCAAATCCATGAACTACAGAGCGTGCAATTATGAAAGCATTAACTACTTTAATGGTGTCCCTAATGATGTTAGAGCCCTAAAGTGGACTGCTTAATGATTATCCACAAGGCACATAAGTACATATATAAACTTTCCACTTTCTACGGTCCACTCTCCATCCTTCTTCCCTCACCTGGAATAATCTTACCGCTCAACCCCCAACCTGCGCAGAAAATGGCAAGTGGCTGCTCCAAATAAGGCCCAACAAGGACTATTTTGTTGTCTTTAGCATGCATAGGCTGGCGGTATCACTTTCTTCTAAGGCTCATCGATAGTAGGTCCTCGAGTATACATTGTTTAGACATCATGTAATGACATTGAGTTGTGCTTGAGGAATAACAGCCTCCTCACGGAACCAAGAAAAGGGTAACAAGTCTTGTGAGCTTCTAAGTCCAGCAGGGGGCAGTTAAGGTATTGTGCAATGACATTTGAGTTTGTGCATATTGTGCAATGACATTGAGTTTGTGCACCCACAGAATCCCCTATATCACACATTTACGCCGGAAGTGATGCATGTCCGTGATCGATAGGCAGCCACATAATCAAAGGTTGGACGATTAGAACTTCCAGCTCGTGTAATTGGAGAAACAGTAGGATACGAAAAATAAAAGCAAAAAAGCAACGTAATATGCAATTATGTCAAAAGCTCGAACGATACACTCAACTTCAGAGATCAATCCCTTTTCCCTAACATCCGATGATTGAGCAGAATACAAAAAGTAGACAGCAGCCACGATTCACAGAAATACTCAGAAAGACGTAACAAGAACTTATGATTGGAAAGAACAGAAGGGGGGCATGAGCAAAGAAACGAGTCTGACTGTTTGAGAACCAAGGTAGAAGTGAACTTGCAGCTAAATAGCATGATGCTTGGACAGAACCTACAAATTCCTCCCACCCTTTGCAATGTCATCCTTAATTGCTCGTTGAATCCATTTGACAATGAGCCACTGCAAGATGGGTAATGATCACGGAAAATGTTACACATGACTTGAATCATCAGTCCAAAACTCAAAGTGAGAGAACCCAACAAATTTTTACCTGAACCCCAATAATGAGAGGGATCAACACCTTTCCCCTGTCATTTGACTCAGATCCATCTACCAACCTTTTGTCAACAAGAATCCCTTTGTTTCCATTTGTTGCAATCCCAACTATCTCTTTTACCAAATGCGGAATCCAAGCATCACCATTTGGGAGAATCTACATCCAAAACAAGCAATTTGACAATAAATAATCAATTTCATACACCACTAGTTAAATTCAGATCTTAGCCACCTTACCTTTTCATCTTTCTCATTTTTGTTGCATCTCCCACTATTCTCAACAAAACCAACAGGAATATAGGAATCCTACAAGCATCAATGTGAAAAAATGGTTACTACGCAGGATATAAAAATTTCGTTATTGTAAAATCACATGCAACAATGTACAACACTAATGGATGCCCATTTCCATGATTGTAGTTAGTTCTCAAGTATTATAGCGAGCTAGCCAATTCTCACAAGAATGCAGTCCACTTAATTGAGCTATTCCTACAAACACCTTCATCCAGATAATTTAGATCTTAGGCTACCGAAAACCATATCTTGTAACCTCAAATCTCTTCTTTAGACATATGATGCAACATTCAATCTTTTCTAGCATAGTTAATCTGCATTGTATTATTCCCTAAAAATAAAAGGTCCATCACATACCAACGAACAAAACTTAACACACTTAGTTAGCCCTTCTTTAGGAAGCCCATAACACTAGAAAATTGAACCTTTATGCTGTCATCCCAAACAGAAGCAGTAATTTCTTCCAGATCAACCAAACAACTCTGCCTTTCAAAATTAGGTTCTTTGTCGAACAAATATTTGTGTATAAGACAGGAAGGAGGATTCAAGGATATGATTCACGTCTATGTCACTCCACTTTTTAGAAGGTACTCCATAGACAAATAAGCCACTCAACTCTCAATTGTGTTCAAAAATCATCTACGTGATATTTCTTAGAAATAACACCATTCTTTTCACTTAACAAAAATGCCAGATAAAGAAAAGAATTTGAGTATCAGCTTATCTCTTTATATTACTATGACCAATGAGAAGCTGAACTTAGTTTTTTCAGCCAATAATTTCTTATCCAGTTTGGAAGTATCTCGTTCATTATTATCTATGACAGACTGTGCTTATAGAATGACCACTAAGGCTAATCCTTTCATGGAGGGTCCAAAAATTGAGTTTTAGCAATCTTGATGCAACCCTAGCTTC
The DNA here is from genome assembly GCA_025504915.1 of Erythroxylum reticulatum. Taxonomy (NCBI): domain Eukaryota; kingdom Viridiplantae; phylum Streptophyta; class Magnoliopsida; order Malpighiales; family Erythroxylaceae; genus Erythroxylum; species Erythroxylum reticulatum. The sequence continues at coordinate 5,234,475 of JANSVA010000004.1, forward strand.
TCCTTCCTCCGTATGTTTATTAGCTGTCCCCTGAACCATTCCCCAAAGACCAGTATCATAAATACACCCCAAACAAATTGTTGTACCTTAAGATCCTGTTTTCTAATCCGAGCTCCTATCCGAAGTGTCTTCAAGACAGCATCTGATCTTCTAGCAGTAAAGACATCATAACTAAGATCATCAGGTGGGCAGAGCTGGG
>JANSVA010000004.1:5243347-5264723 GCA_025504915.1 Erythroxylum reticulatum
ATCATCTTTTCTACTTCATTTAATCCTCATTCTCAACTGAATACTAAAAAATTTACAATAATAATAATAAGTTTAATAATATAATTAAGAATAAAAAATTTACTTATATAAAAGAGAATATTTCTAAAAATTACTTATGTATTTTATTTCAGAAGCGGAGACAAAATTATCCTTCAATTTTAAAAAGAACAAAAATTTATGTTTTTATTATCCATGAATTGAACAAAAATCAGTCAATACAGTAACCAATCACGCAAATTACAGGATTCTTTTGTTTTGTTATCTGTCTCCATTTATGGAGACGACAACCATCCACTACGTTATTGACTTGGCTCTCCGCGTTTGCATTTGGCAAATAAGTATCAAAATCTAGATCTCCGGGCTCTGGCAGTACATCCACGTTCAATCTCAAGCCTATAGATAAATGAACAACAGCAGAGCCCTAGTACATTATTGTATGAAGCTACAATCTGCCACCATTTTCAATCTTATGAAGATGCTATAGCTACAATCTAGGGTATATTAATTACATACTCTGTCAATCATACTTCATTTTAATGGGTATCATCATCTGTTCACGTATATTCTCTACTTGCGCAAGCACAGCATCTGATACTTGTGCTATTTGCTCTTTTTTAACCCCAACTACAGTCAAACCACAAAATGAACATTATTAAAAAAGGAATGGAACTAAATGAACACCAGAGGAAGAGGAAGTACTGGACGTAAATTATAGGCCTTGCTTCCCCAACTACTGGGGTTTTGTTACCTTGGAGATAACTGCTGTACATGATCAAATGAATAACAGTTGGAGAGGAATTCCTGGCGAAGATCTATACTTTACAGTTATGTTTGTGTAGGTTTTTCCAATATAATCTGTTCTGTAAGAGAGATTTAACTCATTCTCACGCTAACTTTGATCCGTAAATATCTAACCAAGCAAACTGTTCCACCGTTCTTTGAGGACTTCATGTGCCTTCGCACAGTGAATAGCCTGCAAACTCATTCTTCCCTCAGTGGTTGTTTCTCTGACGAGGCCAAGCCTAAGCAATGTACTTATGGCTTCATTAACTGGCATTTCAACCTGCATTCCTTTCATTCAGATTAGCACTTATTTAGCTGGCATTACTTGATATTTCTTTGATTTTTTAATTACCTTCACTTTGAAGACATCATACATAAATCTCTCGCACTCATCTCCAGTACTTCGGCGACAAATCACCTGTAGGAGGAATCCATGGTAATTAGATGGAAAATGAAAACATTGAATCATAAACATCACAAGCGCCACCTTGCAGGCTAATTCTGCGAGATGTGGTGGCTAAATAAGGCAGTCCAACTATAGGAAAAAATAAATTTTACTAGTTACTATGGAGACCTCATGTAGACCAGCTACAATCCCACGAATTTGAGGTTCCTAAATTTTCAAGCAGATAAATTATAATAGCGAAAACTTCAGCAGTAACCAGACTCAAGAAGAGAGATGAGGTTAAGCGTTACTTCCTGCTTCATTATGCAATCCACGAAGTTGGGGACTAAAATTCCACTCATATAACTCAGTAATTTGACTTAAAGAACTAAAATAGAAAAATGATAGCCACCAAACAAAATTATTATATTAATCCTGTCTACGTTAGTATCAGAATTTCGAAACAGGATACAACATAATTGATAACTGTATCCCTGAGTTCTAATTCCATTCAAGTTAGTGATGCAGAAGTCACACAAAGAAACTTGCCACGAAGAATATTATAAATAATAGATACACAAACCTGAGCATTTTTCTTTCTAAGCAAAATTGAATACATTAGAATGGCTTCCTTATACTGCAAAAAAATCAGTCAAAAGGAAAAATAATTAGACAAAAGAATGTTAAAAACAAGTACTTTTTAAATCAAAGACTGTCAACCAAACTAAAGGTGATAAAGAGAATAGAAATTTGGGTCTAACTACGAAGACTGATTAGGGACAAGTCAAAAATCTTGTGTATGAGCCAGGGTCAGAATGAAATTTGTAAATTAGTTCCTTTAAATTAAGGTAAAAGAAACAGAATAGGAAAACAACATTAGAAGATTATTAAGTTGCTATATTCTATCATATTCCACAACATTAGAAGATTATTAAGTTGCTATATTCTATCATAGTCCACATTCTAATATCTATAATCATGGTAAATAACACATTAAAGGTCCTCTCACTTGCTGCTGTTCAGAAGCATCCAGAAGAAAATGAACTGAGCCAAAGCCACTTGCCAATGTTTTCTCATATAGTGTCTTGTTAACCAGTAGCTGCAGAAGTAATGTCTTGTTAAATACCATTTGAAGAGCCCAGAACATAAATCAACTTGGTTCATACCAAGTTGATGTTTAACACAAGCTATAACTCACATAGTAAAGTCAACTCACTTGATATCTATCCCATGTCTGTTTGTAACCCAAAGCCACACGGGTCACATAAATTATAAGAGCAGTGACAGCAATCACATCAAGAAATATTGCTGATCTGCATTGTGTAGAAAGAAATATTAATGTAAACATATCAACTCGGAAAACATCTGCCTCTGCAACCAATCTAGAATGGGGGCAAGGTGGGGAACTCTCAAATTCAAGAATTAAGATATGTGGCAGACAGTAAAAACAGGGAACCAATTCCTTAAAACTGCCTTTCATTATGAACTATAAATAACAAGCTATAGCAAGTATAAATTTATACACTTCAGTCATGTGCCAAAGTTTTGAAAGTTAACATTCACATACATACGGGTTAGATAAGATGTTCTCAAATTTGTAGTTTATGAAATATGCCGCAAGCCCCAATAGAGTGGCAACATCCAAGCGTACCTATAAATACAGAAGATTCTTATTAGCGTATCAGAAACTTGTAACAAGTCCTAAACTTGGCTATAAATGTAATTTAGTACTTTAAGCCAGTAGAACCTTCAAGGCTCTTCATCATAGTAGCTTGTGTTTTGATAATCAGGAACATATAGTGACTTGCTAGAACTTCGGTTAGAAATTTGTACAGTTAATGGAAATACATTCAATCAGTTTGGTAGAGATGAATTTATGTCAAATGTCAAATTCATTCTGAATAACCTGGTGTAAACACTTTGATTAACCCTAGATTCCCCAGTTGAGTGATATTACAGAAATGTACCCATGACACTGGAAAGCATTAACCCAGCCTATTTATGGAAACTCAAATATTCAGTAATAAAGATATTTAACCAGTACATACCGTGTCTATGATCCGGAAAGATAGCTTTTTGTGAGGGAATACAACCTACAAAGAATTAAATAACAAAATAAAGTATTCTATACAAAAGCTAGAATCTCATAAGATAGACAAGTATACAACATCAGAGAGCATTAACAGACATTGCAGCGTTAGAAGTAATTACTGGCAGATCTGGAATGGGAATTCTCTCATAGATCTTCAACTGCAAGGATGGCACCTGGATCTTGTTTTCTTTGTCACTTTTGGTCATTTCATCAGTATATAGCAAAATCAATTCCTTGAATGCAGGCTCCTGTCAATAAAACACAAATTTCAGAAATCACATTAGGGACACGTGGGAACATTTTATTTACGCCTTACAACACAATTTATGTTCACATAGTGTCAAAAACTTGACATGTCACCACATCAATCTCTTTTTAGTTCAAATTCATTTCATATAGAAAGCAAGTGACAAAGCAGAACAAATTGATCATGTGCAAGAAGCATACCTGGAGAACTGATTGTGAGAGAAGAATGGAAAAAGAAGTCTTCAACATTTTCCAGACATCATTCCCGCAGTACTTTCTTGTGGCAGGTCTCCATATGTCACTAAGAGATATTCTTGATAAGAAAGTCGGCCTGAGTGAAAAAAAAATTTATAACTTGGTAATTGACGTAATAATGCTAAGACAACTAAAAGTACAATGGATATCAATTGGCATTGATCTTTATTTCCAAATTTGATTAATATTTCAGTTTCTCAAAAACTTTGAATTCATATGTTCAGAGCAGTTCTATCGCTTGAACATGATATATTCAAGTCAGGAAGCCATTATTTACGATCTTCTAGTATTATTATGTTTGGTGGAAACAACCCAATACCTCTTTTATGTTACTCGTCATATTTTACTCTAATCAACATAAAGTAACATCAACATGGATGGTTTTTGAAGGAGAAAAACCCATTGACATCAAGAGTTGCACAATATCTCAACAGCACTACCACGAAATTAACTCATTATTAAACATTCAATTTTCTTTATAAGCTTCATGCTCGAGACAAAATTATAGTAAGAATAATATAAAAATTTTGAACAAAATAAACCTTAAACGAGGTTCAGAAGTGTTATTCTCGTTTTCAGGTTCAAATGTCGTTTCTTGTACGGGAGGTACAAATCCAATCCAGGTGAGCAACTTTCGAAGAAGCCTTCCACGAGGTCCCACAGGCGATAGAAATCCCTCGTAACGACTTACTGCTCTCTGTGCTGCCAGCCAAATAGGAAGATCACTATCTGATAGTTGGTCCATCCCCAATGGGTTATTAGAGGTCTGTTCCTTGTTAGAATATAACTGTTGGAAAAGAGGAAATTCCTCAAGCCAAAGCATCACTTTCTTAATCCAATCTTGTAATTCTTGTGTCTGAGAAGCATTTTGGACAGCCTGTCAGAACAGCATGATAACATGTCAAAGCAATCATCAATAATAAACCTCAAATATCAAAATCATAATTTGAATAAAAGAACTAAATGAATAGCAGTTTTAAGGTCTATGATACACTTGTTTTAAATTCACAGAGTTGTTTCAGTTATCACACAACGAGGCCAGATATTAGCTTTCATTGTGGACTCGGGTCTGCCATTTGATCTTTGCTATTTATGTGATTTGGATCAAGCATCTGTAAGCATCATACATTTGCTTTTTAAAAATATTCAGCTGCAAAGCAATACTGGAGAAGCAACCACCTCTTTCATCCATTTTCCAAGTTTCCCCAGTGGTTTTGATACAAGGAAAAAGATTTGTTGAAGAAGCCTGGACTGAAGGTAATCCAACTTTTCAACAATCAGCAAACCTTTCTGCCTCTCAGTTGCATAGCCCCTCCTACAGGGGAATGACATAGAAATAAACATGTGAAGGTTATTAATGCATTAGAGTTTTGAATTTGTAAGCAACAAGTTCATACGTAAAATTTAGCAGATATTAGGTAGAGATGGACCCTTTTCATAGGAAATGTAAAGTATGCCATATCACAAAGTTTGTCTATCCAGCAATCCTGGTAAGCATAAAGAAGGTCCAGATATCCAAGAACAAGTCCCTGTGATACTGCCAATTTAATTCATCGTTTCATCATTGTGACAATTAAATATATGGCAGGGTACAATTAAGTCATGAAAGAACCTGTTAATGACTCCAACTGACTTGCTTGAGCACTCATAGTATAGTTCTGAATAGCAAGTCAAGTCCAAGTTTTCTTTTTCATAGACTATTTTGTGGAAACCTCTAAAATTTGAGCAATCCCATGGCTAAAGATCGTGTCTAGACCACAGCACAAAAAATGAAGGAAGACAAGCAGAAATGATCTACCTGAAAATTATTGCATTCGATTCGGATGCTTTCTTCCAGTCCACAAATATTGGCAAAGTCAGGAGGTAATCTGAGTTCAAGGCAGATGTTAACATCAAATCTGTAGCTGATAGTTCTTGAAATTGCGCATTATTAAGAAGTTGCATGAATGAACGCTGGAAACGAGTGTCGACAGCAAGTCTACAAACAATATGCCAAAAAAGTTACACTCAAGTAAGAAATGAGACTAAAAACTGATAAGTTCGGAACAGACCTGGATTCCCCATTAGATTTCATTTTTTCAAAATTTCCTGAAGAGCCTAAAAGCGTTCTTAAGTCAACACCATAATTGAAATTCCTAGCCTTGTCAAACACAGTCTCTTCTCCAAAACCCCCTATAGTCCCCATTCCATTGATGCCATCGCCATTTACTACAGTATTTCCATCTGGTTCAGTCGATTCTGCTTTTTTCCCCGAATTAGTCACCGAATGAGAGGGAAAATAAGCAGTTCTCATTTCCTCCAAAATCCTTTTGTGTTCAGCATGAAGAATAGAATCCAGGGACCTGCAACAATCACATGTTCTGAATTCTAAAATGAAATCCAAGCGTTCAAACGAAAATGAGTTCCCCTAGCGCATCCAAATTCGGATTTCCGATTAAAACGAGATTAACAGTTTCTTTTCGTTTTCTTTTTTTTTTTTGGACGAAATAACAAAAACAGTAAAATAAACATAAGAATAGAGAGAACAAAAAAATGGGGCGGAATGACTAACGAAGAGAGGAGAAGAAACTGTTCAACGTCATCTTGAGAGTGGTCGAACAACTTCAAGACAATGGCATCTAGTAGCTCAGCCTTCGAAACTGGTATGTATTTCTGTCTCGAAACTTGTACTTTCGAAATCCCTCTCTCATCTTCCTCTTCGTCATCATCTTCTTGTTCTTCATCTTGATATTTTGGAACCAAAACATTCTCATTCCGCGTCATTCTAAAAACATCTCCGATAACGGAGCTCGATTCCAAAGGCTCCTTTCTGGACAATTCCTCAACTCTCAGAGAACAACAAGGGCCACGCATGGAGATCGCGACAGCGATGTGCACTGCCAAGCGCTTAGAGAAGAGAGTTGGTTGAGATACTGACGAGAACGGAGACGAAAACGCGGGTAAATTCCTTAGCGATAACATATTATTTCGACTGATTGTTATGCGTTCTCGATTGTCTTAGCTTACTTACAGTACATTTACATGGGTGATGCGATGATGATGAAGACTCAAGAGTGGCCGCATTTAGAAGGAAGACATAACCGCGCCTCGCTCACTCGCCTTGGATAAGCTTAGGAAAAGGGTCTTTTCAATTTTTACTCCACGTGCAAGGTGCAGATAGGTTGTTGAATATTTATTTTTGCCAAGTATTTCTCAAAATTATTTTAAAAATTTTCTTAAAACGTTTATTACTAATACAATTAAATTGTACTCTACCTGCCATTATTATATTATTACATTCAATATAAGTAAAAAAAATGAAAGACAATTTTAATTTTTTCACCTTTAAATTATATAATTTATCTTTTTTATTAAAATAATTAAACAACCAGTAAGAAAATATAAATTCATCAAAATAGAAAGCCAATAATAATATTTTACAAAATAATTAAAGAATAAGTTATTTAACCAATGCCTACCATTTGAATATATTTTCAATTTTATATAATTTTTTATTAATTTCGTGTGTATTTTTTAATTTAAAATTTGAATAAGCTTTTTATCTTTCCTTTCGAAGAAGATAATCCTAATATAGTGAATAATAATAATAATACATCAATTATTTAAATTTTTTCAAAGTTAGGGCTAAGAAAGATAGCCTGGCCTGGCTCGGCTGGACTTTGACCTAGGTTGACCGGGGCATAAGTCAAGATTGCTTGGCCCGATGAAAAAGTACAAAACATCATCGTTTTATCAAATTATTTTTAAAAAAATATGAGAACGGGCTGGACTGGCCAGGCCTTTCCATGACCTATCAGGTCACCACTTTGGCTACGGACTGATTAGCCAGTGGTTGAGCTGGGCCATGGGCTAGCAACTATCAACTTGTCGTGCCATAAGCTGCCTAGCTCAGCTCGTTAGTATCCTTTTTCAAAGTATCATTTGTATAGTATGTGGTATTGGCAATCATTTATATATAATAGATCTCTTTTAAATAGTTGAGGAAAGAATAAATAAAAAATATAATTTTAGTCTAACCCAAAAAATGATGATCATAATTATAAACAAATTGCTAATTGTTATTTTGAAGAAAATAGAGATAAAAATCATGATGTTAATTGGTTTAGAGGTTGAATACTTGTAATTTGTTGCTCTACTTTTTGTCATATGTTGATATTAGTTATTTGATTAGTATAGGCTTTTGTTAAAAATAATGGATACTCAATCATCTAAATCGAAAAAAAAAGTTGTGGTCGAAATAATATGATGAACATTTTTTTATGTAAAAGTCGAAGCTCATTGATGACTTCTTGGACTAAAGATAATATTATAAGAAAATTTTATAGATGTCTTAATTATAAGGAATGTAAGTTTGTAATAATAAAATAATCGCTACTTAATAATGAATAATTTTTGTTACCACATTCTTACCACTTAATCTAATGTAGTGTATATTAAAATTGTAACCTAGACTTCTTGCTTTTATGCTCTAATTTGGTGTTAGATAATCCTAACACCTATAAATATTTTAAGACATAACTAAGAGTAAGATAATGGTAATAACAATATCAACTATATATTCAATGTAAAATCTGTTACATATTTTGTATTTCTATATGATCTTTATTTATGCGTGTATTATCTATATCTAGTGTAAATCGTTCTCTTTTCATGTTTGGTACCTTTTCTTAATTTAGGCTACTTAAATTTCTCATTTTTCCTTTTTTTAAAGGCAATCAAGCATTCTCCTTATTACAACTGGTTCAGTAAAAATTTCATTCCATCAAGTGTGTATATATATACATATACATATATATACATATACATATACATACATATACATATACATATATATACATATACACATATATATATATACCTCTTTTACTATAACATTTGTTAATGTATTCATCTGGATATGATGATTAAGGTAAATGGTAGCCAATGTATAAGGACAAAGAGTTCCTATTAAATCCTAATATCTACAAGTATAAGTACTAACAATACCTAGTAGAAATATTACTGACATGTGAGATCTGAAAAGGTTCAACAGTATGCAACCTTGTTCCTAACTAATAGAGAGACTGTTTCCAAAATGTCTACAAGTATAAGTATGATTACTAATTCTCACACAAAACTTGTCTAATTTATGCTCTCAACCTCATACTCATCAACAATATTTCACTCAGTAAAATAATTAAAGCTTTCTCTCTTATTCTCTTATAATAGTAAGAACTTTTGGTGCTATATTATTATCCGATTTTCCCCCTAAACTCCTTTTTGTATACATCCTCTTCATAAATCTCTTTCTAAAATGTTCTAACATGTCAATTATATTATCGTTCACACTGTTACATTTAAAATTAACATTAAAATATGTATTACACCATATCTTATTGGGGTATTATAATAAATCTTCAATTGATCCTTGAAATTAAACACAAAGGTTACCTTAACTATCCTTTAGAACTAAAACCTTAGATCATTTCTATTCCACCTTATCTCCAATTAGCATAAGTGTACCTTGCATTCAACATTCGATAACAAAGGTTTATTTATGGGAGTCAAGTTTATGACATATGAAGATTGTTATAGTCCAGTATCTCGACTTTGATACCAATTTATGTTACAAATATTTGTGGCAAAGCTAATTTGAGAATTTAGATATTGAGAACAATGAACGAGGAGAAATATCGAAAAGAAAGAAACAGAAGAAGCAATAAAGATAGAAAAGTATATAGAGAGAAAATTAGTTAGTTGTCATTCATTGCTCTCTTTTTCACCCCAATGATTATATTTATGATTGTAATAATTGTTGGTGGCTACTAATCATTGCGCAATAAGTGTTTAACATACATCACATCTTTTTTAATATTTACGTATTATTTCAATACTACATCGTTTACAATCATCAATTCCTACTTCACTCTTCAGCTAGCGAACTCTTATCATTTCCCATCTCCTTAATAACCTTGTCCACGAGGATTACGTTTGAAAAATTTTGCAAAAATTCCCAAGAGACATCATTATCCTTTAAAGAAGACCATTGCACCGATATCTATACTACTAGTTGATTATTACGATTAGCCAATCTTCATCAATAATAACAATTTGTATACGTAGTCTTGAATACAAAGATGGTGGTAACACTAGCAAAGATATTGTAGATTTAGAGACTCGTCGTTTCAGTTACAAAATGTGAAAATTAAGATGAATCCTACTATTTGCTAGTAAATCAAGCTTATATGCCACAGTTCTTATCTTACGAATGATCTTAAAGGGACTATAGAACAAAGTAGCCAACTTTTGAGATTGACAACTCTTAACACTCTGTTGATAGTAAGGTTGTAACTTCAAATAAATGTAATCTCCTATAGTGAATGTTCTCTGCTTTTGATGGAGATCAACAATTTGCTTCATATGATTTTGTGCTCGTTGTAAATGGAAGGGCAGAATATTAATCATACCTTTCTTATCTAACAAAAATTGATCCACTGTTAAACTAAATGAGTCACCCGCTAAATATGAAGTGTGCACTGGAGGTGGAAATCCACATACATCTTGAAACGGAGTAACGTTAATATCTGATTGAAAAGTAGTGTTATACCACCATTCTGTCAAGGATAACCATCTACTCCAATTTTCTGGACAATCAGAAGACATACAACGAAGGTATGTTTCAAGTATGCGATTGAGAACCCGTTTGTCCATCCGATTAAGGATGGTAAGCAATGGAAACTTACAGCTTAACATCATGAAGACAAATAACTCTTTCTAGAAAACACTTGCGAAAATGGCATCTCTATCATTAACAATCATCTATGGTATACCATGTAGATTAAAAATGTGATCCATAAGGATTTTAATAATCAATTTCGTAGTATAAGGATGACGCAGGGGAAGAAAATGAGCATATTTACTCATCCTATCAATAACTGAAAAATCACCTAGTACCTTTCCAAAAATGGTAAACCTTCCATGAAATCCATCCTAATATCAGTCCATAATTGTTAAAGAATAGGTAAAGGTTGAAGCAATCCAGGTGAAGCTATAGTTTCATTTTTATTTCTTTGACATATTTTGCATTTACTTATAAACTCTCTAACAAATCATTGTAACCTCCTCTAGAAAATATGCACACAATATTTATATGTTCCCAACCAACCAAAATGTCCTCTTTGAGCTGATGCATGTGATAGATCAATTAGCTTGAGACGAAGAGGTATTGAATTACTAACCACCAAACACCCTTTCCATCATAAAATACCATTAACCCAAGTATAAATCATCCTTATATTCTCACCCTGTTGAACCAAAATTTGAAGAGTTGTATCTTATTGCCAACTTTCTTTAATTTCCGACAGCAACCCTATGCTTATATATGAAATGGTTAACATGAAGAGCTCAGAACTATTCACCTTAGACAATGAGTCCATAACAAAATTGTCTACTCCTTTTTTGTACTTAATAGAAAAATCAAAACCCAATAACTTTGACAGCCAATTATGTTGGAAAGGAGTTGTGATTTTTTGATCCATCAAGTATTTTAAATTGTGATGATCTATTTATATCACCAAATGTCTTCTAGTTTAGTAATGTGATCATTGTTTGACCAATGACACAAGGAAGTGTAAACATATTTGGATTTTTGCATTGTTATATTGATTTCTTATTTAACACAACTGATACATTCATACCTAAAATTATTCTCACTTTATCCTTCAAATTTCTTTTATTTGTACAAATTCCTTCAAGCACTTTAAATACTCTAAAATTTGCTTGATGGCTTGTAGAAGTGGTATATTAATTTCCTCCTTTTTTTTTGATGGTTTATAAGATCTCTTTCTTATATTCCTGCTCTTTTGATTTAGCTACTATATAAATGAAAGAAGGTACACGTGCATTAGATAGTAGGTAAAGAAAAATCATATTTTACTTTAGTTACATCTTTCTTCTCTCCTCTTCTATATTTGTCTACCTCCATTGGTAAAGCACATCTAAATTGAATTTCCTTCCCACTTCCTAACATTACTCCTTAGGATTCACCACCATTTGTAAATGTAATTTTCCTTATGCTTATTCCAATTTACTAACAAAGGTGGCCAATTGAGAATTTTGATTTCCTAAATTCTGAAGGCTTGCCATTATTTCTCATTGAAATTGTTGAGAATTAGTAAAAAGTTGTTGAGAATTAGTAATAAGCGCCTTAAGAATTTGATTTAAAGATATACTTAAATTTGAAGGTTGAGATTGAGTATATACAACTGCTTAAGGTTATCTATTGAAATTTGTAGGTTGGTATCTTTATTCCTCTCCTTGATTTCCATAGCTAAAATTTGAGTGATCTTTCCATTTAGGATTATACTAATTTAAATAAGGGTCATATTTTTGTTAAGTTTGACTAGGAAATTTGTGAATCCCCCTATTGTATTAGCTTCTTGAATGGAATCTTATTATAATGTAGGGCATATATTCGTAAAATATCCATAAAATGAGCATATTCCACACACTCATGCCAATTGAAATTGACCTACAGACATTTGACGAACTAGAGCAGTTAAATCTAAAATTTTATCCTCAAAGTTAGTAGTATTGACCTCATTCATGTGCTTAACAGCTTTATCCATCCTTGTCTATAATTGTTGAGAATTTTTAGCCATGTTTGAAATCAATTGCTTGGCTGCTTCTGGCTTTTTATTTAGCAAAGCTCTTTCATGAGCTTCATCCACCATACTCTTAGATATTGGTAACCCTTCATAAAAATATGAAATTAAAAGCTGCATAGTAATATGTCGGTTTAAGCAGCTAACATATAATTCCTTAAGCCTCTCTCAATATCCTTACAATATTTCTCTAGTGAATTATTTTATCCCATATATCTTCTTTTGTTATATTGGTAGCTCGTGATGTAAGAAAGAACTTCTTCAAGAACAAATTTTCATTTCATTCCATATTGTCATTGAGTTAGGAGAAGATAAGAAAGCCATTACCTTATCTTTCAATAAGAACCAATTGGCTCTATGATTAATTTACTCTTTTGTTACTCCTTGTAGATTCATTCCAGAACAAAAAACATGGAATTATTTTCAACGTTTTTTACAGATCTTCACTTGTAAGACCACGAAAGATAAGAAGCAAGTGAATCAAACTAGATTTCGGTTTAAAATGTACCTCAATATATAGAAAACCTATGCGTAAGGGCTATTGATTCAAATTTGGTACAACCAACTTCTTTTGATGTTTTAGTGTTAGGATTTGCTATTTTTTCTTCAACTTAATTCTAGGAAATTAGAATCTTCATCAATTTTTAAATATATCTTTACTTTCACTTTTGAAGGTGAATGACTTTTTCCTTAGTCTCTTTTCTTAAACTATGAGTCATCTTCTCAATCTCTGGATTATATTGCAATGCATCTAGTTGAGAAGAATGAGTCATATAAGATAAGAAATTAGTTGTAAATTGTAAAATAAATCAAAGAAATTAAGAAATTAAAATAGATCCTAATAATAACACCAAAATTTTAAACTAGTTGTTGAAGCCCACAAAATTAATCACTGATTCACTAACTTTTATAGTAGTCATGGAAAATATAATGGAGATTTTAGGATTAATTAACTAATTTCCTAAAATTAATAAGGATCAAAATAAATCAATTGAGTATAAATGCGAGATATTTAATTATTCTTTGATTCAAAGGAAGTATCACATTCAACCGTAACTTTGATCATTGGTCGAAAAGAAATCAATATTCATAACTTAAGCAATTATTTTGAAACCTATTAGTAGTCATAATAAGTCGCAATTTTTCTAAATTAATTAATTCAAACCTAGCATTCAAATCAAAACTTACCATTGGTTGATTGGGTATGGTAGCATTTCATTTCAATTAAATTACAGCAATAACCTTTATGAAAAAGTTTAAACCCTAAATTAAATAATTGAGATAACTACAACTATTCAGTTTAATTCTCTCATTTTAATTCTCTCATTTCTTATAAGTTAAATATGCAAAAGCATAAATAATCTATTTGCTACTTGTACTAATTATTCATTGCAATTATGAATCATTAAACTTATGGATAATAATTGAATAATCAACATTGAATTAGTTTATTAGATCAATCAATATTAATAACTCATGAAATAGAAGAACAAGAAGCAATACATAATTGAATTAAAATAAGATCTAGGTTTAGACAATGCTATAACTAGCGTTTCGATTCTTCTTCAATCAGAAGATTCAGATATAGCCACATATGACTATGATTCCATACCAAAGATAGATGAATGAAGAAAAGAAAATAAAAAGGGAATAATAATAAAGAGGGTGTTATGTTTTTCTCTTCTTCTCCTAAACAAAAACTAACATTTTTCAATATTCTAGAGATAATCTTTTAAACAAATCAAACTCCCAACATAATAGGGCTAGGAATAAATCTTTTAATTGAATTAAACTTGTTAGAGTGAATCTGGCTCGATCTCACGTTATTGGGTTTAACAATGTATCATCTTTGAATTTATCTTTTCAAAATTCATGGCTTTGAGAAATAGTACTTTAATCTCCACTTATCTCCTCCTAAAATAAAATTAGTATTAATTTTACCAGTTAAGCACTAAATCAATGCAAATAAAAAGAGATGAATCTAATTAATATAAACAAATCACATCTTATCAATGATCTTATTAATGTTGGTTGTTGTATAATTGTGTGAAGATTCTAAACTTTTCAACCAAAATAAAAACATTTCTCTTAATATTTGTAAAAAGTAACCAAGGGCATTGTGGTCCATATCTCACTTTCACTTGAGACTTCTTTTTTTTTTTATATTTAGAATCAAACTCTCTACGACATCATATTTAATAAATGCTTCCTTAATTTACCTAAACTTTTTAAACTTCAAGCCTATAGTCCAAGCTAGAATATTAGATTATTTATCATAAATAAGATTTTTGCACTTACTTCTCAGTACACTATTAGCATCCTCATCTAAACTTGTGCAGTACTGACTTAAGTTACCACTCTTAATATGCTCAGTCTTTTTTTTTTTTTCAGAATAAAAACCTTCTTATTCATCTTCATATCCTTTTTCACTTTCATGGTATATAATATCATCAATTACAACCTCATCCCCATCTTTATTACTAACAACTTCATATTTAATTCTTTTTTTGTACTTTCTTTTGATATATTTTGACATGAAAACTTATAGCTCATCATCTCTTCCATTTTTATAATCCAAGCTTACTCAATAATTCAGTATCATTAACCTCATTTAAACAAAAGCATTAGACACAACTTCTGTAGGTATACCATCGGTTTTAGTAAGCATACCATTATGAGTAGTAGGTAAACCAATAGCAATAGCCATATCTTCAATAAACACACCATCAATGGCAATAAGCACATCATCATTTTCATCTAACACTATAATGCTTTCTTCATTATAATCTTTATTATCCATATTATTCACTCTTAGAACAAGTAGCTCATCCTTTATGTAACTATTTTCTTCTTATATACAATTTATTGGAACTTATTATCATCAATCTCATCATCCAAATTTTATATTTTTGATGTTTTATCTGCATTATACTCGCCTTTAAAATAAACATTTGTACTTCTATGTTTTAAAATAACAGAGATTAAATTATTTATTTTTCCATCATCTTTAATTTCAACTACCTCACATTCTTCATGTTTATTTGGTTGCCTATAGTGCACTTTATCTAACCAATCACACTAATTATGCTTAGCAATTACCTTAATACAAAACTAATATAATTTGTTTAGGTCAATGCTTTCCATTAAATTTTTAGTGCCACCAATATATTCAAATGAGTTGTCTCTATCAATTTGTCCTTCATAATAAAATAGTTTTAATTTTTCAATTGAATTTCTAAAATAAGAAAATAATATCAATAAGATAGACAAAAATCATAGTGTTAAGAGTGTCCCTAATGTATCATATTTTTCAAACATACAAGACAATACAATTACTACACTATTCAACTTACGCATCTCTATCTATCGGTGTCTTAAATATCTTGCCTTAAAAGCACATTTATATGTTAAACTATTCAATGTCTCTAAATAAAACCTTAGGGACTATAATACAATATTAGATTATTTAATGTTAGATTATTCAAAACCAAAACAAAAATAAACAAAACCTTAGTAGTTACTTTTAACGCATTTGACAAAGATAAATGACTCAAATAAGTCCAAGTTTATAAACTAGTAAATTCGAAACAATACACATGCACTACATATAAATATAACCATTATTTAGATGTATTACTCAAATACAACATGAGGTTACAATATGCATGTATTATCTTCAAATTATACATTTAGATATTCTCCACCTCTTGCTTAATTAGCCACCTCCTACTACTAAAGAAATGAGTTAATATAGTTAAAAATCTTGTGATAAAAGTGCCAAATAACATTGAGCTAATGAACAATGAAAAGCAACATATGATGATAGGCTTTACTTTATTCAAGAATTTAAGCGAAGTGAAGAAATGAGTTAAACATTTTAGACTGTTGAAGTTGCCAAGAATAGTATCCTTAAGCAGCAAATGACAAATATACATAATAAGTTCATATAGGTTTTTTATATGATGAAGTAAAGTGTGGGGTTATCATGAAGACAATTGAGAAACAAAAGGGCATAATTGAAAAATTTAAAGAGAATAAGTTTGAGTTATTACTTTAGATAGGGTCCATTACAAAAAGTGTATAATCTTATAAGGAAAACATATATGTGTAAACATTTAAAGGAACTTTATCAAGCATTAATGAAATGAAAGAATGTTTTGATCCTAATCGAGTTCTAAATTTATCTAGTTAGAAAACCTTTATTCAAGTCAACATACCATAAGTACAAGGTTCTTCGTTTTGTGAGGGTTAAAAGAGGGTCATTAATGTACGCATTCGTTCCTTTGTATTTTTTAGAAAGAGGCTGTTTCTGTGATTCAAACATGTGATCTTATGGTCACAAATTCAATCATTCTATTTTACATATAGTACACTGAGGAAAGAATCGAATCCTGATCACCTTCATCTCCACCAAAAGCTCAACCTACATCTTCTATGACGAATATTTTATTGCTATTGATGGTTTCTTTTACCTTTCTATGTTCTTGCTTCTTGTCTAATTGGAAGAATTGAAATTGACTTTAGGCAAGCCTTGAGATTTGGTGCCTGCAGAGCGAAAGGGCTACTTTTTAATGAGTAGCATGAGTTTGTTGATTGAGTCTGATACCATACCGGGACTACGAGGGGCACACAGGAACTTCATTAGTAGGATTAGAAACAATAGTTCCTTGTGAATCACCGCTTTCAATATCTGAATCATCATAACAGTCCATTAATATTGTGCATTAGGGAAAGAAATTCTTTAACGTATGAAAACTGACATGCAAACCAAATCGCTCAAAAGTAAAAGAAATCATCCAAACATGAAGTTTAACGAGAAAGATGATAAAACACAATATTTTGTTATTTCTTTCTAAAGTAATAACATATATGAATAACAATAAAACAATTTCTCACCTAAAAGTCATCAAATTTTGTTACTTTGTCACGTTGCCACAACGACAAAGCATAAATTGTTACGTTTCTACGATGACAATGTGTGGAGCAAATATTAATTGTTTCCATTTTTGAGAAAAAAATTAAACAATCTAAAATTCATTATGCAAAAACAAACGTTTGGTACCTATTTGCACTTGTTTAAGCCGATGATTAAAAAACTAAACTGACTTGAGTGGTTTAATTGTAAAAATTTTAAATTGTTTAATTTATCAATTTGATTTATCTTAATAATTTTTATTAATAAAAATTAATTAATTTATTAATTTATCGGTCGATTTTTGTAAACTAACCAATTTTTATAAATCATAATTAATTAATTGATTTTTACTTGACAGTCTCCTTTTTTAATTAGACTTCAATCTCTTCAATAGACAAAAATAACAATCACCTTCTTCAATTCTATTTTAAGCTCTTCAATTTTGTTATATGTTTATTATATATCAATTTTTTGTTGGTCACGTAGTAATTAAATTTTAAACATTTATTTTACTAATTTAATTTTTGATCATATTTTAAAATATTAATTGAAGAGATTAGAGTTAGTGTTTAGGTTTCAAATCTGCTTTGCTTCCTTTTATAGGCCCATATAGTAGCGTAACTTATAAGCTCGATCCCTTTGAAAAAGTCCTAAATATTTACCACTAAAACTGAGTTAACCAACCCTGGTCTTTCCACTTTCTTACGTTGATTATATTAACCTAGTGCAGTAGTGCTAGGTGTGTCCACTCTCATGTCGTTCATCCCTTTGAAATTCTTATGACACTGAGTGCGAATTCTAAGGGAACCTTAAACATGGATTAAGATAGGAAAGAATGTCCAAATGACTCAACCAGATGCTCAAAGTTGCCTCGTTGATCAATTACGAAAATGCCAATGGAGAAAAGGATCGTTGACACCTGAACTGGAGACCTGCAAAACCACATAGTCAACTAGAAAAGGAAATGCATAATTCACAGAGGAAAAGGCTTGGAGGAACACACATCCAGTTACGTTTGAAGATGGGGTTATGTTGGAGCTATAACTTTCTTTAACCACTAGGTTTTACATAGATCAGAAAACATATATTTCTAAGTGATTATACAAAGCATGTTTACCTACTTTCACTCACTGCATGACAGTTAAGGTTTCTTGTTCAAGTCGCATCTTTCAGCCTGTGAATTTTACATTCATTGCTTTAGCACCCTCATTAAGGTGTTGATTCGGTTCTTCTGGAACTGCGGAAATCAAATCTTCCCTTATTGTAAGTGTTTTGCTAGAATCTGACGGGTTAACCTTGGAAAGAACCTTCCTTCGTTTGTACGTTAAAGGTGGTACAGTTCCGTCCTTAAAACCTTGTGAAAGAGAGGATTTTCCAAGTAGTTGTTTTGATTTCCTGACATTAGTGCGGTTACTCTCGCCTGTCAGCTGATCCAAAGAAGAAGTCATTATTTTTTCTTCCTCACCATGGCCAATGTCTGACATTCTTGGAACGGCTTGTGTAATTTTAGCCTGGCTAGAGATAAACTCATTTTTTGTGGGTGCCAAGCATTGCTCCCCTCCTCGATATTGAGCATCAAAAGGGTGTAACTCCAAACATTTCAGTGGAAAGTCACTACTTCCGGTGCTCATATTTAACCAGAACTCTTTGCCACTAAAGACAGGCACCCCTGCATATACAGGATCCACTGACAGTTCATATTTGTTTGGAAGGTGTATTCCAACATCACCTCCGATCAGTTTGCATTCTACTGGAATAGAAACATCTGAATGCGCATCTTTCTTAACCTTTTTAATAGAGCTTTCAGGGGCATTGATGGTTCCTGCAACACTGTCTTGTTGATTCAGTACACAATGACTTTGGTTGAGAGTTGAATGCTCGCTGCCATCAAGCTTCTGCCATAAATGGGATTCATAGAGGGCAGAAGCACCTGGGAAGTGCACATATGCTGGCAAAGCAGAAAACTGAAAACCAGTTACACCTTGAGTTTTTATGAGAAATTCTTGTCGTGCTGCTCTAAGCAACTCTGCTGACTGGACCTCGGGGTAAGAAGGAACTTTAGGTAATATCTTCAATACTCCCTTAGGAACAGAGCGTAGAGCACCATTCACTGGATTGTCAAGTCGGACTGAACTATTTAAATGTGGATTTACCTTCAAAACCCCTCTTGCAAGACAGGTTTGACCTACATAGCGCTTGCAATTGGCAGACACTCCGTGCAAATTATCCTTTATGCCTTCAATTTGCAATGACTTCAGTTCCTTTAAATCCAGGTTAACCTCCTCATTTAGTACGTTATCATCCTTTGGGAACTTGTTAAGATCAGGCAAATAGGCATCCCTTTGTTTTCTCCTTTTTTTCCATATAGAGATCCTTTCCTCAACCCCAGGACTTATGTCACACAGATCCCATATATTTCTCATGTCTATGAACATTTTTATCATCTTGGTGTGGTGGGACCTCAAGGAGTGATAGTACATTTTCTTCTGTAAAAACAGCAAACCCTGTCTTAGACAAGCCACCTTCGGGGGATAGAATCCACCTTTCAATCTTTTGAAGAACGTGTCCACTGGGTTCCCAAAAAACATATCACTACCACCAAGAAGCTCCTTCATAGTCCATTGAAATGTCTGTTGATCCATATCTGGGAGGTAAGCTGATAGATATAACCTTTCTTTCTCTGTTAAGCATGAATTCCATGTGTCAAGAGACAATATTTCCCTCAAATTTGGCAGATCATATAGATCATACGGTATGCTGCATAGCTCACCTTCCACCATGCTTATTTCACAACTGAATTCTTCAAGATCACAATCATCGGGATCATCCTCAAAGTCAAATCCAAAACAAGAGCTATCTTCCAACTCCTTGGCTGCAGATTTGAAAGGGTAAGAAGATTTGCTGCAGTTAAAAATCCTGTGACCAATTTTTTGAATACCCATTGACACAAAAGTGCAGCAAAGCAAATAATTCTAGACACATGAAATCCTCCCAATATATGAACGTGATTTCCAAAAGCAGGTTGTCTGAAGATAAGTTGGACCTTTGGACATCTCATCACCATGAAATGAACAACATTTTCTTCAGAACCCAATCAACATGAATTCTAGAGAGTATTGCCTTGTAATATACATTCCCACGGCATTTATAACAGCCAAAACTTTCTAGTAGCTTCACATATCGTACCAGCAGTCCCCCTAACAAAAAACTGATCACTTACAATTTAGGGGCTAGTATCAGGTTGCAGAAAATGTCAAACAAAACAAGCATGGTAAATTATAAGCATCTCAAACTGATCCAAATCTCTATGTAAAAGTGTTCCAGAAACCAGCATACTGTGCCCAGCACTCACTTACAGACTGAATTACACCATCAATCATATAGAGAAGTACATCTGCAAGAAAATCTTTACAGCATGCATATACCAGATTAAGATTTGGGAATGGGCTGCAGTGATACCAAACAAGCATTAGGGATTAGATTATTAACATCAAAGTAGCGCGAGAAAGATACAGAAGTAGTAAAATTGACTGCACAAGCACCCACGCACAAACAAAGCACAGCAACGCACAATCTCCCGAGCTAACAAAGGATCATCAACAAAAATCAGCGTTTACATGTACATCCTCGTACTCCCCAACTCCGTACCATACGTGCAGCTCAAAAACAAACAGATCAAGAACAAAACCGCAGTAAAAAAACAAAAAATTCTATAAAATCAGTGATCATCGGTTTGATCGATCGTGAGGAAACAAGAATTACAACTAAAGAAAGAAAATAAAAAAGATAGAGAAAAGGGTCATGAGAAGGATATATAGAATTTTACCTTTGTTTTGCGATCGGATTTGAGTCACATTCGGAATTTAGTGAAAATTAAGAGTTATGGAAACCTCTGAGACACACAACTATGCTTGTGTTTTGTACTTTTTTTGTATCTGGTCGTTTTGGGGTCCTTGCCTTTTCGCCTGTATGTCCAGTAAGGGAATAGCAATGGCATGGCTTAAAAAGTCACTCTCGCACTTTCTACTCGAACTTAG
>JANSVA010000004.1:5311913-5335687 GCA_025504915.1 Erythroxylum reticulatum
TGCAGAATTCACACACCTACCTCCCCCCCCCCCTACATGTCATTCCCCTCCTTTTATATCTCATCATACCCCAATTATTAGATGACACCTGTCTTCTATTTGTAACAAACTCACGTGCTAGGATTCTCCAACTTCTTCTTACACCTACTGTAAACTAATGACATTCTAGGTCTATCAATACTCCCCTCCAAAGCTCACACCCTGTCCTTAAGGTGGAAGGTTGGAAAATGCTCTACAATTGTAGCATATGACTCCCATAAATTCTCAAATGTAGGCAGATCTTGCCATTGAATCAATACCTCCTCATTCCCATTCGCATCATTTCGGATCCCCAATACCATTTCTGGTTGTAAATCTAACTCCCACTCCTTTGTTAACTGCTTAAGTAAGGGCTGTATCTTCATAGTATTAGGAGCAATCCTCTTGAGCAATGACACATGGAAAACCGAATGAACTCTACTATATGCAGGCAATTCCAGTCTATAAGCCACTACTCCAATCTTTTCAACAATCAAAAAGGGTCCATAGTATCGGGGGCTGAGTTTCTAATTCAACTTTCTTGCTAAGGACCTGAGTCTGTATGGTTGGATCTTCAAGTATACCTTTTCTCCTACCATGTATTCCACTTCTCTTCATTTTCTCCTGGGTTTTAATCCGATTCTGGGCCTTCAATAGATTGTCCCTCAATTCAGTTATGACTCCATTCCATTCCTTAAGAAGTCTGTTCACTTCTTCCACTGCCGACAACTCCTCTGTATAACCGAACAAGGTGGGTGGGGGTTGACCATATAAAGCGAAAAATGGAGAAGTTTTTGAAGAACTATTATTGTTGGTTTTGAACCAGAATTCTAACCATCACATCCATTTAGTCCATTGCTTAGGCTTACTTCCAGTGAAACAGCAGAGATATGTTTGCAAACACCTATTGGTGACTTCCGTTTGTTTGTCGGTTTGAGGGTGATAAGCTGAGCTAAACTTCAGCTGGGTGCCTGCCTGCTTAAATAATTCAGACTAGAATCTGCTTATAAACACCCTATCTTGGTTGGATACTATTGAGGCAGGGAGCCCATGTAACTTCACTATTTCTCTAACAAATAATGTAGCAATGTCAGGAGCAGAAAAAGGATGGGCTAATGGAAAAAAATGAGCATATTTTTTCAACCTATCTACTACTACCATGATGGTGTCCATTTCTTTACTCTTCGGTAGACCTCCTATGAAATCCATCAATAAATCCTCCTACACTTGCGTTAGAACTGGTAGAGGTTATAGTAAACTAGTAGAGGATAGTGCTTGGTATTTATTTCTTTGACATTCTTTACAAGCCTCCACGTATTTTTTAATGTCATTCCTCATTCCATCCCAAAAAAATAGTCCCAGCACTAGTTTGTAAGTGCGTAGGAACCCCGAATGACCCCCCATGGGTGAGTCATGTAACTCTTTCAAAATAGTCGGTATCCGACTAGATGTTTTTGGTAAGATTGGCTTATTTTAATAGTACAATCAGCCTCCCTTAATCGAAAATCTGAGGTGTTCTTTGCTCCCAATTAACAGATCTTGCATGATGGCATTAAGTTTCAGATCAGCCCGAGTTTCCTCTTCCAAGTTTTTCGAATCCACCATTTTCACCGTTGATATAGCAGCACATTCCATTTTACGTGATAAAGCATCAGTTGCTTGGTTCTCCTTCCCTGGTTTGTACTGCACCTCAAAATCATACCCCAACAATTTGGCTATCCACTTTTGTTGCTGTTCTCCCAACAACCGTTGATCTGTCAAATGTTTCAAACTTCTTTGGTTAGTATGGATGATGAAACATCGCCCTAACAGATAGTGTCTCCATTTCTGAACCGCCATCACTACTGCCATTAGCTCCTTTTCATAAATTGACTTGGAGAGCGCTTACGGAGGTAATGCCCAGCTGAGATAAGCTAAAGGTCTTCCTTCCTGCATAAGTACTGCCCCTAACCCCTTTCCTGATGCATCAGTCTCTATAATACATGGTTTAGAAAAGTCAGGAACAGCTAGAGTAGGGATGTTTACCATTGCCGACTTAAGGGATTCAAAAGCTTGTTGAGTCTCCATGTTCCACTGATACTGTTTTTTCGTAAGTAATTATGTGAGAGGTTTGGCTATCTTGCCAGTCCGCACAAACTGTCAGTAGTACCCCGTGAACCCTAAGAACCTCCGGACAGCCTTCACGTCCTTCAATATTGGCTAGTTCATAACCTCTTCAATTTTTGATGGGTCAGCTTCTACACCTCACCCTGAAATTACAGGCCCCAAATATTTTAATTGTTATTTGGCAAAGTCACACTTTTTCTCGTTGACATACAACTTATGGCTTCAGAGTATCAATAAGACAGCCCTCAAATCTTTCAAATGTTGCTTAAAATCTAGATTGTATATAAGAATATCATCAAAGAAAACTAGTACGGACTTACGTAGGTGGGAACGAAATACCTCATTCATCAATGATTGGAAGGTGGAGGGGGTATTGGATAACCCGAAAGGCATCACCAGCCATTCATAATGTCCTTCATGTGTTCGAAAGGCGGTTTTGTGTATGTCTTCTTCTCGAACTCTGATTTGATGGTAGCCACTCTTAAGATCTAGCTTCGAAAACACCTTGGCCCCTCCCAGTTCATCCAACAATTTGTCAATTGTTGGTATTGGAAATTTATCCGCTACCATCACTTTGTTCAATGGCCTAAAATCCACACAAAATCTCCATCCTCCATCTTTTTTTCTCACTAAAATCATCGTGCTGGAAAAGGGACTCACACTGGGTCGTATAACCCCAGCAGCAAGTAATTCGCCCACTATCTTTTCTATTTCATTCTTCTGATAATGGGGATATCTATAGGGCCTTAATGTTGGTATTTCATCTCCTGGTTTTAGTGTGATTGCGTGGTCGTGATTCCTTGGAGGAGGCAGCCCTGTGGGTGGGGATAATACATCTGTAAATTCAGCTAACAATTCCTTTAGTTTCGCTGTCCCTTTTATGGTTGTCTCTTGCGGTTCTATTTTTGTCACATTGACTAGATAACCTTCTTCTTTTTTCACGGATTTGTAAAGCGATTTTAATATGGCCACTGACTTCATCAATGCCGGTTCTCCTCTCATCCTGAACTGCTTATCTCCTTCCATCTATTTTAACGTTAACTCCTTAAAATTAGCTCGTATATCGCCCAATCCTTCAAGCCAGTCCAATCCCAACACCATGTCTACTCCTCCCAAAGCAAATAGAAAGAAGTCCCCTTTTATATATACCCCTTGTGTCTCTACTTGTAACTTTTCACAAACACCTTTTCTTCTAATTTTATGTCCATCTCTCACCTTTACTAAGAATTCTGGAGTGCCTAACACATGTAGGGACAACTCCTCCACTAATGACTTTAAAATAAAATTATTAGAGGCCCCACAATCCACTAATATTACCACCTTTCTTCCCTTCAAATCTCCCCATACTTTGAATGATCTCTTTGTAGTCAACCCCATCACACTCATCATATTCAATTGCAAAGGTTTACCTTTACTATTGTCACTTTCATCATCCATGAACACTTCCTCCGATATCTCATTCTCTCCTCTTCCTCCACGATGTAGACCCAAAAGTGTTTATATCTGCAAACATGACTGGGACTGAATCGCTGATCACAAAAAAAGCATAACCCCTTCTCATATCTCTCTTTAATCATTTCGGGTGGGAGTTGTCGAAAATTGCGTGTCCGAGCCCCACCAGTCCCTTCTATCTATGATGTGGTTGTGTTGTGCAGTACTGCATTCTCCTTTGTTTCTGCAGTAGCTGGAGGTCGGGGCCAGTACTCCACGATGGTGGATCGATTGAACTAGGTTGGTTTATTAATTGCATGTCATTGCATGGGGCTCACACTGCCATGTTTCACGATATAATTTCTTTCCTCTACTAGTAGCGCCATGTCCATTAATTCACTTAGAGACCCCGCATGATGTAACTTAAGTTCAGCTCGGATTTCAGTCTTTAATCTGTTAAGAAATAACCCGGTAAAAATCTCTTCATCAATATGCTGCAGGGGCCCTGTCAGCAGCTCAAAGTTTTCGCCATAATCTATTACCGTCGAAGTTTGTTGTAACTCAAACAAAAATTCATAGTGGTTTTTGGCCAATCACCACAGCTTTAAGCTCTCCAATCAGCTCCTGCATGTCGCGCTTCTCACTAATTGAACCACACCAATACCTTGCCGTCCATCGCCACTACCACTGGTCCCTTTTATCCATGTCGACTACCCCATTAAACTGAAAATATCTTTCTATTATATTCAACCATCCATACGCATCCTCCCCACAGAAATCAGAATCTCTAACCTTCTTCCCCTCTCCTCACAAGCTCTCGCTTCCTCTCTATCTTCAAACCTCCTAACTCCCTTTGTTTTAGTGTTACTCTCCTGTTTTGTTTCGACCGACTCACCCACACCGTTCCCTTCATTTTCATCAGTACTCTCCACTATTGATTTTCCCTTGGATGACTCCACCCCTTTTCCTTTGATGTGTTGCATCATTTCCAACAATGCTTCTTCCAGCCGTCAGGTTTTCTCATCATTTCTCTCCAACATCTCCGCCAAGTTCGCTACACTCCTCTCAATCAAGTCAATTTTCTCCATCCTTCGAGTCACTACCATCCACTATCAGAACGAACTTAATCTAATGGTTCTAAGATCGTGCTCTCATACTAATTGATAGAACTCACTCAGGTATGACTATATTACTAGAATAAATGAATCAGATGGATCAAAATAATCTCATCGATTCGGTATTGTATATTGATATTCTGTAGTAATATGTTATTACACTGAAATAAGGATCAGCTTATATGAGGGGCTGTACCTTCCGAACAATACTCTCAGTGTAGCATGTCATTCCCTTCTTTTTATATCTCATCCTACCCCAATTACTAGCTGACACTTGTCTCCTATTTTTAACAAACTCACGTGCTAGGATTCTCCAACTTCTTCTTACGCCTATTGTAAACTAATGGCATTCTAGCTCTGTCATACACTAAATGCTTCTTTAGGTGGAATTCTCCCATAGCGAATGACTTTGGATCAGAAATTATTCCCATGGCAGCCAAAGATTACAATGTTCAGGTGAAATAATTGTTGACCACTGTTATCATGCATTCTGTTCTTAAAAGTTTCAATTCTGCAGATAGAACATAGTTACTGATATGAAACTTGATTGCACCTTCACTTTTGTATTTGACTGCAATAAACTTAAGCTATTTCTTCCACTTCAAGAACTGATGAGTACAGCTGATCACTGTTCAACCTGTGTAGGCATATGTATTTAATGGTTATTGGGAAGATATTGGCACTATAAAATCATTTTTTGATGCCAACTTTGCCCTAACAGATCAGGTAGTTGCATGTGCCTTTGTTTTTTCTTCTTCTCTTGAACCAACTTTCCTGGAAATATAACTTCTTATCTTTTTTTAAGCCTCCCAAATTTCACTTCTTTGATCCACTCAAACCAATATTTCACGTCTCCTTGGTTTCTGCTACCAACCAAAATAGAGAATTGCCAGGTAGGTGATTTTAGATGAATAGCTTGCACCTTAATTACACGAATCATTGATTAATGCTATCAAACTCTGTTGATCACAGGTAAAGGATTCCATAGTCTCACATGGTTGCTTTTTACGGGAGTGCAGTGTTGAGCATTCAATCATGGGGATCCGCTCAAGACTTGACCATGGAGTTGAGCTAAGGGTAACATACTCTAGTTACTTCTTTGCTTCGTATGAACTAAACAGAGGACCGACTGACGAAAAGAGGGAGGATTCTGTGATATATACCGTATTAAGGATGAGAAATTCAATATTTGATGTCAACTATCTGAAGGCTATATCTTTTCTGAGTTATGGAGGTAGCAATATCTTCTGGGGCAGTTGCTATTTGTTCATTGGAAGATCATATACAAGTCATGACTTGGATTCTTTGACAGTCCTCTAACAACGCTAGACACTTATCATAACAAATTAAGGCTATAACGTCCTGCCTTTACCCTCAGAACTTGCATTATGCCAGTGCTCTTACTTCATGAAACCTTCTGAGTGCATGCTTCTTCATCTGTGGAAATATTGTTTGGAGCAATTATACAGGATACCATGATGATAGGTGCTGATTATTACCAAACGGAGGCAGAGATAGCGGCCTATTTAGCTAAAGGAAAGGTTCCAATAGTTGTTAGACGAGAAACCAAAATCATGCAAGTTCTAAACCAAAATCATGTAAGTTCTTAATCACTGACTAAACATATTGATATTACACACATATGTTTCTGTTACTGTATTGAGATCCATAGGCATCAAAAAAACCATTTCATTGCAAGAAATTTGTGGCTTTGCATCAACATAGCTCGCAAAGTCCCTCTTCACATCTGCTTCCACTCCAATCTCCAGCATACGCTGTCCTACCATAGTTGTTCTTTGTTTGATAAGATGCAATCTTAGCGTCTACCATAGTTGTTCTTTTTTTAATCAATTGATCTAAATAGGATAATCTCTTTTAAACTTTCAGGAATTTCATCATTGACAAGAATGCAAGAATCGGAAAGAATGTTGTCATAACAAACAAGGATGTGAGTATACTGAATAGTTGTTTGATTCTTTTTCCATCCCTGTTGACCCTCTTCCTTTTTATCACAGGAGAATGCAAGCAGAAGAAATTGTTTCTATTAAATCATTCAATGAAGTAACAAACACATTACATCTCTAAGATTCGTCATGCCATGCAGAAAGTGGAAGAAGCTGACAGATCATCAGAGGGATTCTACGTCAGAGCAGGAATAACTGTAGTGTTGGAAAATGCTGTAATAATGGATGGGATGATCATTTAACATCCCTCCAAGAAACATACGTGCACATATCACCAGATCATGCAATTCTTTTTGGATTATCAGACGGGCTTATGATTCACATGTTCCTCAATTTGTAATTGGCAAGGTATCTTAAAGAGTCTAGAATGAATGTTCTTACAGGTTTTTGTTTCCAACTTGTGCTTTTTGTAATGTCAACAATATTGAGTACAATTAACCGTTATCAACTGTGTATTCTGTATTTGGTAGTTGCTCTAGGCAAGTAGGCATATAAAAAATTACCATCCTTGCAAGATTGGAACTTGAATACATCCCAAATCAAAGAAATACCCGTGTTTTCCAATGTATTAAAAGGGAAATTCACATACTTAACAAACCTTGCAAAAGTAGATTACTATTAAACTTAAATATTCACCTCAGATTTGCATTGAATAACTTAAATAATCTCTATTTTCTTATTCTACCTTATTAAAGAAAACCTTTTTTAGTTTCAAAATGTGTAGTTGTGTACTATGTATGTGATCGAAAATAAAGGTAAAGAGAAATATATAAGAAAAAAAGATTAAGAACATCTACTAGGCTAAAAAAATCGTACAAAATCAACAAGAAGTTGTTGATTATGAACGTTGGTGGTATTACTTCCATATGTACTAATGGATAGAAACCATAATGTTTACACTTTAATGAATCGTTTAGTGTTTCAACATTTAATAGTAATATTCCCGATTGGCTAAATACATTTTTACAACGTAAGCCAGGTCGAGCTGGTGTCAGCACTTAACAGCATAAGATTATTCCTTTTGGTCCGTCTGTCCTTAAACTTGATTGCAGTTTGGTGATACTCAACTTGTCTTCCTGCAGCCTAAAACCCTTGTCAAGGTATGGTGGCTAGTCACATTGGAGATCTTGTTGTCAATTAAATTCAATATCCAAAACAATATTGAACTCCAGAACAGCAAAACTGCAGCAGATTCAAGGAACTAGGGTCATATATATTATACATTTATTCAGTGTTTTACATATACAATAACCTTTAGTCAGTCTCAGTACCAAGCATGTATGAAGTTGTGGATGGTTCAGAACACAGAGCTCCCGAATTACTATATTCCTGGACAGTCGCGTCTCATCAGTTGAACCAGCAAATAAATTCTGCAGAAGAAAAGATAGTTAGTGCTAATAAAATGAGGAAGGATGTCGACAAAAATTTATAGTAGAAAGTTGCCATCTTAATGCTCCATTTTCACTCATTCCTGCTTACCAATCCCACAATGATTCTCCATACAAGCAGTTATGTTCTTTACTTCATAAGGAACCATTAAGTAGCTAGGATTCTAGGCTAATGATGTTGCTCTAAGAAAGCTCCTCATAGAACTCAGGTTCTTAAATTCCGGAGGAAAAGAACATCTTCAATGTCCTTAGACCCTATCTTGAGGTCATGAATTTTATATTTCATACTAATACTATTAAAATGATAATTTAGCAAAATATATTTTTTCCTTGTATTAACAAAATATTCATCCAATTGGCCTAGTAGAATCTGAGAGTAAGCAGTACCTTGGTTGGCCTCGATCATCCTCATTCATCAATTGATAAGCTAAAAACTATCAGTACCTGAAAGGCTGAAAGTAGGTGCCATATATTAGTGACTCATAAATCAATGCCACCATAAGTTGTACTCGCAAAAATTCTGGATACAGAAGTTCCAGAAAGACAGTTATGTATCCAGTTGCACTGCACAGGAAAGTTACTGACACTGGGCTGTTCAAGCAGTGAGACACGTTCAAGTAGATCACATATTCTATAAGATATTGAATATTCATTAGTAGTTAACAAATTGAAGGTACAACATATATTTGCCAACAATTTGCAGCAAGCAATCCAATTTTCTTGCACAGCAGAACAGCATAAATTTCTTTCCTCATATCTTCTGTTATCTACTGCATGTTGCAATATGGAAAGTATAAGTTAGCGACTGCTTACATTAGGGGGAAACACATAAAATGTTTGTGGTTCAAATTAGCTTCATTTGAAAATCAAACTAGCAGTCATGAATTTTTAATGTTTCCATTCTATTTTCCTATCGAAGTTCATCTTTCCCCTAGTAACTAGCTTCAAAGCATTTTACATTAACTACCCTCCTAGTGGAAGTCCACCACAATTCTATAAGAGCAGCCTTGAAATGAACGCCTGATAGTGCTATTCAGCTTAGGCTTAGAACTAAGCTAACTTGTAACGAGCTTGGCAGTCTTTCTCCATTTCATACAAAGGGACTATGTATCTAGTTTGGACAGGACTGGCTCTGTGTATCTCATAGCATCCCTATAGAGGGCATGCCGCTAAATTGTTGGTCAATCAGTTGTCAGAAATGAAATATGAATTTTGCACATATACACACAAATAAATCGAATGGAAGAAACTTTTTCCCATCCTCAAGAGAAGTGGACATGAGGAGACAGGAAAACTTGAAGGTTCCTTCAAGCATATACAATTGCAGGAACCAATTACTTAACTAAGATGATTAAATAAAAGAGGGGAGGAAACAAAGATTATTGATTTACCCCGAAGATGATTAGATAAAAGAAGGGAGGAAACAAAGATTATTGATTTACCCCAATCGAACTTTGATGTTATATAATTAAGTCGGTCCAAAATGCATTCTCAATAACCAAATATCCCACTTACTGAACACAATACCTTTAGTTCAACATTTAACAATACAGAACAAAATTCAACAAAAATATCATGGATTCATATAACATTTCATATCATTTGAGGCTGTATTCAACTTAGAATCTTAAAGGGTGAGTCAGCTACTTTCTTTATGAAAAAGAAATCAGAATGAAGAAATCAAAAAATGGTAATCATTAGTATTAAAACTGTAACTTACCAGCCATGTGTCGTCCAAACCTTCCATTAAGAAGTCAGGGGCTGAATTCGTTTCAGTCGTTGGGCCACTTGCCTCATTGAAGGTCTAGATGAGAGTGATTCACCTGTACACATAATGCCTAAATGAAGTATCACAATTAGGTCATTATGTGGTCCCGAATCCCACAGCCCGGCTCTGAAAAACTCACAAGCTCGACCCTGACGTAGCAGCATGCCTGCCCAAGCCACAATGTTGAATCCATTTCCAAAGGAAGAGAATGATGGATCCAGAGCCTTCTTGTCAGATATTAATTCTAGAAGAACAACACCATAACTATACACATCAGCCTTATCAGAAACTCGGCAAGTCATTGCATATTCAGGAGCAACATACCCAAAAGTTCCAGCAACATCAGTTGTGGCATGTGTCTCAGAAGTACCCAAAAGCCTAGCAAGCCCAAAATCAGAAAGATACGCATTGAAGTTGTTATCCAGCAATATATTGCTTGGTTTGATATCACGGTGCAACACCCTGGGTACACATTCATCATGTAAATAAGCAAGGGCACGAGCAATATCAAGTGCAATCTTGTGAAGCATGCTCCATTCAACAGATGTCCTTGATCGTTCCTCAATGAATCTTTCCAGATTGCCCCCGGGTAAATAGTTGTAGATTAGAAACATTTCTGACTCACTAATATGGTAACCTATCAACTTTACAAGACTTGGATGCTGTACCCTTCCTAGAGTTCTAATCTCAGCAGCAAACTGCTGAACACCTTGAAATCTCCCAATTGAGAGGCGCTTTACTGCCACCACAACCCCAGGAACGATCTCAGCCTTGTATGTTGCTCCAAAACCTCCACTTCCAATGCAATTTTGGATATTAAAACCACCTGTAGCCCTAACAACATTTTCGTATTTCAACTGTACACCAATATCATTGCAAGTTACAACCTCCTTCCTACCCACCACTTGGCCAGAAGAATTATGCATGAGTTTTTTCATACATACAATGAAGAGGATTAATGCTATGAGAACGGAGAAAATGATAGAGGCTGATGTAATTGACGCTATTTCTGTTGGATTGAAACCACTGCTTTTCTTCTTGGCATTTCCATCAGGAGAATTTGCTTCCTGTTGAGGAACATTATCAGAATGCTCCTTTTCCCGTTCAGATGCTGATGGAACAGCATGACATGGTTTAAGATTAGGATTCCCTTCAAAATTCTCACATTTTATTAGATTTGGATTGAGAGGGATAGATCCAGATAAATTGTTGAAAGACACATCAAATTCAGAGAGTGTAGTCATGTTGGCAAAGCCAGATGGTATCTCTCCAGATAGATGATTATTTTCCAAGTGCAAGACAGTGAGATGTTCAAGTTTTGCAAACCCAGGAGATATCACTCCTGAGAGAGAATTTGACGAAAGTTCCAAAACCTCCAATCCTGACAGTTGAGTCAACTCCTCGGGTATTGCACTAGAAAAGTTATTGCTGGAGAGGGATAGATACCTCAAATCCTTCAGCCGACCCAAATAAACGGGAATAGAACCTTGCAATCTGTTTTCACTGAGGTTAAGTTTAAGCAGGGAATCTAAGTAAGTAAACTCATGCGGCATTGAACCAGTAAAATCATTTCCTGACAAGTCCAGAGATTTCAAGCATTTACATCTTCCCAAAGCAGTAGGAAGTTCCCCAACAATTGTGTTTCTACCAACATCAAAAATCAGGCCATCTAGATTAAGACAAAGATCAAATGAATAAGTTGAAATGTTGCCCTCGAGATTATTTCCACTCAACCAAAAGCCATAGGTAGGCTTACGAGGAAAACTTCCGGAAGCAATCAACAAGGGAGAGACTGGCCCACTAAAAATATTGTTGCTCAAATCATGCAATACAGCCAATCCAGTGGAAGTTAAAGAGAAAGATCGAATGCCCACGACAGCATTTGCATAAAAGAAAGAAGAATATAAACCAACCATACCCTCGCCGCCAGTAACGGAAAAATCAACCGACATCTTAGAACAGTTAGCGAGAGGAAATCTGGGAATATCCCCAGATAAAGAGTTGAAGCTAACATTGAAAACAATCATACACGGAATAGAAAGTTCCAGAGGAAGCGACCCAGTCAAGTTGTTGAAACTTAAATCAACAAAGTACAAGCTTTTAGAACTACCGAATGACACTGGTATCTCTCCAGTGAAATAATTTTCAGCCAAATTGACCATCTCCAAGGAGCTAGAAGGGCCCCAGTCTTGAGGAAAATTGCCCTCCAGGTTTGAGTTTGGCAACCAAAGCAAGCGAAGACTTGGAAGTTTAGTGATATTACTAGGCAACCCACCATCAAAAAAATTGAAATCCCTATCCCCGTTCTCCTCAATTTTAAAGTTTGAGACTTTTCTTGACCACAGAGGGCCGTAGTTGTTCTTTAGTACAAGCAACTTCAACTTTTCACATCTGCCCCAGTCAGGCGGTATCCTCCCACTTAAAAAATTTCTCGATAAGTCAAGAATTTCAAGGTTCTCTAGTTTCCCAAGAGTTGTTGGAATGTCATCTTCCAACATGTTAGAAGACAGAACCAAAGACCGGAGATTTTTGCAAAATCCCAAGTTTGAAGGAATTGAACCTATAAGAAAATTCCCATCTAGAAGAAGATGTTCTAGACTCCCACATTCCGCACCCAAATTCTCCGGAATAGAACCGCTTAACATATTATAAGAAAGCGCCAGAATTCTCAAGCTCGAAACTCTCGCCAAAGTAGAAGGAATTGAACCATTCAGCTGATTCCCAGACAGATTAATAACACGCAATGAAGTACAGCTCCGTAGACTGATCGGAATAGACCCGACAAAGGAATTAAAACCCAAGTCAAGAACCTCCAACAACCAAAGTTCACCAATTTCCAAAGGCAAAGTTCCATAGAATCCATTAAACCCAAGAGATAAAACTTTAAGCTGAGAAAGTTTCCCAATTGCAGGCGACAATTCGCCAACCAGCTTCGGTAACGAACTGTGGTTAAACCCTAAGCAAGGGAAGAGTAGAGAGAAATCATCCAACACGGCCCCGTTTGGTTGAACCGAATTTGAAGACAGAGAAACAAGAGAACATGTAGTGTTGGAATTGGAAGAGATGTTCAGGGCAGTGACTCGCCGTGAAAGAGGGTCACATGTAACGCCATGCCACGAACACGGGTCTGTGTCCCGAGGATCCCAATCAGAGGTTAGCCCAAGTGGGTCTTGTGTGATGGCAGATTTAAGCCGAAGCAATGCATCCTTATCATCATCAACAGAACCGCACACCACTAGAAAAAGAAGAAAAAAAGGCATAAACGGAGTCCTGGATGCCATTTCTTTTCTCTGATTTCAAGCAAAGAGAGAAACATAAAGAAGAAGAAGAAGAAGTAGAAGCTTCGAAGCTTCTAATCAGAGCTGTTGGTCCTTGAGCGTGTGAGCGTGAGAACCGGTGAAAAAGTAGTAAAGAAAAGTGAGAGTGAAGTGAAGTGTGTGAACAATACGAAACAACGAAATGAAAATTGATAGTAAAAAAGAAAAGAAAAGAAAAATTCCATGGGCGTGAGTGAACTAAGTAAAGTTAAAAGTTGGTGAGATAAAGTTGAACCAAACCACTTTTCTTCTTTTCTTGTTTCACGTCACTTCTTACACTAGTCTTATGTTATGTTCCTCTCTTTTTAATATTGTCGAAACGGTCGGGAAGCTCTCACATTTGTTATTAGGCCCTCAGCTTTTTAATTTATTCTCACCCTCCCATTCTAACAGTTTGCTATACACTTTTGTTATTGGGCCCTCAGCTTTTTAATTTATTCTCATTCTACCATTCTTAACAGTTTGCTATACGTCGTCGTTTATAAGTTGATTTTTTAAATGCATCTATTTCCCGCGCAACTGCAAGAGACGAATTTCAAATCATAACTTCAAAGAAAATCTGGAGGAGCCCCTAGTCCCTACTCTATATTTTATGCTCTCCGTCTCCTCTCCAAGTCAGGTTGAGTTTTTAAGCGGCTATTTCAGACCAAGTTGAATATTCTTTGGATTTTTTAAAATTCTTTTGGAGTAAAAACAAGAGGAAAATGCCAATGTTCTTTATTTTGTTCTTCAATTTCCAATGCTGTTTTTGTTTAAACTGGAAAGTGCATTTGACTGCTTGTTATGTTTGGTAGAGCAGAAAGAAGGAACACGGATAAGGAGATGAAGCTTAAACAAGCGTTATAGGCTTTGAGAAGATGGAATTGAATGTTATTTGCGTCCTTGAGAAGAAAATGGAGAAATGGCAGGGGGAGATCAAAGAAAACTGCGGTTGGTTGCTTGATGCATCAAATGATTAGACGTTAGTAAGCCATTGAAGTGTCGGTAATTCATTCTATGCTTGTCAAACAAAATACACAGCTGCAGATGACAGTGAAATGCTTAGTGTTGCATAACATAAGTAGGTAGTAATTGAAAGGACCTTAGATGAGTTCTGTGGCATAACTCAACAGAGAGTGCTTTAATCACCTACTCGCTCTCTAAGTCCAGCAAAGAGTTTGATGGAAATAAAGAAAATGAATGGTTAAAATCAATCTTCATCTGTCATTTTCTACTGCTGTCCAGGCAATTTCTCTGATTCATTCATGCAATTATTATCACCATATGGAACCTAACAGTTTGGTCCCAGATATAGTTGTATATTGATTGTGCATTTTAAGAACAGTTTCTTTTAGTGATTTTGCAACTTCTTTTGTAGACTTTTCTACTTTACAGTTCTTGTGAGCAGTCTTCAACTACCTAGCATTAAAAATCTAGTACGAATCTAAAGAGCCTATAATTTTTAAAAATTTCCATGTCTTTCGCCTGTAACCATCCAGCTGGTGACCTCTGGCAAAAATCAGACAGAGTTTTTATTTTCTTTAGCTCACAGTACTTGAAATGAGAACCATAAACGAGTACTATTTGGGCATATGATGCACTTACGAAGCAGATGCGTTTTACAGAGACCTACATAATCATTCATATAGAACGACTTATCTAAGTTACTTGAACTGAATCTGTTACTTCATATTCCGGTGCTTTGCAAAGCTTTTCCTTGCAGATTGCGTCTACAACGTTGCCTTTCGTGTTTTTCCCCAAAGGAATTAAAGATTCTTATGGAATTTTTGTCTTGCCGTGAATTGTTGTAATTTGTACCTTGGTATAGCTACATGTCTCCTAGGGGCGGCGTATACTGGATGGTCTGACTCTTCACTCCTTTTTTTAGAAATTAAGAATTACATTAATAAATGATAATTAGGATCCATACAAGGCAAATGACACGGCTTAGAAGCAAAGGGGCGTATCCTATACCTCTTCCAAGTAATGAAATATTTGGTTAATACTAAGCCTGGATGGTTCGCTATCATTGCTTTATCAAACTAGGGTATGAATAGGTATCCTTCCTTCAAGTTGCATGTTGAATTTCTGCGGCAAACTAATTTCATCTTTGTCATGATGCATTTCCTTCTGAAGCTACTTGACTGCATGCTTCAATTGCAGGGGAAGTTGGGAACTGCAATCTTTATCAGCTGCTGGAAAGTTCTCCAAGATTTGCCTATATTGTCACCATTCCCAATCCTTTTGGTTCGACAATTGGCACAACAGGGGACCCCTCTACAAAATGGAAGATTTACAGCTGTTAAGGAGAGTTGTGACGGTAGAGACCAAAGTTAGCAGGTTCATTAGAAGTAATCAATGGGCATGACCTTACCTTGATAGTAGAAACTCAGCAGATATAGTCGCTCAAATGCCAAGATGCCAGGAGGAAGAGGATACCATTCTATGGACTGCTGACAGTTCGGAGAATTTTAACTTCAAGGCATGCAAGGGTGTATTACCGGTGGATCAAAGCAATACGGTTAGATGGACAAACTTGGTCTTGGATACAGACATCAGACCAGCTCATTCCTTTATTCTTTGGTTGGGAATGAATAGAGGATTGCTCACTAAAGATATATTGAAGTTGCCGATCAACTGACTGAGATGCAAGCTACGTGTAGCAGATATTGAAAGCTTGGAACGTCTAATGATCAGATGCAGATTCACCAAGGAGATATGGGCAAGAATTCTGTCAAAACTGAACATTAGTAGTCTAGCATCAACCTCGGAAGACACTAGTAACTGGCTGATGAGAATCAAAATGGAGAATATGGCTGATTACAAGGCTGTTAAGATCAGCCGGAGCACACTGGTCTACAACGTATGGAAGGGAGGGAATGACAGAATATTCAGAGAAGCAAGTAGAAGCATCGACGAGATTCCTCAAGACACTGTTCTACAGATGAGGCTGAATTTAATAGCTAGAGGGGTAACAACCAATCTATCCTCTAATATGAGAACGAGATGGTCATTGGAATGAATCACCTTGCATTTCCGGGTAGAATGGAGTAAGATCTTTTCTTTAAGTTTTTTTGTGACATCTGATATTTTATACTAACCTAGCATTGAAGCCTCATTGTAATGTACATTAACTGACTAACGAAAAGTTTTTAATTTCGAAAAAAAGATTTGCCTGTTATAGCGTTGCACTCCTCTTGTAAGTGTTCACTTTTCTCTTATTTTGAACCAACATCCAAGATATTATAAGAAGTTTAGTAGATTGGTAGTTTTGGAAAACTCATGCACTGAGATTTCCATGAAAATCTTCTTATGTCATTCTATATTTTACCTCATGTAGTTTATTTCTCAAGAGATTAACCGTTGCCTTTAATTGGAGCTAATAGCATTCTCAGCGCCCTCTTATAATGTACTCTTAACTCAGATGCAACTTCTTAACTCTTGATTATGAATTTCTCTCTAATCTAATACTCAGTTGTAACTTCTTAACTCTTGATTTTGAATTTCTCTCTAATCTACTACATGGTCTCTTTAAGTATTACCACTTTAGTGCCCTCACAACTTCTAAAACGTTTGGTGTTGTCCTACCCATATTTTATAAATAGTTGTTCCCATGCTAATGATAAATACAATCCTTTCTCCTTTGTTTACTGTTTTTGTTATGATACATTATATATATCTTTTATTTAGTTTTGACATCTTAATTAGACATATAATATATAATTGGTAATTGCATTTTGTTACTACTGGATTTTATTTTTACTGCTGGACATGTTGGTAAATAAATGGTGCTATTGCGGGTTTGTGCTGATTGTGTGGATTGAAGAAAATAAAAAGATGAGGTTGTTGTGTGTTTAAATTTGAAGTAATGGTTGCATGGTTGTAGTAGGACTCTGTTGAAGTGGGACTCTTATTGTGTGAGGGATCTGTGCACATCTTTAATCTACGGTAGAAGTCTATCTCAATAGTGAGTGTGTGGCAACATACTTGTGTGCGTGTATGACATCAAGTCAGTGTGCGTGTTGGCAATTGGGACGTTGTTTTTCATTGTGTAGCTAAAGTGAAATTCTGCTTGCTTGTCTCCTATCATTGTGGAAGTAAATCTCTAATGTGAGCGTGCTGCAACAGTGTTTTATGTGGGTATACAGCATAATGTTTATGTAAGGCGGTAAAGAGTTCATGTGGGTTAATGGTTAAGGGAACAAACACTACAGTATATGTGAATGTCTCATAAAAGAGTTGAACAACGTGTGTGAGTGAAACATGCTACGTGAAGAGTGTGTTGGCTACGGTACAGTAGGTTTTTGAGTTACTTTTTCCAAACGTCTTAATATGGGGTTGTGACTTGTTCTTATGAGCAAAATACTAGGGATCTTCATCTATTGTTTATAATTCTATATGGTTTAATTGAATCTGTTGAAGTTGGGTTGAATCATTTCAATTGAAGGATTATTTTGAGAAGCTAAAATTATAGGAAAGTTTTTCTTTTATCTCAAATATATTGTCGTTTACTTCTTAGTTGATTAAGTACTTGAGTTATTTTTATTAATTGTTGTTTAAGTAAAAGTAGTTAGAAAAATTCTCTGACTAGGTTAACACGAGTCGATTGTGTTATTGGATATGAAATTCTTTCACAAGAAGGTTTAAAGATAGTGTCAATGGTTGAGTTGTGTCGACTCAGTAAAATCTTGAGTAAATCTATTATATTTCGGTGAAAGTTATTAAGTTAGGTGAGGGCTCCACAGATGTAGGTAAGGTGTGCCGAACTTTTTTACCAAATTTCTGGTATTATTTGTTATTTTGTTTTTTTTTGTGCTAGAGACGTCTGTAGTAAAATTGGAAAGTTTGCAAAACGACTACCCCCTTCGGTTTTTCAATTGATATCAGAGAAATGTTACTGATTCAGAACTTGGTAGCAAGTTGGTGCAAATTCTAGTTTCACAAACATGACCATAAGAGTTGTATTAATTATCAAGCCACCGCTGTTAGACGGTTTTAACTATCCTGCATGAAAATCATGAATGAAAGTTTTCATCCAAGCTTAGGACACAAAAGCTTGGCATTTGGTAGTACATGGGTGGACGAATCCGATGATCACTGATGATTAAGGAGAGACAGTTTAAAAAGATTCATCTGAATGGATAAGAGTTGAAGAAGAAAGTGTATTTGGAAAGTCACAAGCAATGCATACGGTATTCAGTGTTGTTCATAAGGGACACTTTTCAATGATATCAACCTATAAATCGACTAAAGAAGCATCGGATGCTTTGCAAACTATTCATGAAGGGTCAAAATTTGTGATAACGTTGAAACTACAAATGTTAGCTGTGAGGTTTGAAGAACTGAGGATTAATGAAAACGAGACTATTGGAGACTTTCATGAAAGATTGCGAGATATAGCAAATCAGGCACATCAATTGGGGAAGAAATATTTCATTTGAAACTAGTCAAGAAGACATTGAGATCATTACCTTCAAGATTCATTCCTAAAATTGTAGCAATAGCGGAGGCCCACGACGTTAATGACTTATCATTGGAGAAGGTAATTGGAATTCTTGCAAACTTCGAAATGAATTTGTTGAGGGGCAATCGAGAGAAGAAGAAAGGATTAGCATTGTAAGCCGAGATTGGTAAAGTCGTGAATGATGTAGAAGATGAATCCAACGAGAATAAGGATATGGAGCTATTAACACGAGAATTCAGTAAGTAGCTGAAGAGAGTGAAAAAGGACAGATACGAGTTTAGGCAAAATGGCAAAAGTTCATTGAACAACAACTTCAAACAACAAGCCAAAACTGAAAAGGGAGAAAGAAAGGTAAAGAGAATTCAATACCATGAGTGTTAAGGCTTCAGACATGTTTAAACGGAGTGTGCTAATACCATGAAGAAGAGAAAAGGAAAATCCTATACGAGCAC
The DNA here is from genome assembly GCA_025504915.1 of Erythroxylum reticulatum. NCBI lineage: Eukaryota > Viridiplantae > Streptophyta > Magnoliopsida > Malpighiales > Erythroxylaceae > Erythroxylum > Erythroxylum reticulatum. Next base: position 5,330,916 of record JANSVA010000004.1, read on the forward strand.
TTGGAGTAATAACGAATCAGGAAGTGAATATGGAAGTGAAGAAGAAATTGTGAATAGTGTTGTTTTAGTTACTTTGTACAACAAAAGCCCAGTTACTTGCTTAATAACAACTAAGAAGGAAGTAATTGATGATGAAAAAGGGAGTAAATTGGAAAATTTCAAGATAAACACATACCAATCAGCTCAAGGCTCAAATTATGACAGTGATAAAAGTGGTTCAAGTGATAAAAAGGAGAACATTTATGAGGCTTACGAATTAATGTACAAAAATGGGTGAAAATATGTAGAAAGAATGAAAGATTGAAGGAAAAGACTCTCTTTGTGAAGAACATTATCTAAGAGTTAGAAAAAAATTGATGTTGACATCAGATGAGCTTGGTGAAGCTAGAATGGAATTGATAAGTACCAAAAAGGGATTGAGAATGTTGAATGAAGGCACAGAAAAACCAAAAAAGTTAATGAAAATTGGTAAAGTTAAAGGGGATCTTCAAGGCATTGGTTATAAGGATGAGTACTCTAAAGTGAATGAGGAGAAAATAATATGTTCAGATCTATCCGAGAAGAAGAAACATCGAGAAAGAATTGAAGGTTTGCCCTCACATGTCATTTTTGTGGAGTTATCGGACACATAAGGCCGAGATACTACAAGATGTTACAAATGATGTTTTAAAGGGTTCAGAACTGAAAATTTAGACACTCTCCATTAATTCCAGCGACAACCCATGTTACTGAAGCACACTTGGATTAGAATGGGTCAATTACAGATACAAAGACATTATGAAGGAAAAGCAAGAAGTTGTCTAGATTCACATTTAGTTACTGTTTGTAAAGAAACTAGTCAAACAAAGGACAAGTTAGTTACTTCAAAAGAAGAAATTGATGATAAAGATAATATGACGAAGAAAAAGACCAGGTTTGAATTTTTTCTAGAGACACAAGGATTATGTGCTTTACATTTTTGAAGTATTTTGTGTTGTTAAAAAAAGGGGAGGAAATGTTAAAAAAAATTTCTTCTTTAGTTATTTAGTTTTTTCGTTGCCATTGTCATCCCATCTTTTTAGTAGTTTGTATTGTAATTTCTATTTGGCTCTACCGAAGACTCTTCAGCTTTCTCATCAATGTGGGTCTCTCTCTCGGGTATCTCTCTCTCTCACTTCACTGACAAAACTCATATTTAATTGCTTGAGTTTATGAATTTGATCAGTCTTATGAAGATGGAATTGAAGAAAGTCGTGATATGTTGGCATGTGTATTGACTGGTCGTAAATTGTCATCTTGACATGCTTATTTTTCTTCCGCTACACCTATTATTGATTATTATGATTATGCATTTTGATACTGTTTTGTCCAAAGGGGGAGATATCAAATTGTTTATGATGAACGTTCCATTCAGGGTGAGATTTTAAGATATATACATGACTATTTGTTGTACTTTTTGGCATCTTTTTATCCCAAGGGGAAAAATTTAGATGATTGGATAAACTTGATGTTTAATTAAGGGTAAGTATTTGTCATATGAATTGTGAATTTGATACTTATATATCCAGTTATGTTATTTAGGGGGAATTTAAGAGTTGTGCCAAAAACATCAAAAAGGGAGAGATTGTTAGGATATATTATAAATATCTTTTATTTAGTTTTGGCATCTTAATTGGACATATAATATATATTTGGTAATTGCATTTTGTTACATTGGATTTTGTATTTACTGCTGGACATGTTGGTAAATAAATGGTGTTACTGCGTGTTTGTGCTAATTTTGTGGATTAAAGAAAATAAAAAGATGAGGTTGCGTGTTTAAATTTGAAGTAGTGGTTGCATAGTTGTAGTGGGACTCTATTGAAGTGGGATTCTTATTATGTGAGGGATCTGTGCACATCTTTACTCTACGGTATAAGTCTATCTCGATAGTAAGTGTGCGGAAACAAAGTTGTGTGCATGTGCGGGATCAAGTCAGTATGTGTGTTGGCAATTGCGACGTTTTTTGTTGTGTAGCTGAAGTGAAATTTTGCTTGCTTGTGCTTCAACGATGTTTTATGTGGGTATACGGTATAGAGTTTATGTAAGGTGGTAAAGAGTTCATGTGGGTTAATGGTTAAGGGAACAAACATTGCAGCATATGTGAATGTCTCATGAAAGAGCTGAACGACGTGTGTGAGTGAGACATGCTACGTGAAGAGTGTGATGGCTACGGTGCAGTGGGTTTTTGAGTTACTTTTTCCAAATGTCTTCATATGGGGTTATGAGTTGTTTTTGTGAGCAAAACCCCGTGGATCATCATCTTTTGTCTATACTTCCATATGGTTTAATTGAAGCTATTGAAGTTAGGTTGAATTGTTTCAATTGAAGGATTATTTCAAGAAGTTGAAATCATAGGGAAGTTTTTCTTTTATCTCAAGTATATTGTCGTTCAATTCTTAGTTGATTAAGTACTTGAGTTAGTTTTATTAATTGTTGTTTGAGTGAAAGTAGTTAGAAAAATCCTCTAAGGTTAACACGAGTCGGTCGTATTATTGGATGTGCAATTATTTCATAGGAAGTGAGGTTAAGAGATAGTGTCAAATATTATGTTGTGTCAACTCAATAAAGCCTTGGATAAATCTATTGTACTTCGGTGAAAGTTATTAAGCTAGGTGAGGGCCTCACAGACGTAGACAAGATGTGTCAAACTATGTTACCAAATTTTTGGTGTTATTTGTTATTTGTTATTTCGTTTTTGATTGTTTTTGTTTTTATTTGTGCTAGAGACGTCTGCAGTAAAATTAGAAAGTTTGTGAAACGACTACCCCTTCGATTTTTAAGTTTTACCTAACTTTAGCCATTCTAACATGTCCTTATAGATGAAGCATTTATTATGAATGTGGCATATTTCTTGCGCTTTATCCTATATCCATCTTGAGTAACTATAATTAAATAAGAGATGTGTTATTAATTCAGTGGCTTCCTTACATAGCATGCAAACGCCTAAAATGTTGGGAAATTCCAACTTGTTCTTAGTTAATAGGCTTTATTTGATGGCTAGCTACATTAGGAAGGACATTTTAGGCATTAAATTTTTGTTCCATACTGCATTATGTCATCTCACCCTTTCTCCTCCTCTTAGCACTTTACATAACTCCTCAATGAATTTCTGATATAAGTCTTAAAGCTAACTGTATTTATCTTCTTTCTCAAGATTAGGGTTGTAGCTTGGTAATATTATTGTTGCTTCCTGAGGGAAGTTACACCATTGATTCCCACATATCCAATCTTTAACCTTAGAATTTGTAGGGATCTTATTCTGTCAGTCCCCTTGTAGGTTAGTAAAGTAGAAAGGCTTCCATTTATCATAAAGAAAGGAAGCACTTTCTCCACTTCTAATCACATACTTAAAAGGATCTAATCAAATTATTTTTCAACTTAATGAGTTGGGACATAAACTAAGAGGTCTTTGGTCCTAGTTGGATTTCCCATAGGTTACTATCTTTTATGAGGTATTTATTTATCCATTTAATCCATATGTTACTCTTATTCTCTAACAATCCTTATAAACTTTTAGTAATGATCACCTTATTATAAAGTTAATAAAGGTTTACCCTAGTCCTCCCTCTAAAATTGGTTTATCGACCCCCTTCTAACTTACTTTTGCCATTGTTTTGCTCACTCTTCTTCATCCCTATAATAAACATCTCACCAATCTTTTTAATGACTTGATCATTCTTTTTGAAAAGAACATATAGGTTGACCAATATATATGTTAGGAGTTCAAGACTAACTTTATCAATATTACTCTACTTGAGTAGGGTAGATCCTTATTATACCAACTTATTTGCAGTTTTTTTAATAAAGGGGTGTGGTCTCTATTTTGTAATCTTTTAATGGATAAAGGGAGTCCCAAGTAAGTGACTGGAGGTTCACTGACTTGCAATCCACAGATCCTTAACAACCAGTCAACTTTATTAAAATTACTTGACGAAATGATTAGTTGACTTTTCTTGTAATTGATTTAGAGATCATATAGCTTTGTAAACATATAAAGAGATTTCATTAGTGTAAAGATTGACCTATCATTAGCTTTAGAGAACTTAAGGAGATCATCTACAAAGCTCAAGCTAAACAATCCAAGTTTTTTATATTTACTGTAGTAGTAAAAATGAGAGCTTAGGGAAATATTGTATTTCACTAATCTTGATAGTACCTCCATACATATGATGAATAGATAAGCAGATATAAGATCTCTTGTCCCAGGTCTTTTCTACCCTTGAATAGCTTGGTAGGTTGCTCATTCAAGCTCACTTAGCACTTTTAGATCTAAATCCTCTAATCTATTCCCTAAATTTTTACAGGATAAAAACTTCCAATCCTTATAAAATGAAGTTTGGTTGATTGCATCATATGCTTTTTGAAAATCTACCTTTAGGGTCTTATTTTAGGTGAGTTTCTTTTGCCATAGCCTTTGAACAACGAATGTATAATAAAACATTATCTCCAATATGACTTCCCTCTAAAAATACCATTTGGCTCCGTTTGGTTGACGGGAAAGTAAAGTAAATTTGGAATATGATTCCTTGGAAAGTAAATCTATGGAAAGTAAAGATATTCACACGTTTGGATATTTATAAGAATTCTAATAAGAAAGTTGGGTGAATTCTTATTATAGTGTTTGGTATGTAATAGTATTTTATAGAATGTAACTTAATTTTGACTTATGTTTTTAATTATATCCCTACAAACATAATAAAAATTGAAATCGTTAAATAAGGAAAAATATGAACCTGAAGATTGTCGATTGA
>JANSVA010000004.1:5343570-5354507 GCA_025504915.1 Erythroxylum reticulatum
TTAAAGAACTCTTTAAGTCTAGGGTTTTAATCAATGAACTCCATTTCTTAAAACCTTGTTGAATGCATCTTAGTGTGCGTAATAGGCAAGTTAATTTAAGTGGTCGATTTGGATCAAGCATAATCTCAATATCAAACGCAACTAGGCAGATAAAAGGGATTTAACACAATCACCAAAAAGACATATATGAAACTTCATATATTGAGCATCCAAGTTCTACATAAAGAAATCTATAACACAAGACATTGTTCAACTCTTGATTAAACTCTAATCAAGAAAAATCTAACTACAAAGAATAAATCCTAACTCAGGAGGTTATAATAATGTAGTCAAATATAACAATGAAAAACTACTCCCCTTTTGAGGCCCATCGAACTCAATTCATCGCTACATATTCAAGAGGAAATGGTGCTTAGCCAAGCATCACTCTGGGAGCACTCACAACTGTAGATACATCGATAGCATCCATGGAAGCAACAATCAAATGATGAGATCGACAATCAGAAGTGAAAAATGGGTGATGGATGAAGGTCGAGAGTGAGAGATGGAGTGCTTGGCCCTCTGTATTTGTAAAGTGTTCTGCATAACCTAATTTGGCATGTTTTTAAATATTGGGTAGCGGGTCAGGTCAAAATAGTGAGAGATTTTCCCAAATATGTTCAAGTTTTTAACGTTTCACTGTGGTGACAGGCAAGCTCGTTGCGGCATTGTGTGTTTTCTGGATCCTTTGTCGTGGCGAGAGAATTAATCTTCAGCATGGCAAACTTTTCCCAAAAGTTTTTCCTTATTCTTTGTTCTTCACCGCGGCGACAGATGGGCTTGTCGCAGTAAACTTTTCCCGAAGGCTATGATCTCCTATTGACTTCAATTCAGCACGTTGACTCCCTTCTCCTAGAGGATCCTACAATCAAAAATAGCAATTTGCAGTATCAATTGTTCTTAGAAAACTTAAGAAATGCAATTAATACCTATTGTGACAATTTATACTATCAAATTACATAAAATAAAAATGCACACCCAAAAGATTAATTTAAGCACCAAATCAAGAATTAGGAGTCAAAAAGTATAGTAAATCCATGAAAGTGTTGACAATTTAGATAATAAACTTGGGCTCAATCAACAACACTCGATTGAGACTCGCTTTTCGTCTTCCACCTTAACTAACATTCATACGTTGGTCAAGGAAACTCCTGTTGCTTCTAATGCTTCTGCTAACTCAATGAGTCACCTTTTTACAAACATCTAATGCTTCAGCTAAATTGGGATATTTTCCCCTTATCTAAAAATGGTCAAAAATTTGTCCAACCTTAAAGGACATTTTGTTACAAAGAGCCCTCAAGTGGAATGCCAATGTAGTTGGGTTCTTCTTTGATAAGTGGCTAACCTTTCCAACTATAGTTGCATAGGTGAAGCTTCAATGGGTAAAATGGGGATAAGTGAAACACTCCTTAACCTTTAAGGAATGTATATCTTTAATTTTGGATCTATGGAAAAAGCTTACAAAGTATTTGATGCTAAACCTTGGTATATTAAGGATAAGCTAACTTTATTACAAATTTGGTCCCTATAGATGAAGCTGGATAACATGAACTTCAAGAATGTTCTAATATGGATCAATATTTATAATTTTCCCCTTAAATATTAGTCTACAACTAGTTTAAGCTATTTAGCAAATAATATATGCCAACCTCTTTTTATGGATAAGTATAAAGCCTTCCTAAAGAAAATAGGTTTTGCCATGTTATATGTTCAAATGGCAATATCCCAAAATTTACTTGATGTGAGTCCCTCAATATGATTAAATGACTAAGAAAAGTTAGTGGAGGATGTTGCTCATGTCACCTATCATTGGAAATCGAAACTAGATCACTTATGAAAATAATAGTGAAAGACTAGTAAGTTTTTGCAAAAGGGAGATTATAATGAATTAATAGGCTTGGATAATTTAAAATCCATCCTTAAACCATTAGCTAGTAGGGAATAAGCAATATGATGAAGTGAATAAGGTGAATATGATAGTAAGAAACATTTAATTTAGCCTTGATAACAATGTGTAACCTATTGTTCAAACTGGTGCTATAATTGGTTGTTCTAAAATACTTACTAGTGTTGATAATAAGCTGATCTAATAAGTTAACGTGCTTAAGCTTGGTTTTAGTTACTCATTGACCAAAAGGGAATTTGCCTTTAATAACTATACTGTCTCTTTAAAAAGATTCATCAATGGTTAATACTTAGGTTAAGCTAATTTAGTTGATGATAAAAACCTTGATTTTATGCATAAGGCTCTTGGTTCCATTATTTCTTCTCCCAATTATTCAGGTGTTAGCAAGATCATTAATATGGTTACTTACTTGACTGGTCTAGGTAACTCTGACTCCTTCACCATTTTTGTTAAAAGGCAATCTATTAGGAAAGTAAAGGGTAAGAGTGGCATAGGGAATACCCTTTTAAGACCTTTTTAATGGTTATCATAGCTTGGAATATAGGGGGTTAGCTTTTTTAAGGAGTTAGCTTGTAAAGAGATTTAGTTCATTAAAAATTTTTCGAATTTTATTTCCAATAATTAGTTTCACCTAAAGGGGGAATAGATGTTTTTGATCCAGATAAGGATAAAGTTATTGACTCCTTTGCTAATGAACATGTTATTCACTTATTGATTAATTATAGAAGGAGTAATTGTAAAGATATTGTTTCATTCATCTATGCCTATAATTTTAGTTTTCAAAGAGCCAAACTATGGAATGACCTTCTTATAAGATGTTCTAGCTTTTCAATATAATGGATCCTACTAAGTGATTTGCACCCTCTTCTCTATAGAGGTTCAAGGTGAGAATTGCATTAAACTTTGTTACAATGAGATGAAATCTTGTTTTGCTAATCTCATGGTCATTAAATTGGCTTATAAGGTTCATCAATTCACTTAGAGCAAAAAGAAATAAGGAGATTGACTCATGATGAAGAAACGAGACATGTCTTTTATTAACTAGCATTAGTTAATATAATTCTCAAAAAGCTTATCCATCTTTAAGAGTCTCCTATTCTCTGACCATACTCCTATGGAAGTTCATTACTTCTCTAAAAAGAACAAGGTTTTGGGTCCATTTAGGTTCTTGGAATATTTTAGAAAGGATGGTGGTTTTTAGGTCATTAAGCAAGAATGGATCTAAAGGTGGAAAGCTTTAAATAATTTAAGAGCCTCAGGAAATTCTAATCCATAAAAACTAGTCTTAAGATATTAATTTAGAGAATTCCATAAATATTTGTCAAAACATATAGGCCATTAGGAGAAAGATTACTGAAATACAAACTCAACTCTAATTTGGCCCAATCAACTTATATTTGATTGAGGAGAAAGTGGTTGATTGATATAATTTTAAATTGTAGATGTATAATGTAGCTATAGCTAGCATTAGCAAGTATAGGTTAATCTGATAAAGATTACAAATACTAGTAGTACTACTAATAAGTACGGGTCAATCCAACAAGGATTATAAATACTACTAGTAGTCTATTTGCTATTATTTAACCATTGAATAAGATGATGATTTAATTTAAAGGTAAACTAAACTAGAATTTAACATAATAATGAATCAAGACAAATATGACATAATGATTAATCCAAATCAACTAACTAGTAAGAAGATAGTGAATCCTCCTATGATCTTTTAAGTATTAATCCTTTATCATGTGCTTCAATTATTGATTATTGGAACATGGAAATTCCTATCTTCTACCAATATATTACTTAAAACTATCAACAATTTATCCTCGATTAATTAACTTAAACCTCTTTCTGGTTAAAACACTAAGATCTCATTACATCAATTCATGAATTTATCTATCAAGTTTGAACCTAATCTAGAGGATATATGTAAGCCTAGCTTTAGGTTTGCATACAACTCCTTCTAGTTATGGTAGATCTATTCATACAAGAGGACTTCTCATTCTCAATCACATGAAATCAAATGATGAACTAATATCTTAGACATATTAATTCAAGAATAGAAATGCATAATTGAAGTTAAATAAATAAATCAATAAAATTACATTAAATAAAGGATCAAATTATAGTATCCATCCAAACTTAGGGTTCATCCTACCTACACATTAAACAAACGTAGTTCTCAAATATAGAAAATGAAACAAAAATCAAAGGTTTAGAAGAAACATTAAAAAGATATGAATCATAGATATGTATATCCCCTTCTCTCTAATGAAATCCCTTTGAATCCTTAATGAAAGGCGACTCTTTATCAGATCTCTCGAAGTAATCTTTATGTTTTCCTCATCCTAGGTTCAAAATTGCATCTTCTACTCTAACTCTAGTCTCTATACTTTAACCACCTTTCTCCCTTCTCCTCTTCATAATTGCCTTTTATCTTATGAAACTAAGGTTCCTAGATTGTATATAGTTAGTCACACGGTCGTGTAAGTAATCTTGTATCTAAAAAGTACTTTAAAATCATAACTTTACATATTCACAGGAGCTTACATGGCAAGGGATATATCATATATGTTACTTACATGGGGATGTATTTCCATTCGGGCAAAAATAACATCTTTAAAGATTGACAAGTTTATAGGCTCTTACATGGTCCCTTTACACAGCCATATATGTTACATGGGTGTGTACATCTTCATATTAGTGTTTATCTCCAAAATAACTCTTATTTATTCCATTTTATGCCACGATTTCCATAAAATTCTCCTCCTTTTGATCCATGAAGGCAATTGAGACTTGAAAACAATTGATAAACTCAATATGGGCAAAAAAATATCATACAATAATCGTTTATTAAACATCCTTGCACTCAAGCTGCTGTTTGACTTCAAGTAAATCATCCAAATCATTAATCTTAAAAACATCGATCATTATTAACCTCAATTTGTCCATTTGTATCTTAAATATCATATCATATTAATTAAATTAATATACAATTAGATTAAAGTTATCTTAAAACCAAATTTCATAAATCAATATTAGTATCAATCATACTGATAATCTTTTTTAAATCAAAAGCACAAATTCTACACCCTCACAAAGGGTTTACTCAATGAACTTAAAATGTTTAGGGTGGAAAATATAACAAACTCTCAAATCATTATATAGAAGGATTCTTAACCATAAACTTTCTATAAAATCTGTTAAATTGTAATTTTGTGCTTATTTTCTATTTAATTATCTTTAATGTGTGGAAATTATTATCCAATATTAATGGAATTGTCTTTTAAGTTTTTCAGGTGATTTTAAAAACTTTAGAAGAATTGAATCAAAAGATGCAAAAGAAAAAAAGAAAATCCAAAAATTTCAAATTGACAGCAAAATTCATTGACTAAGTGTGGGCACATGTAAGGACAAAAATAATCTACAGATCAATTTTCAAATTCGAATCCAAGCTTTTCATAATCTTTCAAGATCAGATTGCTATCTTATCAATGGAGATCAACATCTTGAAGTGGGGATACGGATTATTTGCTGAAGATCACGAAAGAGAGAGAGAAGAGAGATCGAAAAAGAATAAAAAGGGAGAAAAGGTATTGTTCATGTGAACCTTTAATAGGAGGATAGTTTAACATTTTTGTAGATTTTTCTATTGTTTTAGTTTATGTTTCTGCATTTTCTTCTAAGTATTCTCGGATTCTTTAGGAAAAGACCAGGGATGGAGACTATGTGTTTTGTTATTTCTTTGATTTTCAATTCCGTTATGAGTAGCTAAATTTCTTTTCTTGGTTGAGGGGAACCATGTTATCATCTATTATGTGTGAGATATTTCAATAAAATTTGTTTTGTTGATGATCATTGAGTGTCTTCTAAATTACTTTTCCTAATTGAATTGATTAATTTCTATGTGCGCAACTAAGAATTAATTCGTTTAATAACTAGATTAATAAAATATGACGTTCAGTTTTGTTAATCATAAGTAGCAATTAGGATTACCTTCTTTACGTTAGAGTGAGAAATTCTAAGATGACATTCATCTTAATTAAATGCATGTCGTACATGTGTTATCTTGTTCATTTGTTTCTTGGTTCTTAACGTTATTATTTAATTAAACTTATTATTGTATATAGATTGTTGATTAATAAAAATATTTAGAATACATGTTTCTATTTATTTACACTTAAGAGAAAACATCCCCCAACGAATGATTATTGATGAACTGAATTTTATATCAAGGATCCATTTTAGTGTGATAACATCGGTGACCCGAAGCTAAGGTTTTTCTATTAAATTTTCAGATCCAATTACTTTTATTAATTTTTAATTTTTATCATCTTTCTCTTTAAATTGTCACGAATTGAAAACACCCCCTCATTTTGTTACTTTATTTGTGAACTCGTGAATTCTTTGCCGTTAAAAATTCCTTGTGGGAATGATACTCATTTCCACTACTACATTAATTTGTATTAACGGAAGTTGGTTTCTTTCTGAATTTGATTGTAGGTGACAATAGTACCAAATTTTGGCGTCGTTGTTGGGAAATTTCTCAATGGTATATGTTTGTTACATGAGTAAACAAAACGGCATAATTGTTATTTGATTCAGAGATCGAGAAGACATCCAAAAGACTACAGAAAAAGAAGAAATAGTAGCAACAAACGCAAAAAATGGAACGGATGGTAGCAAACTGCACTCTTTGCGAACTAGTTGTGCTTATGGATGCCTAACAACCCCATTACATTAACTTTCTGAATATAGGTGATATCAATACTTTTTAATTAAAATCTAGGCTGATTCATTTATTACCTATTTTTAGGGGTTTACTGGGAGAAGATCTGTACAAACACTTGAAGGAATTTGACGTGATTTGCATAGGAATGAAATCAACGAATGTGGCGGAAGAGAAGATTAAGTTAAGAGCCTTCCTATTTTCCCTCAAGGAGGCAGAAGAGTAGATTAAGCTAAGAGCCTTCCTATTTTCCCTCAAGGATGATGCTCAAAATTGGTTGTACTATTCAGCTGGAGAAAACGTACAGACATGGGTTGAAATGAAGAGGCTCTTCTTTAAGAAATATTTTCCAGCATTGAGAGCAGCCAACATTCAAAAGGAAATTTATGGAATTTGAAAACATAATTGAGAAACAATTTACGAGTATTGGGAAAGATGCAAGAAACTTTGCGCTAGCTATCCACACCACCAAATAACCTACAAGCTATTGATTCAATATTTCTACGAAGGTCTTTTGCTTTTGGATAAGAGTATGATTAACGCTACAAGAGGTGGTGCCTTAGTTGATAAAACACCGACAGTCGTAAGGGACTTAATCGCGAACATAACTTCCAACACCTAACAATTCGGAATACGTACTAGGCATAAAACAAAAACTGTGAATGAAGTGAATGTGACCATATTAGAGAAAAGATTGGATGACCTTACTTCTTTAGTGCGACAAGTGGCAGTTACAAAGAAAGAAAAAGCAAAGGTATGTGGAATATGTTCAATGTTAGGACATTCTACTGATGCATTTCTAATTTTACAAGAGGAAAATGTAGAACATATGAATGTCGTGGGAGGTTTTGCTAGACCGAGTCAAAGGCAGTACAACCCATTTTCCAACACTTATAATTTGGGGTGGCGAGATCACCCAAATTTGTGATATGCAAACTCTCAAGGGCAACAAACGACTACAAATTTCCAACAGTATAGACAACCGTATGTGCCTCGACAAAATCAAAATACAACATCCAATTCCGAAAGTAAGACTTGCTTAGAAGATATAGTGCAATCTTTGGCCATTAACACTTTGACGTTTCAGCGAAATACTGAAATAAGTATCCGAAATATGGGAAATCAACAGAGGAATATCAAAAATCAAATAAACCAAATGGCAACTGCCATAAATCAATTGGAAGCACAAACTTCTAGAAATTTTTTAGCACAATTGGAGTTCAATCCCAAATAAAGTGCAAAGGCTATCACATTGCGACATGGTAAGGAATTGCAGGAACCACTTCTGAAAAATTCCAGAAGAGAGGTAGAAGAAGAAATCACGTAAAAGGCACCTTCACAACTAGAAATGATGCAAACTACATGACATAATATGGTGATTTCGCCCCCTTTTTCGGGTCGATTTTCCAAAGAAAAGAAGGAAGGGCAAGAGAAAGAAATTTGGGAGACTTTCCAAAACGTTCAGGTAAATATTCCTCTCCTTGATGCAATTAAACAGATTCCACGGTATGCGAAATTCCTTAAGGAGCTTTGCACTTCAAAGAGGAAATTAAAATTTGATGAGAAAGAACAATTAGGGGAGAACGTTTCAGCGATTTTTTAAAAGAAAAAGATTCCACCCAAATGTCAAGACCCAGGTATGTTTACTATCCCATGTCAAATTGGTGATTTGCGGATTGAAAGAGATATGTTAGATTTAGGTGCATCCATAAATGTCATGCCATATGATGTTTATATATCTATAAATGTTGGTGATCCACTTTGTCTTACGGTTTTACCCTTGGAGGTCGAATCAAAAATTGAATTCTAAGGATTGCAATATAGAGTGCAACCTTAGATCATCTCACTTAATTGGAACCTAATGCAATGGACCTAAGCTAGCCTAAATATCATAAAATGCAACTAAAATTGGTTAGGAGGGAGGTTTTGTTTCTTAAAGAAAAGTAACAAAATTTAATAATTGTAAAAAAAGTGTGTAAAAAGTATTTTTGGATTTTTGGGAATAACAAGTTGAAAGTTAAAAACAATGATCAAATGTGAGAAAATCCTCTTGAAAAATGAGCTTTGGCTATCATAGTTCAAAATAAATCTTGGTGGGCGTGAAAATCTCTAAGTTTTCAAATGATAAACCTTAAAGAACTCTTTAAGTCCGAGTTTTTAATCAATGAACTCCATTTCTTAAAACCTTGTTGAATGCATCTTAGTGTGAGTGCAAGTAGTCAATTTGGGATCTAGCATCATCTCAATATCAAACATAGCTAGGTAGATAAATGAGAATTAACAAAATCACAAAAAGACTTATATGAGACTTCATATATTCAAGCTCCAAGTTCTACATCAACAAACCCAATAACACAATGAATTGTTCAACACTTGATTAAACCATAATCAAGAAAATCCAACTACAAAGCATAAATCCTAACTAAGGAGTTCACAACAATGTAGTTAAATATGAACAAACTACTCCCCTTTGAAGCCCATTGAACTCAAGTCATTGCTACATCTTCAAGAGGAAATGGTGCTTAGCCAAGCATTGCTTCGGAAGAACTCATAACCGGAAACCCACCAAGAGCATCCATGGCAGCAGCAACAAATAATGAATACGGCGATAAAAAAATGGAAAGAAGTGATTGATGATGTTCAAGTGGAGAGGAAGAGCCATGAGTGTGTGTATCAAGTGGAAGCTTGTTGTGCCTGCCGGCTATAACCTAATTTGGTAGGTTTTTAAACGAAGGATGCTAGGTCGGGTCGTATAGTGGGTGATTTTTCTGAAATTGGTTCGAGTTTTCGAAGGTTCGCCGTGGCGAAAGAATTAATCTTTGACGCGGTGAACTTTTCCTTAAAGTTTTTGCTTTGTTGTTGGTTCCTTCACTGCGGCAAACTTGTACCGAAAGTTTAGCCTGGATTCCTTTGTATTTCACCACAGCGAACTTCTTGTTGTGCCTGTTCTCTTGTTAACTTCAGTTCAGCCTTCTTTGACTCTACACCTTCTTCTTCTTGATTCCCTTCTCCTTGAGTCTCCCACAATGAACAATGGTAGTTTGCAGTATCAATTGTTCTTAGAAAATTAATTAGTGCATTTAATACTGATTTGTGACAATTTTTACTCTCAAAATACATAAAATAAAGGTACACACTTAAGAGTCAATTTAAGCATAAAATCTAGAAATATGAGTAAAAAAGTATAGTAAAATTCATGAAAATGTTGCCAATTTATATAATAAACTTGGGCTCAGTCAAATTCCCCCTCACTTAGACCTTTGTACTCCTGGACAAAGTTTATAAGAGTCAAAGAGACACAAGTGCAAAAGAAAAATTCTAACCATGCTTAAAATAAAAGTAGGCAATTGGTAAAAATCACTTTCCCAGAAATCAATCCAAGTAGATTGAAAGAACGCTAAGAAAATAAACACTATAGGAAATTAATCCAAGAGATTGAGCAAAAGAGATTTTACTCAAGGTAAGGTGTTTGCTCTCATCTCACTTGTTTTGGGATAATTTTGCTCTAAAAATCTGCTTAGCCCATTCTCCACCATAAGCTTGTAATAGTTCTACCTCTTCACTACAAGAACTATGATTTCGAAAATCAAGAGGACTTTTCAAGGTTGTAATGCACGGAAGGCTAGATGAAATGGATGGAATAGACGAAAGAAGAAAAAATATGAGTACATGCACCATAATTATGGAATAGATGTCAAAAGTAAGACAATATTTACACAAATGACAACATAATTTATCTCTTAACCCCCCTTTCTATTTATGTTCTTTTGAGAACATATGTATATATATATATATAATTTTTTTTCTTTTTGGAAATTGTTCTCTTTCTTTCTTTTCTTCTTTTGTTTTGTTTTGTTTTGTTAGTAACCAATTTCTTGATGTGTGTATGTGCTCAAAAATTATGGATCAAGGGGCTAGCAATGGATAGGAGTTTATGGGGCTTGTTTTTGGGTCAATAGGGTTTTGAAAGAATGCCTCTATCATGTTAACAAAATTCTAGATCATCAAGCTTTGATTAAGAATTGAAACAAGTTCTAGAGAGATATGAAATAAGCCGATAGACATAAAAGTTGAAAAATTCAGGCCCAAATGTCCTTCCAACAAGGTTAATATCTCAATGAACAATCTCAAGTTTTAAAAACATAAAGTGCTACTTTATCAGCATACTTTCACTTACTTTGTGTTGAAAACATTGAAAATGAAATTAGCCAAAAACTGACTATCATTTAAAGAATTGGAGGTATTTTCAAAAACTCAAGAATC
>JANSVA010000004.1:5389412-5415188 GCA_025504915.1 Erythroxylum reticulatum
ATGTTCATGCTTGACTATTTTATCTAAAAATGTGTTTCAAACTCTGAAATATTATATGATCTATTAAAGTTATGTTCAAACTAGATTGCATTTGATAAGCTATAAGTTGTGTTGAATTAATTAGATGGACTTTACATATTGATATATTTATTATAAACCTAATTATATGAGAAAGAAAAATTTGCAATCTCCAAGGGAGAGATTTAATTGAAAAGTAAAATTAGTCATTTTTACTTTTGAAAATGTAAGCACATTAAAATTAACCAAAGCATGTTAAAAAAAATGCATGCTTATTTCTTTCTTTTTTTCTTTCTTATTTTTGTTAAACACTATTTCTCAATAAAAACAATTCACCTCACTCACTTGCGTAATTACATAACAAATTTCCTTTTGTTTTAGTTTCCTCTAATAAAATAAAGAAAAAAAAGTGAATAGATTCGTTTCGATTAAAAAAGCATGAAAATCTTACTTTTTCTACTGACCTTGACATTTTGATTTATTGGTTATTGAGGAAATCAATAGCTCTTTCTTCAGATGTAGTACAACAACATCAAGAGTCAATAAAAGTTCCATTAAAACACAAGGTTGAGTGGCGCTTCCTTCATGTGTATACTAGATAATTTGAGTTTTGTTTGTGTGAATTTGAAAGAATTTTAAAGACAAATTGGTCCTTTAACTGTGTACTTAGCTGACAAATTAGATACAATAGGATAATAATTGAATTCACGCATTTTTTATTAAACCCGCCTCATTAGAGGCCGCTATTCGGCCTTAACTTTAGTAAAATGGTTCTCTTTCTTCACGTTCCCACGCAAGACATCTAGTTAATTGTGAGTGATTGGCTTTGAGACGTTGAATGAATTTCATTGATTAAGACAAACAGATAATTGTTGTCAGTGTCGACTTAATCTTATGCGAATATCGAGAATTGGGGAAACAATTCTTCTAAGTTGGGATAAATAATTATTGCCTGACAACTGATCACCACTGTACGTATATGTCCGTTCAAAAGATGCCCTTTGAGCAAAATTATTATATCCACTTCCTATTCTGCTCTAACTCTATATTTCAGTTTCTGATTCAAGCAAGGAAAATTCCATTGACCGTTTGCAGTGAACTTTAACACGAAACCAAGAATTGGCCATTGGGAATACTGTTTGATGAATAAAAATTTCAGTTAGTTCTCAGAATCTGGCTTCTCAGATACATTCACGACCAAAAAATGCCAATTCCTTAATATTGCTGAGTCAAATAAGGGATACATATAAAGGCAGACAACTGGAAAGTATGTGCTCAAGAAGCACCTTTATTAGTAAAGAAGTTTTATAACCGAAAAAGAAAAAGGAAAACAATAGTTGCGTTCTTGTTTTTGGCTCTGGACTAGTGGACGGAGGCTTGTCTTCCTTTTTCTGCTATTCTATGTGTAGCTAGGTCATCTTTGGTGACTTGTAGGAAAATTTCTTACCAAATCATCATTTTAACCCAAACTCTTGAGTTAACTCATGGACTAAAGGGGGTAAATAAATGTCCAG
The DNA here is from genome assembly GCA_025504915.1 of Erythroxylum reticulatum. Classification (NCBI taxonomy): domain Eukaryota; kingdom Viridiplantae; phylum Streptophyta; class Magnoliopsida; order Malpighiales; family Erythroxylaceae; genus Erythroxylum; species Erythroxylum reticulatum. The sequence goes on from JANSVA010000004.1 coordinate 5,390,945, forward strand.
TCACGATACAATTCTAGGGGGGAATATTTGCAGAACTGCAGGACTTTATCATATGCTGACAAGTGAATGGCAATGACTTGATTGGCCATATCTGCAACTTTTGTATTTTCACCATTAAAAGGACTGTTCTCTTTTTCTCCCTTGAACAGGAAGTTTCTTGCTTTATAACGTGTTTCTTAAGATAATGTTGTGTCTCAAAGAAGCTGCAAAGAAGCTGGCAAACCATATGGCCCTTATTAGATTACGGGTCATAATCTCTGTGTACGGAGCAACTCTCAGTTCAATAAGAACTATCTCACGTCTTGCCCGTATACATTTACACACTTGCGTGCACACATGTGTGGTATTTGTGTGTGGCGCGTCAGCTATCATAAAGAGGTGAGCTTTATTAGGGGGTTGGGCATCGGAAAGAGGAGTTGATAGCTCCTTCAGTCTTGCAACTGAAGAAAAGCCAAACTTATTGCTGATGTTGTTTTTGATATGTTTAAGTGAAAAGACAGCCAGTTAAGTAGTAACGTTTTGAAAATTAAAGTGATAAAGCTGTTCTGAAAATAATTATTAATTATCTCTTGAATTGAGGACAACAAGGGTTAAATCGTTCAGCTTGATGGGATAAAAGGTTGACAACAAAAGCTATCTTTTAATTTCCCTGAACTTTTGTTTGCAGTAATTGAGATATTTGGATAAGCTGTTGGAGCTCTAGGCAAGATGTGAAAGCCACCTCCTTTTACTTCATTAGTAGTGAAACAAGAAAAACCCACATTAAATCTCATGTATTATGAACAAAATATTTTTCTTTTCCGTGGATTTGTCAATGACAGAGCTGCAAAAGTGTGACAATGATGCATATCCATGAGGTAAAAGAAGACAACGATTGAAACACGCCTTATTCTGCAAATTTGCCCTAAGCCCACAAGTCAAAAGCTAACAAGAAAAGATATTCTCCGTGCAATTATATTTCAGAACTAGAGAGAATTGGAGAAATGAGTTTCGTATCAGACCTATATACAATAGAAAAATCTGTTGCACACACCTGTAATTGAAGAAAAGAGCATTTGTTCAAGCTTCTTCATTTTCTTTTCGTAATCGGATGGCCTCCTCTAGCCAAATGAAAGCTAAATATGTCCATAGGCTGCTGTGAGTCTCTGGATATCCTTAGCAGCAATACCAGAATTTTGCAAGGGTTCTTGTTGCTGCAGATTATGAGGCCACATAGCAGCTGAATTTCCAGTCAGGAAATGTGCTTCTGATTTTATCTCATTGAATAAAGATTGAGGATTATGATTCTGTAAAGCAGCAGTCATTAACAATGGATTTTGAAGGTATTCTGGCCATTTGATGTCCTCCTGTTGACTTTCGATTAGATGGTTTTGGACCTCTTTATCTGTGGAGTTGCAGTCCCCCAATCCCCAAGAAAAAATCGTATTTTCGAAGAAAGTATTGCTGCTTTGCAACTCACCACTATTAGTACTTCCACTACTGCCATTAACATTATTGGCTGCAGCTTCCCAGAACCGAGAACTGCTGATTACTAATGATGGTACGGAAGGGATATCAGAAGAAAGAGTAACCGACGGCTTGTAGCCCGTAGAAGTAGAAAGAAATGAACTTGTTGTTGACGGAAGAATGGTGGATATCACACTGGAAGAGAATTCAGAATTCATGTCAAAAATTTTGCTTGTTTGTGGGAACCAGAGAGAGGGGATTGTGTTTGTTGTGAGCTTAGCACTGGACACTTGCTGAAAAGGGAAATGTCCGACCAATTCCGAAGGTTGACAATTGGTTGTAGTAGTTTCATGGATGGAGTTTCCAAACCTGTCCAAGAAAAACTCTTTGTTGCTGGTAGGTGTCATCAAACTGTTGTTGCTACTCCGGTTAATAGTATTACTATCACAAGTGCTTATGGTCTTGGAGTTAGGAGAACCTTCCTCATGCACTCCATAGCCCTGTGGAGAAATTGAAGATGGTCTGCTCTCCTGTAAATTTTCACCTTGCGTAGAGCAATCGACTTTGAGGAGATTGAGCTCACTTGAAGCCCCAAAGATTTTGTCCTGACTGGTCTTGGCAAGTTGGTTCTTGACTTCTCCATTTTCAACCTCTGAGAGTGGTTTGTGAGTAACAGGGTCAATGCCTTTCTGCCTAAGTTTTTTCTTCAAGCAAGAGTTCCACAAATTCTTTATCTCATTGTCTGTCCTACCAGGCAATTGTGCTGCAATTTGAGACCACCTGCGTAATCGTATAAAAAAAACATTGTTTTTTAATAATAAAGAATGAGAATTCCCAAGCAAACGCCTGCCTAATTAATCAAGAGAACAGTACCTGTTTCCCAAAACAGCATGAAGCTCAATGATGAGGTTCTCTTCCTGTTGTGAGAATGAACCTCTCTTCAAATCAGGCCTGAGGTAGTTAATCCACCTCAATCGACAGCTCTTTCCACACCTTTGCAAACCTGCAAAACTTAGTGGACCACTATCAGGAAACATAATCTGCTACTGAACAAAATTGAGGAACGAATATGAGGTTCAATCATACCAGCTTGTTTGGGGACAGAGCTCCAACAACCATGGCCATACTTGGTAATATGCCTCAAAAGCTTCTCATCTTCTTCTGGTGACCACAGTCCTTTCCTTAACTTCTGCTTGTAGCAGCAAGAGTGTCTCCCCATTTCAAGCAAAACCCAACTGCAATGAGGGACGCAGAAACCTTTCCTAAAGCAGCAAAATCTTTTGTTAAATCGTAGGTCTAGTGTCAGCAACTAGAACAGGTGGCCTAATCAGGAAAAAGAATTTTCGTTAGAAGAATGCTTTCCTTTGGTTGAGAAGATGTAAGCAGAAAGCAGGAGGGAGAGAGAGAGAGAGTTAAAAGGAGGCTGACAATTGACAAATGAAGTAGGAGCCGAGAAAGAGAGTTGAAATAATATAAAAGGCAGCCCCCAACAGAGCAAAGTCACAGTCAATAAGGTGTTAAAAGTCACCCTGCTTCTTCTCTATCTCCATTTTTCATTTCCATTTTGGCCAAAAGCTTATTTTTTCTCTCTCTCAACTGACAAGGTGAGGAGATGCAAATTAATAATAGACAGAGTTGCATACGTCTCGTCAAGGGGAAGAGAATTAATGTCTTTACAACCATTGGGGTTTTTTTTTTTTTTTTGCCTTATTACTATGCAACAATTGATGTTAAGCCACTCCTTTTTCTTCGTTTTAAAACACAAATTTATCATTTACAATAAAATCATAATTTAAAAAATATCATAACCAATTATAAATAAATTTTAAATTTTATCATATTATTAATTTATGATATGAATGAGACCACAAAATTATATTATATTTTTCATAAGAATTATTAATTTATCAAAATTATTAACTCAAGTTAAGATCATAAAAAATTTTATAAGATGAAAGTTATTAATTTATTGAGTATTAACTTTATAGAGATTTTTATTGTGTTTCTTTTACGGCGTTAAGTACACTTAACGTTAATTAGTAACCATTTCTTCTTTATTCGTACTCATTGATTAATTAATTTTCTTTAACATTGCGTTACATATATGTTGTGTTGAAAGAAAACTACACTCGCAATATTTTGGCCGATTTATTATCAATTAAAGCTTTAAATTTTAAATTTTTCTTTTTATAAGTCGTTTCAATTTTTAAAATATTTTCAAGAATTATAAGCATAACGATTCTCAGAGTTCACTGACGTTCTAAGTACATAACAGGCTAACAAAAAAAATATCAATCCCAAATTCTATTGCATGTCTAAAACGACCAGAAAATGAAGAGAAACTTAAAAGCAAAGATAAAAATCTGACGATGTACTTTGGATCCAGTAACAAGAAGGAGTTGGCTTGGGAGGAAAAGGAAAATTGCTAAAGCCACTCCGAAATTCCTGAGCTTACGAGTGTGAAAGAGAAAGGAGATGCTCCTAATCACTATTTGTAACTCTTTTAGGCAATTCCTTCCAAGTCATGATCACTTACGTGGAAAGAATTAAATAGTTTTGATCATATTCTCTATACATAAGATAATGTCTTTCTCATTTCTGATAAACTCCACTAGGTGTTGCCAATTACCTCACCCACCTATGTTTTTCCATTTCACAAATAACAGTTCTTAATTTTCAGCTTCTTGTAAATAGAAGATGATAGATTGCTTGTGCACACAGCTAATACTAAAACCTCCAAGTGTAATGCTTACCCACCTCTATATTTATTACATTGAAGGTGACTACGTAGTTGCAGTCTTATCACTTCCATGAAGATTCGCTACCAACTTAGTCACAAACACAATTTCATCTTTAGATATCTCGTGTATTCGTATGTATTCACCACAGCCTGTTTTCAGTCTAATTTTAATGTTGTTGACTGTTAACGAATTTATTTAAAACATATAATTTATATTTTAAAGAAAAAGAAATTATCAAAGAATCATATCATGCTAGTAAACTTATCAATAACTACATTGACTGATCCTCCATTTAATGATCAACTTCAATAGAGCCACGTCTTGAATCCGGGTAAGTTTTTAAGTCGAAACACGCCACACCGTCAAGCTTACCAACTTCATGTTACAGTCTCATTGGCACAAATTCATTAAGATAACTGGGAAATATTATTCAAAGTTATCTAGTCTATAAAATGTAAAGACTTGGTGTTGGGTTGTAAGAATTATCTTTTTGAAAATTTTCATATACTAAATAAATAGTAATAAACATTGAACCAAAAGTGTCTACTTCTTTATTAAAATCTAAAATCGTTTGACACAGCTACAGAAACTACTTTTATATCTGTCTGAATACGACAAGAAAACTAGTTTCTATAATGTCAATACGACCTTGGCCATTAAAATAACTATAGTTTATCGATGGGATTCTGCGTTGAGATTAAATTTATTTTGTCTCAATGATTGGGAACGTTACAGCAGCATGATAGTTCATATAATTCTCTACCATGGAATATTAAATTGCACTAGGGGAGTATTCAGCACAGATGGAAACTAACATTTGCCTATGTGGACCACTTCACCATTAAGATTTATTAAATTAGAGAGTTTGGAAAGAATAATTTTTTGGAAGCCTTACCTGTTTCCACCTTTTAATGGGGTCCTTTGGCCAAAATTCCAGACAAGCTTTTAAGATATTAAGAAATGTTGTGAAGTGGGTTTTGTCAAACAGTAAAAAAAAAAAAAAAAAGTAATAACAAAGCAGTTAAAAGAAGCCTGAGAAAATGATAATAAGCGTCAATTCTAATACCTTACTTATGATATAACAACACCGAGAAAAAAATTTTATTGTCATACATCACAGTCAATAAAAAATATACACAAACAGAGCTTTATAAATGTTTTGGCAAACTTTGTTGTGATTTTAGAAATTTCGATCATATATTTAGTAACCTTTTAACATTATTAAATTATAGTGAGATTTTTAAATATTAATATTAAAAATTAAGAGCAAAGTCAAGATTCAAAACTTTATGGTTCTATTTTAAGTAGATCGGGACCTAAATAAGAACTGTCTGTATAACTTATGTTCAACTATCTAATTTTTAGGAACTAATAAGAGATCCTTTCATAAGCCTCTCAGCACATAAATAGGAGTCGAATTATCTTGTTAAGACTAAGATGACACAGTTACTTTCAGCTAGGAAATAAACCTACCCCTATGACCACGAGGAAAACAAAATAGCAACATAGAATCCTAAAACCAGCGGTTGGTTCAAAATGATCGAACGGTTTGAAAGAGGTCAGGATGTCAATTTCGCGTTGAAAGGAAAAAGAGTACAGTTTGGGGGAAGAAGCCACAAGGCTACAAAAACAAGTGCATGTGCTTTACAGTGCCGAAAACAGACCTCCAAGCCAACTTCAAGGGCCCCCAAGTGTCTGAAATTATGGCAAGGGTACATTTGCCGAATATCGAAGGTCTTATTTGTCATTTTCACATTTGCGCATGACACTCAGCATATAAGCTTAATTACATATAATCCCCTCCATTTACACCCACTTCCCCTATTACACCCCAAACCCGGTTTAAGAATTGCAGCCTCTTAAAACTTCTTTTAAAATGATAATCATAATTTCCATTAATGACTTTTTACTGTTGGATAATTTTGTCCTTTCCTATAAAATTGGACAACAATTAATTGCATTTTTTTGCTTTTCAATAAATTATCGGTTAAGTTACGTAATTTGATCTAGATAAAAATAATAAAATGACTCAATAAATAATATAGATTAATGGGTCAAAGTTCGGGTAAAAAATGGATGTTAATTAGTATGTACCAGACCCATATCGGCCTTGTGATTGGAAGCTCGATATAGAAGATATATATAAAGTTTAAGGTCTCCTGAAGTTACTCATATCAATCGTAAGTATAAAAATTCTCTGAGCCGTTAAGAGAGCTTATGTATTGAAAAAACTATAGAAAAACCTAAACCTCGTGTCAGGAAACACTTTCCATAAAAGTCCTGGGAGATTCGTGATCATTTAGAGCTCGAAAACAATATTGGAATTAGAGATGAAACTGAAATAAGATATTTCGCATTACTTTCGTTTTTAATTCTTTTATGTATGATCCTGGGTACATAATAAGGTTTATACTATGTATTACACGTGGTATCAGAGCAGTTACGTGATCAAATTGTTGAAAACGAAGGTTGTTCAGTTTTTCATCTCATATGTTTTTCTCAAGTTTTGATTCATTTTTCATTTTTTACGTATATAATTATGTAAAAGTGGTATACATAAGGCTAGCTATAAAAAGCAGGTCAAAAACGGGTCGAATGGAGTGAAAAATGACATCTCGAAATGTCGAAAATTGTCTCCGACATAAGTGGGAGAGAAAACGTTGCACATGCCCAACACTACTACAGTAGTTGCAGGCAATGGTGTACAATTGGCGCGTGCACCGACATGTTACTCCAGCGGGTGATAGACACATGTCACACGCTCCCACGAGTAGGGGACGGTGGACACGTGTCGAGCACGCGCCCCATCCATCTATAGACATGGCCCGTCGGATGGACGACACGTGACTGCGCGTGCATTGCACACGCAGTACAGTAGACGCGCATCTACGCGTGGGTAGCTATAGTGTTTTTAAAAAACACAAAAATTTCATATTTCCCGCAAGGGTGCCTAGGGATATTTCGGGTCAGTTTTCAGGTCTGGGAAATTCATAAAGTAAGTTTTTCGATTTTTCTAGATTTATTACATTAGTAACAAATTAAAGTTTAACTCCAAAAAAAGGAATTAAGGTATTCTGAATCCGATTTCAAGTGAATTTTCAAGCTTCGGATATCATATAAGGGAGATACTTCAAGTTTTTATATCTCAGGTCTCATATTTAGTGTTCAGGATTGCATGATAGTCGATCGGAAAAGGAATTAAGACATCTGAAGTTATTTTTGAGTGAATTTTCATACAACGAACTTGCCATAAGGGAGATACATGAGGTTTTCATGTCTCAGGTGGTCGGTTTAGTGCCCGGTGATGCACAATAGTCACTTTACTGAGATTTTTCTCTTATGTAAGTCTCAAATGAAGTTTTCAGAAAATGTCTTCAGCACGAGTCTGTGACAATGAGACTGTGCATTCATTTTTTTGCATTTATTAATGTTACATTGTCACACACTATATGCCCATAAAGAATGTGAGGATAATATAAAGATGCGTGCGTCCTTTATGTTTGTGGACTTTTTGAGTGTTGATGAGGATGTAGATTTTTGAATCAGTATTTTGAATTGTTCTGCTTACACATTAGGGGATGTCTCTAGTCTCATGTTTGGTTATTCTGCCCACAAGTGTTGGCCTTACATGAGATTTTAAGATTTGCATAAAGGCAGTCGATTGAGAAAAGATGTTGCTTAAATGATCTATTCACCCATAGGTGGTAGTGTCATGAGAATTGATGATTTATACTCTGATCACTTTTATGTAGAGGTCTAGTTGCATATATTATGTACTCATCCCACAGGTGTTTCATAATATGTGTGAACCAATTTTCAGTAAAGATGCTATTTAATGGATTTAAGTATCGCTATTATCCTACATATGTGTTGATTTAAACATTATCATCTTGAAGTCACCTTTTCAGTCAACAAAATTAGTGTCATTATTAAAACCCTAATCTGTTTCAATATAAAGAAGTGGACGGAGGATGTATTGAATGCTATAGAGATAGTTAAGGTTGATATGGCCATACGAACGGATAAGCCATCTCTACCTACATCCATGAGCTCGAGAGGTCATAAAGTAGCCTATGAAGCCTGGGATCGGTCTAAAAGATTATATCTGATGACCATTAAGAGATCCATTCCTAACCATCTGCTAAGTAGAGTTCCAGACACAAACATAGCAAAAAAGTTTCTTGATAATGTTTCTCAGAGGTACACAGTTTCACCTAATGTTGAGCCAAGTGCTTTGATGAAAGAATTATTTTCCATGAAGTATATATGGGAGAAAGGAAAGTAATGGAGTATATATCGAGAATGATTTATCTTCAAAGTAGATTAAAGATGTTGGGACTTCAATGCTTTGATAGCTCATTGCATTGTTGAGGAGGAGAAACTCAAGCTTGCTACTTCTACAGCCCTCGAAGCAACTAAAGGGAAGACAAAGATGAAGCCCACTAAGTTTAAAGGTAGACAGTTCAAATCTTCTCCACATGTTGACGTTGATCAGTTTAGTGATGGTAAATGTCCTAGGGACATAAAGAAACCAGTAGTATGAGGATTAAATGAAAGACTGTGACAATCAGGTTACTCTTTGGCTTGTCAATTTATAAATCTAATTTGCGATAGTCACATTAAGTACATGGTGGTTATTTAGTGGAGCATCTAATCAAAATACTTCCATAACGCAAGGGTTCATATCCAAGATAAAGCCAAATAAAAGGAAGGAGAAACTGATGGTTCACAATAATAAAGAAGTGGAAGTAATATCTATAGGAGATGTATGTACTGAACTTTGTTGTAAGCTTCATTTGAGTTTTACATGACACATTTTATACGTGATCTTTTAATCAATTTTGGACAAAGAGGGTTAATATTTTGTATTTAATGCTTCTATTGTACAGTTGTTGTTTAATGCAAAACACAACGGTACAACCTTCTTGTCATATGGTTTGAATAGAATGTGTCTTATCCTGAATTAGATATATGCTTCTTCGTATTTTGCTAAACAAGTTATAAAAAGAAGAACCCTGATGAATGAGAAGTCATACATGGTGTGACATAAAAGTTTAAGTTACATTGCCAGAGCTAGGCTTGAGATATTGATTAAGGAAAGCATTTCTCATTTCTAGATTATAATGATCTGGGAACATGTGCTGACTATTTCAGGGGTAAGTTGACTAATAAGGATATTGAGGTCAACTCATGCTTATAATTTGTTGAGTCTGATACATAAAGATATCAGTGGACCTTATACAGTTGCATTATACAATTCTGAATGTATTTTGACATTTGTTGATGATTATTCCCATTACAGTTATGTGTGCTTGCTTAAAGACTGAAGGTTGATAACTAACTGGGAAAATTCATTAAGATAGTTGATTTGACTGTGGAGGAGAATATCATGGAAAATATGGTGTTTCAAGACTTTAAAAGGTTCGTTTGTCATATATATGGAATCAATTAGAATAGTGACTTAATTCACTATGCCGAATAGTTCTGAACAACATGGTGTGTTACCGAAAGATGTAATTGCACCTTAAAGGACTTGTAGAAGTCAATACAGAACATGACTAATCTACTTAATTATTTAAAAGTTTGGAAACCTAGCCCTGCACATATTCGTGTAAGGGGTTGCCCTACTGAGGTAGTATAATCCTTATAAAGATAGATTGCATGCTCGTTCTGCTCATTGCTAGTTAGTAAGATATCTCGACCACCTTAAAGCTATAGCTTTTGCTGTAGAGAAGAAGGGACATAAATAGTGGACTCACAAACAGCTAAGTTTTTAGAACACAATGTCTATGATGATGGTGGGCCTATTGACCCTTCAGATGATAGTAGGGCGGATACTACAGTTATCATGTACCCGCTACTCATACAGTTAGATCAAGTGGGTCTAGGTCTTTGTACTGTGCCTGTATAGGAATAGGAACCCATACCTGTACACATAGAGGTTCTTGAGGATACAAGATCTAATACAATTAAGTAAATCCACCGGAGTGAGACGACTTGTTATCCCATCTGATTTCATAGTCTATCAGGTGTACAGGATTATATTATTAGATATATTATGGATCCAGTTACTTTTACATAAGCTATTTTTGGACCCAATGCAGATGTGTAGTGGGATGCAATGAATAACGAGATGCAAGCCATGAATTGTAGTAAGGTTTGAGAGATAGTTGATTTGCATTAGTACTGCAAATTCTTCAGTTGTAAATGAAGTTTTAAGACCTAAAGGATTTCAGGATAGAGTTTAACGGTTTATGCGCTCGCTCAGTTGCCTAAAGGTTCACTCAGAGTATGGGCATGCCACCCTTGTAGGATACACGTTTGAATGTCACTTAGGATGTCAGGCCAATAACTTGCGAGGGCAAAGTCCCAACACTTAATGAGCAGCAGAATACTACTTCAGTATAAGAATAGTTCGGAATTAGGGCCCAACACTCATGGTATCAAAGAATGAAGGTTAACCGATGTTGGCTAAGGAGGGTTCATTGAAATATCCCTACAAGATGATACGCACACTCAAGTCTTATGATATTCCACAAGAGTTGGGCTCCAAAAACAGGGTCCAACACAGAGAGAAAGGTTGACTTTATGTTACCTTTGTTCTCGTATCCTCATAGGATACATTTTTAGTGATTAAGGCAATTGTAACTCATGATGATATAGAGTTATATCAATGGCTGTCAAAACTGCTTTCCTGAATAAAGATCTTTATGAAGAGTTCTGTATGGTACAATCTGAAGGATTCCAAGATCTAGATGGAACTGACATGATTTGCATGCTATGCAAATCAATATATGGTTTATATCAAACCTCCTAAAAGTGATACCTACAATTGATAAGGTTTGGCATCTTTCGGCTTCATGGAAAATAAAGTAAAAAAGATGCTTGTACTATAAGGTCAAGGGGAACAAAAATATCTTCCTATTACTGCATGTGGATGATAGATTGCTCACGTTAAGTTACTTGACCATGTTGTATGAGGTTAAGCAACTTTTGGTCAAGAACTTTGACATGACAAGCCTTGGTGTAGCATCTTACGTCCTAGGTATTCAAATTCACCAGGACAGATATCGACACTCATCAGACCTTTTATAGAAATTCAGTCAAGCGAGTGTTGAGATATTAAAGGGAATTAAGGATTATATATTGACATATAGAACAATCAACATACTAAACCTCGTAGGGAATTTAGATTCAGATTTCAGCTATGTGTCCGGATGATCGAAAGTCCACTTAAGGTTATAGTTTTAAGTTTGCAGATGGTACAATGTCGTGGAAGTGTGTTAAAAAGACACAGGTAACTTCCTCAACTATGAATGCAGAGTGCATGCTATGGGCTGCTTCACAGACGTTTTAACTCATAATCTTGATTTCTGAGTTGTCTGTGGTTGATTCAGTGGCTAGACCCATTTGATTGTACTGTAATAATCTTCTTACCGTGTTGTTTAATAACAACAAAGAATGTCCACAGGGTCTTAGCATTTGAAGGTCAATTATTTGGTCATAAAGGTGTTGATACAAAAGGTGACATTAAGGTTTTGAGCATTTAAAGACTAAGAAAAAGTAAGTCGATCCTTTAACTAAATGACTTTGCTCACTTGTGTTTGTGACATAAGTATATAGTATGGGTGTTTTGACGTCTTTAGACACTATTAGTTAGGGGATTAACGAATGTACCTGTAGCCTTCATAGACTTAATGAATAGAGTCTTCAAGCTTTTCTTAAACCAATTTATCATTGTCATTATTGACGATATGCTGGTTTATTCTAAGAGTGATAAGGAATATGATGAACATTTAAGGATTGCTTTGGAGACATTGAGGAAGAAAGAGTTGTATGTTAAATTCGATAAATGTGAATTTTGGCTAAAGGAAGTGGTGTTTCTTAGGCATGTAATTAAAAAAAAAGAGTACATATGGATCTGAGAAAAATAGAAGCTATGGTTAAATGGGAAGCACCTAAGAATATAACAGAAGTGAGGAGTTTCTTGGGTTTAGCTAGGTATTATAGAAGATTTGTAGAAGGCTTTTCTATGATAGAGGCCCCACTTGCCAAATTGACAAGGAAGAATAAAAAGTTTGTGTGGACAGAAGAGCGCCATAACATTTTTGAGGAATTGAAGAATAGGCTCACAACTGCACCAATTTTGACTTTGTCTTCTATCAGTGATGGATATATAGTATATAATGACGCCTCAAGGAAAGGATTGTGATGTGTGTTGATGTAAGGAGATAAAGTAGTTGCCTATGCTTCTAGGTAATTAAAACCTTATGAGATGAATTATCCTACACATTATTTGGAGTTAACTGCCATAATTTTTGTGTTGAAAATTTGGAGACATTATTTGTATGGAGTTCAGACAAGGATTTTTATAGACCACAAAAGTTTTAAGTATTTGATGAGCCAAAAAGAGTTGAATTTAAGGCAAAGAAGGTGGTTGGAACTACTAAAAGATTATGATTCGATGATAGATTACTACCCGAGAAAAAGTAACGGATGCTTTGAGTAGAAAATCTACTATGGCATATGTGGAGACAATATATCTTCCTTTACTGAAGGAATTAGCCAGACTTAAGTGACATTAAGGCTAGTCGAATTTGGTTGTGTATTAGCTAATTTTAGAATAAGGCTAGTGTTAAATGAGAAGATTAGGGAATTGTAGAAGCAAGATGAGTACTTGAGCAAACTTAGAGAAGAAATTAAGAATGGTAAACCCTCTAAAATAGAGATAAGAGAAGATGGATTGATGGTGATAGGTAACAGATTATGTATTCCATACATGATAGAGTTGAAGGATGAAATTCTTGATGAGACACACAATGCTCCCTATGCAATGCACCCAGGGAGTACAAGAATGTATAGAGATTTAAAAGAGCACTTTTGGTGGAGAGGAATGAAGAAAGATGTTGTAGAGTATGCTTAAAAATGCTTAGTGTGTCAGCAAATTAAAAAAAAACATTGTCACAATACATATAAAAGTCTTAAGATTTGTATTGATCTTAAGCATTTAAAGGTCATTAAGTATATATACAGATTGACCTTGTGCCTATGTCATTTAGATGCATACAATTTTAGTACGGGTATCTATAAAGTTTGACATGACATAGGGGGCATGACATAGGGCGATATAAGTTTTTAATCCCCAAAAGGTTCTCTAATGCAGTTTAACATTCAGTTGGAGAACTTAAAGGTTTTTTCTAATGCAGTTTCGCATTTGGTGGGAGGAAACATGTTGGACCACAATTTCTTTTTTTAATTCTTATTTATTCATTTATAGCAAGCATAAGTAGAAATTAGAATTTATAATGAGAATGTTAGAATTAAGTCAGAGTATAGTGTGGTAGTTAATAGATTAAATGAGCTAATAGGTATTACATTAAATGAAGGGTAGATTGAGTTTAGTTTCTCTAACCTAGATGAACTATGGGCAGATTGAGTTTAAGCTCAATTTGTTATTTGTTTTTGATTCTTTGAAGCTTTATTAATTTTCCATTTGAATGTTGGTTTGAATGAAAATTTGGTTTGTTTTAGGAAACCTTACCCAAGAGCAAGAGGAAAGACAATCTTGAGCTTGGATTTTCAAGCAAAATTAGGTGGGTAATGTGTTTATAACTGATGTGTGAATGGGCAATTGTTTATTTACAAGTATATATGTTTAATTATTTGAAATGGAATTGTTGTGAATGTGGAAACTGCATTATGATTGTTACCATGTTATGTCATAAATGATGTTATCACATTTTGTATAAGCAAAAGAGGAAATAGCTTGAAAAGCATAAAAATGTGAATATGTGATTAATTGAATTGAGTATGAATATTTGCTTGTGATTTGGCAAGAAAGAAACCATTTCATTAGTCACGTGTACATTGATCTAAAGCCTTATCCAACTGCTTGCTTGTGGCATATGAGATCTTAAGAATGAACTCATTTTGTTCATGGTATAAACTTCGGTTTCGTCATTTCAATCCATATAACTCTTGAGTCAATTGTTTGTACATTTCATCTTTGAATTGTCAAGTATGATGCATTTAATTGTTATGTTTGATGGTTAAATGTACATGTTATGTATTATGCGTTAACTTCCTTAATTGTGAGTTTTTGAGTTAGAATTGTGGATGATTGACTTGCTAGAATAAGATGAGATATAGATGCATAAATATATATATGTATATATATATGCTTGATTATGTGGCTAGTTACCAATGATTATAAATATATTAACCACTGAGTTTTGTAGCTCAACCCATTGTTTTTCATTCTCAAAACGAGAAGGTTAGCGATCCTTGCAAAGGCTTTTGGAAACTCCAAGATAGTTATATTTATACTAAGTTAGTTTGACTTTTTGAGTAGCTTTATAAGCATATCAAACACAAGCATTCATTTGTATTTTATATTAAGTTAATGAAGTGTTTGTTGATATGTAACTAAAGCTTTGTTTAAACACTATTTTGTTTTAGTAATGAAATTGAGAATTGAAGAAGTTTCTTTAGTGTATGTTTAAATTTTTCTTTGGTTGAGTTGTTGATGGTTGTGGGAAATTGGTAATGTGTAAGTGCAGAGTTTTGTGTTTGAATGTTGGGTTTTGGGTTGTGAAACGAAGGTTTCGCCATGACGAATCTTTCCTGAAGAGTAATTTTACTTGATTTTTTGTAACTTCACCACAATGAAAGCCAGACTTTAATTGTAGCATATTTGTCCCGAACGGTACTCGGATTAAATCCAGGGACTTTGTCGCAGTGAAGTTGGACTTTCGTCGAGGCGTATTTGTCCCGAAGGGTACGGTTGCTTGACCTTAAGATTTCGCCATGACAAAGCTAGACATTGACTGCGACGAACTTCTCCCGAAAGGTCCTTGGGATCTTTCTCATATCTTCGCCGCGGTGAACCCGCCACTGTTGATGGCAAAAAAAAATTCAATAGAAGTTTTCAACTTTTATTGAAAAGAAAAGTCGAAAACTTCTATTGAAAAGAAAACAACTTCATTTTCCTATTCATGTTAGTGAGGAGGTTTTCAACTTTTATTGAAAAGAAAAGTCGAAAACTTCTATTGAAAAGAAAACAACTCCATTTCCTATTCATGTTAGTGAGGTATTAGATATACGTGATTGTATTGGATCTATGTCACACATGACACATGCATTTGATACTTTTCGATATCGAAAGCCTTGCAGAACGGAATGATGGACTTTTAATCAAATGTTTTGTTTTTAAACCTAGTTGACTAATTTAGTAGCGTGATTTAACCGAGTTTTTAACATGTTTTTAAACTAAAGTCAAAACTGCAATTAATGCTTGTCCAAATAGGATAACGTTGGACAATTTTGTCCTTTCCTATAAAGTTGGACAACTATTAATTTCATTTTTTGATTTTTTGATAAATTATTGGTTAAGTTACGTAATTTAATCTAGATAAAGATAATAAAGTGACCTAATAAATGATCTAGATTAATGATTCAAAATCTGGGTAAAAAATAGATCTCAATGAGTGTGGACCAGACTCATATCGGCCTTATGATGAGGAAGCCCGATATGAAAGTTATATATAAAGGTTAAAGTCTCCTGTAGTTGCTTATATAAATCGTAAGCGTAAGGATTCTTTGACCCGTTAAGAGAGCTTACGTATTAAGAAAACTGTAGAACCTAAACTTCGTGTTGGGAAACATTTTCTATGAAGATCTTGGAAAATTCGTGATCGTTTGGAGCTCAGAATGGCATCGGAATTAGAGATGGAACCGAAATCAAGTATTCAACATTACTTTCGTTTTTAATCCTTTCATGTATAATCCTGAGTACATAATAAGGTTTGTACTACATATTATATTTAGATCCTAAATTATTAATTTCTATTAAATCTTTATAGACCTTGTTTTTTTTTAATCTTTTGGTCAAAGTAATGAATTTTTAATTAATTTACTCTCTTTTATACCTCAATTTGAAATTAAAAAATGAAATCAAAGTACAGGAATCAACTCATAACCCAATGTTATACGCAAATTAAAAAAAATTCACAAAACGTAGGGCCTCGGGAATCATACGTAGAGGTCATATTCATATTGTATACACTCCCCACCGACAGGACGAGCGTCGGTTTGAACCCACAGGCCACACCCCATTGCTGCTTAATATTTCGTGTACAGTAAGAACTTGATCAACGACATAGAGGTTGATAATTCATGCATTATAAATAAGGATTTCATTACTAATTGTCATAAATGTTGAGCATTTATATATTTAATAAGGACTATGTTATCTTTTTGATGTTAATCTTATGTGACAAATTCATCATAATCAAACACTCCTAATTTGCGTCTCCTTTAATATATCAACTCTGGTAATTCGATTATTCTGTTGCACATTAAAAAAGTATTATCACCAAAAAATGTTTGTTTTTGTTGTGC
Source organism: Erythroxylum reticulatum (assembly GCA_025504915.1). Classification (NCBI taxonomy): domain Eukaryota; kingdom Viridiplantae; phylum Streptophyta; class Magnoliopsida; order Malpighiales; family Erythroxylaceae; genus Erythroxylum; species Erythroxylum reticulatum. The sequence continues at coordinate 5,407,531 of JANSVA010000004.1, forward strand.
GGTGATAACCGACGGGTGTTTTGTTTGAGTTTCACCTTATACATCACCTTAGAATGCGTGAAGTTATACCTTGAACTCAAAAAGATCAATATCCATTGTTTATTCGAGTTAATTAGAGTGAAGCAAGGAGAGATTCCCGGATAATCAAGCATGTTTGATCAACCCCTATATATAAAGAACAAGATAGACTAAGAAAGCCAGAAGAAAACAAGTATGTATCATATAATTGCATGTATATATAGTTCGTGGAAAAGGCAAATATTCCATGAATGGTCTGCGTGTTATAAACAGACAATTGAAAAAACCATCAAAGAGCATCTTCAACTCACTTGGTCACCTCTCTAATAAAACATTAATCAATTATAAGGATAAATCAATAAGAAAATCCTCCAACCAAACCCTAAATTTCATTATATATATACATATATTTATTTTGTCTCCTTGTAACCCAGTTACCTGCTCTTTCCTTGACCTTACCAATGCCACAGTTTGCAAATCCAACAAGATCAGAATTATGTATTAATTAGAACCTGAAAAAAGATAATTATAATCTCCATATCTCATCATATACTCTTGAGCTTATCATATGCCGGAACATGAGCTGTTCCCTTATAGTCAACCATTGTCTTCGCGGCTTTTAAATTTCTTAATTACCTTCACCATCGAGCGGCAATTAAATTTAATTCTCATGTCTAATTAGCTTTAATCGTTTAGGACTCTTTACAAAGTAGCCTTATTAAAGAATATATGGAAGAAAATAAACTAGGGGGAAAAAAAAAAGGCAGGGGATGCTGACGGTGTGTTGTAATTATGAGCGACAAGTCGTTGACCAAGTTAGATGATGATGTGGTTGCAGTAAGTCATAATTTGATGGCGTCAAGTTGATCAAGTGAACTGCCCGTGATCTTGATTTTAATTACTTTTTAGCGGAAAATGGAAGGCTTCGCAAGTTGAGCTTTAATTTAGACAATGTGATAATGATTGCTATACATCATATGGCTATAAATATAGGACTACAGCCTTCTCTTACTTATGGCTTTTTAAACATCAACTAACTGTTTTAAGTCAATATATATTCAAAGAAAAATTCAGTTGTATACAAGCTTCAAATTTAAAGAGATTTTGAAAAAAATGTATTATTACTAAAATATAATGTTTAATTTATGAACTTAATTACATAATCAAAATGTGATTATTATTAATAATACTTTTTGTTAAATATTATTTGTAATAATAATCACTAATAACTAATACAAAATTTGTTCCTTTGAAGAGTTTTCTTATCACTTTTCTGGAGGACTGACGTGATAGGTTTCCTTTTGGTGTTTGGGATTCTTATATGGCCAGTATAAATCCAAAACTTCTTTCTATTGTAGCTCCATATTAACTTTGCACTTAAATTGGTGATGTTAACTAAGTTCCATCAATTCAGAACGCACCAAAATGATGTGTTTGTAATGTTTAGGAGTCAGAGAGTAAGGTTCTTATCCTTTTCGATATTCAAATCGTTGAATTTTGTACTTAGCGGCATTTAAGATCCACTATCTAACATCATATAGTACCTCTCGATTCTTATACTACTAGCTACCATCCGCCGCTATAGTCTGATTCAAGTCGGGGAGTGATTGTCAAAGACTTGGAGCAAATAGCCATCCCCTATTCGTATGCTAATGAAGACAATAGCTGTAGCACTTTCTTAGAGATCCGAAGAAAAATTGTGAGACGGAACGGCATTTCAATTGTATTTCAGGTGCCAATTTTGAACAAATCAAGTAGATCATTGGCCTACAATAGTTTCCGCCAACTATGACTAGAAGATCCGACAATATGTGAGGTTGAACTAAGCTAATTAACTTTGTGCTGTCTAGGTTCATTTACTTACACGAATGGTTGGTATCTTGTTGGGATGGTATTTAGGTAAAGACGGTAGACATTTGTCCTGGATGTATGGCTTTGCTAGACATTTCAAGATCGAAGAACCCTGAAATTGACCTCATTAAAGTACTGCCCACTCCATGTTCATCCCTACAAAGTAATGGAGAAAACTAGCAAGGTATTAGATAAGACCTGGGTGTTGGTGGGGTCTCTACCTGCACACATAATGTGTAATATGTGTTGGTCCAATTAAGCCCCACCTAGGGGCCGTGTCCTAAATGATTTTGCCCCTCTTTAAGGTTCAAAAGTAATTCCAAAAAAGGAAGTACGATGGGCTGTTTCTCATCAAAAAGAGGCGTTTGCGATGCAGGAATACCTTTGTTAAATTGATATATCAGTCAAGCCATGTTTGGTTAAGTTATAGGTCTCAGAAAAGGATCTCGTATGATCAAAATGCCTGTAGAAAGCACCTTCAACTCTATATGTATTGCCATTTGATTTAAGAGTTGGTTTTAATTCCCTAATCTGTTGCAACCACTACATTTATTCATGATTACATTTATATCATTTACAATTGTCGCAATAATTCAAAATTTCCCCTGAAACAAATCTTCTGTATCTCCTACTCAATGTCTTCTGTCCTCTTTTGATCTCAAACATCCAATTTATTGCATTGGATGATTGAGATCAAATGATAGTGAATAGGTCCAGAATAAGAGGTACAGAAGATTTGTACCCAATTTCCCGGTCTTAACGAACAAATAGGAGGTTGTAAACATAATTGCAAGCCTCTCCTTGATATTAAGGGCGTATAAAAAGGCAATTAATGAATTGGTTTAGTTTATGATTAGCCTATATTAATTACGATTAGTCACCTCATGTGGAAGGGCCTGCCCCATGAATAGTGAGTATTGTTTCTGAGGGTCGCAAAATTTAGCCAGAAAAACTCGACCCCACGCATCATTTCTAAGGATGTGTCACATTCTTCATGTCAAGTACAATAAACCAGACTAGAAGATCATAGCCAAAGAGATGAGTGGGGAAAGTTGCAGGAGAACCATACAAAGGGATCCAAAACTTCCATCGATAACATTTGACGTCAACAAAATGCTACTCCAGATCCTAGCCGTCCAGGAGTGGCGTCCTGTGATGGAGAAGAAAGGTGACGTTTGCATGGTTAAAAAATCTAATGATTAATCATCGACGTCGTGGACCACGCTCTACTTTCATGTCAAAAGGGTAAGAAAATCTCCATGATCATGCACAAAGCTCAAGTGGTGCATAGTAACAATCGAGATTCTCAGTCTCAGTCTCAGACCCACCATTGACTCTTTTCTCTTTACCTCCTCATTACCCTACAAAATGAAGTAACAGCGACTGTTTAGTTTCTAACAAGCGTTGTTGTGGGGTAACAAGTAATATTTTTATTCCTTGGTTCTTTTCTCTGTTTGGGATGCAGGAAAATTGAAGGAAAAAGTTGTGTGGACATTTAACTCGCATCATCAATAACAGTGATTGTCGGCAAACCCGTTTTTAACTAAGTGTCACAGATGTCAGCTTCATAGTTTTACACCTGTTTGCGTCAATCCAAGTGTCAAAGTGTTGCCCAATGCTTGCCAAGCATTTCCTATCGTAATTTTTTAAACTGGAAATAATAGACTATTACAACTGCTTTTCGCTCAAACTTTATAACAGCTGACATCTAATTTTACATACTGCCAAGTTAATTTGTCAGCTGTTGCTCGGACAAATCTCAAATAGCTGTTCACGATTCTCTGAAAATATTCCCTTAGTTTTCAATGTATTGAATGATTTGATGGAGCAAATTTCTTCTAATAGAAATTATAATAAATATAGTAAAAAGCAGCAGAAGTAGATCTACAGAATATTACCCCAAAATAGATATAAAAATACTATCGATCTAATTATCATATATTACCAAACATTTTTTTTGTTATTTTTTACCTATTTCTTTCCAACGACCTAAATAAGCATCCTTGAGTTGACAAAGAAGCAACGTTAAAGAGGAAACAAAACGCTGGATCTCCAAAGTGAAAAAGAAAATAAAGCCTAATGAAATGGAAGATGTTTAATGTCTTATGGACCCACAATCCACCAAAGGATTGCGATGAAGTGAACCGTAAAAGTTTTGTGTCGTAACGGTTCCGATGATTGCCCAAAGAAGCTCTGGCTTTTCAGATTTAAAATTCCCTTTTATTTTCTTTTCTTTTTCCACTCAGAATTTTCTGGTACACTCCCCGACACGTGTGGAATGCTCATTGGCGGGACCCATCAACGAACATCAGAGAACTGTAAATCCCACGTCACATCTCCACCGTACCTCCACGTCAGCTATAAATTTCTTTGCTGTCAACACAAAGTCATTGGCGTTCTCCTACTCTACACAATAATGACGTTTCGACAAGTAAATGTTCTGTATTTACCAATATTTTTCTTCTTTTGCGTAGGGGGTTCCTTCAGCTTACTGGGGTCCAATTTTATTTTCCAAGTTGCGTTGGGACAAAATGATTATATGAGCTAGCTAGAGATCCTGGGCATTCGCAAGTTCATGTTCATTGCACAATGACCTGTACGGTCCAATATCGGGTCCTGCCTGAGATTTGCAAAATTCCATTTTGACATTGAAGTATGCAATCGATTAATCAAGACGGTGACACTTCTTGATTTGTTACATTTCTCTAATAAAGACCAGAAAGAAAGGGGGGGAAAAAAAAGGACTATTTCTTCTAGCATCGCTGTCCACACGACTTACTTTGGTTTCACTTTCACATCATATGCCTAATTCCACGTTTTTGACTTATTCAACGTCTTCCTAGCGGAGCGAAACAAACGGTGGAGAAGCAATTGAAAGCTCCATTTGTAAATAGTCTTCTACTAATTCAATGACAAGATAGTCTTCTACTAATTCAATGACAAGAAAGTCGGCTTTTAAACCCTTTCATCGAGCAACAAACAGTATGGATATGAACGCATGTAGAAGATTTTAAATTATAAATTGCAACTCCTGTTTTAGTTTTAGATTATTGTGGAAACTCGCAGACAAGCGTAATTGCTGTTAATTTTGGTGCATTTGCAACAACAAATTTAATTATAATTATAATGTTACTATTGCAATTGACTACAATTAAAAATCCTGTACTATGTCTGTCATCAATATTTTGTATGACAACTATGAAATATTAAGCCGTACAAATATGTTTCATGAGTGGCGGTCACTTTCAAGCAGAATGTTTCACCGATACTTCAATTTAGGACAGTCTCGTCTATCAAAGAGAACAAATCACAGATTCACAGCTCAGATTTACAAAACACAAACGCTGTAAGAGACAATCCTAACTGACAACGTATATTAAGTAGACGATTCTCTAGATGAGGGTAGCCCCACAAACTATTGACAGGTGGTCGACTAAAAACCCTAAAAACAAACTAACAGGATTTCACCAGCAGCTATCCTGAACATCTGAAAATTGGCCACTAAATAAAACCACTATCGACAGTGGACTTCGAAGCAGCAACTAACAAGAACGATCCTCTAGATAGCAAGAAGTGGTAGACATTGACATGATAGACCTGGTGGTGGTGTTAGTGCGTAGATAACGGAGTTTCTGATTACGATAAATGAATATCTGAAAAGGGGGGAAAAAACTTCCATAGCTTGATGTGCGAAGAAAATAAAGTTGAACAATTGGAATTAAAGTATTGTATTGATTTTTTGATGTGTGTTACTTTAAAACCTCCGTATTTATACATAATTTAAGATAAGATGAATCAATTTAACTTTGATATAATCCAAACTATATGATCTAAACTAAATGATAAGACGAGACATGATGTTATCTAGACTAAGAGAAGTTGATACCGGGATAAGGTTATTTAATGTAATTATCATCCCAGAACGTTGACCTTGAGACTTAACTTCAAAAAAAGGAGTAGAAGCTAATGGTTAAGGAGGCAAAGTGTCAAGTAGTATGACTTTGACTTGATTTTGGCAAATAAAGAAGTTGTTGTTGTCTAGAGTTATAATAATAAAATTCGTGATTACAATAGTGAAATGTTAACAGTCACTTGATTTCACCAAATAAGGTAGTTGTTGTCGAGAGTTATAGTAATAAAATTGGTAATCGGTAATGAAGTGTTGATAGTCTCCATTTGTGAGGTTTTTTTTGGTGTGTGTATAGTAGTGTAGTAGGGCTATGTTCATGATTGGTAGATGTAGCAAAGATGAAAAAAAAAAGAAAAAAAGTTGAGACATATCTCAAGTAGGCTCTGATACCATAAAAGAAAATAAAGCTGATAAATTGGAAGTAGAGTATTGTATTGATTTTCTAATGCGTGTTGCTTTACAACCTCCACTGTATTTATACATTGTTTGAGATAAGATTAATCAATTTAACTTTCATGTAATCTAAATTACATGATCAAGTTGTGCACGATTTAATCTAAACTAAATGATAAGATGGGATATGATGTTAAACTAAGAGAAGTTGATACTAGGATAAGGTTGTCTTATGTAATTACAACTGAAAAAAGACGTAGAAGATACAATGTTATCAACCCCCTTGTAAGATAATGTTTGAAAGAACATTGAGCTTGTGACCTGACTTCAAAAAAGGAATAGAAACCAATGATTTGGTTTCTACTGAAAGAGACAAAGTGTCATCAGTTGATTCATAATGCTTGGACAGAGTGATGGATCTATCAATATGCCCGATTAAGTCGCAGGTAAGTAGTATGACTTTGACTTAATTTTGCCAAATAAGATAGTTGTTGTTGTCGAAAGTTATAGCAATAAAATTGTTGGTGTTTGTAATCGGTAATAAAATAGTCTCTTTATTTCTCTAGATAAGGTAGTAGTTGTTGTCAAGAATTGTAGTAACAAATTTGATGATATTGGTATTCGGTAGTGAAGTATTGATAGTCTTCATTTGTGAATATTTTTTTGCATATGATAGTATAGTGGGTTGTGTTTATGGCTGATAGATGTAGCAGAGGTGAAAAACAAAGATAAAAAAGTTAAGAGTTACATGCTTTGATATCATGAAAGAAACTAAAGTTGATGAATTGAAAGTAGAGTATTGTATTGATTTTTTCGGTTTGAGATAAGATGCATCAATTTAACTTTGATGCAATTTAAATTACAAGTTGTGCATGATTTAATCTAAACTAAATAGTAAGATGAGATATGATGTTATCTAAAATAAGATAAGTTGATAGTAGAATAAGGTTATGTTATGTAATTAGAACTGAAAAAAGATGTAGAAGATGTTGATGTGAAAATTGATCGGAGTAGAGCAGGTTCGCAGCTAAATAGGACTGAGGAGAATAGTAATGAACACACAGATTTTACGTAAAAAAATTCCAAATTAGGGTAAAAACCACAGGCAAGGATAGAAGACTTTTACTACTGAGAAAACTGGAGAATTACAAAGAAAAACTAGACCAAAAAATATGCAAAAATTTTTTTTTGTTTCTCTCCTTCTCTTTTTCTCTCTCACCTCTCTTTCTCTCTATTTTTTTACGCTCTCTTATGCTCTGCTCCTCTTCTTCATCTCCTGCCTATTTATAGGCAGGAGACTTATGTTAGGCAGCTAACAAATGTTGGCTTGCCTTGGCTGTGTTAGGCAGCCAACAATTGTTGACTGCCAAGGTTGCTACCAACAATTGTCAGTCAACAATTGTTGACAGCAGCCAAGGTTGACAATTCTCCCACTTGAAGATTTGATTGAGTGTCAATCAGATCTTCACACTATTCTTTCTACCTT
>JANSVA010000004.1:5416779-5427446 GCA_025504915.1 Erythroxylum reticulatum
TCAAGTTTGAATATACAAGAGTTTAATGATGTGACAAATGTATATTGCAAAAGATAACGATTTTGAAGATACGATTACTACTAATCAACTGGTTGTTTGAAATCTTGTACTGGCTATAATCGAGATGTCCTTGAACACAAGAAATATCTGATACTCGCAACATTTTACCCATCCATCTCTTTCCAAAAGGATGACAACCCAATTGACAAGAAAGATCAACCATCTGCTTTTGGGATAATGGGATTAGACGTTGTGCTTAGTCCTTATTAAATTCCCTAATAATTTCCTCCTTGCTATTGGACAACTACGTGTGACTTGATGGGATTAGATGATAGGATGCTTCGCTTGGAACTTGATGTTAACGGCCCAAGATCAGTACACCTCTATCAACCTATGCCCCACATTGAGCAACCCACGTTCCTTCCTCTTTCGAATAAGCAAAAGGCCCTTTGCCACATAAGAGAGAAGAGGTCTATTCAATTTGATGAAACGTAATGCATCCCACTTATTATTAGGCCCATTCACAATTAGAGGCAACATTAGCACATGCACTTGCCTCTTGTAGTCTCACTAAATCTTCAATGAGCTCTTATTAACTTTAATCATTCCACTTGGAAAATAAATTTCTCGGGTCCTTTTCGTTGATCAGTAATGCTTACCTCATCTTCTTCCCCATTAACTCAATAGTTGTCACATAATAACTTACTAATTACATTATGTAGCATGGATATTCCAGATGCTATTGAAAGCATATATATATATATACACTTTGAATAGTGGGGATATTCCCCTTAACTTGGAGTAATGACATTTGATGATTACCTTTTGGCTGTAACTAGTGTGGGATGAGAGTCAACTGTCAACAAAAGTAACATCATTGATACAAATTTAGGAGATAATTAGGCATGTAATGAACCATAATCCTATGTATATTTGTTCAGCATACTCTTAAGATTTCAATCAATTTCAGTCTAATAAAATCAATATTTCTTTGGCACTTCACGTGAAGTTGCTCATACTTGCTAAAAATGACTGAATTTTTGTCCTGATGTTAAATGAATTCGATTACTAGTTCAACTTATACCTGCAGCAAGTTTTATTTATTTATTTGTTAGATTTTAGCAGATCGTGCACGCAATTATAGGAGTTGCCTTTAATTAACTGTAGCTTTTAAAGTGTTGACCAAAGCAAACGCATGTGAGAAACGATTGATAACCCCACATTCACTAAAATCCACAAGTGTTCTTAAATGCCTTTCTACTTGTTTTTCTCTTGCAGTGGTCCTTAGAACTACTTGGACTTCTGTTACGGACACGGTTCACCTCCGTTCGTAATTGATTTTGACTTGTTTCGGCAAGCAACTCAACGGCGGCCCAATACAAATGGCCCACACTCCAAGCCGACCACGAGACTTTTGTTATCGTGTAATCAATTTTTATAATTCGTCGAATTAATAATAAAAATATGGATAAATTCTTAATGTTTCTATTCTTCAATAATTTTTTTTATTGTTTTGTGGTAATATATTGGATTTATTGATATTAAATATTTACACGTCAATTGTTAAAATATTAAATTTTAGTAATGTATTTTTATTTTTTAATAATGTTGTGATATATAATATTAAAATTTATTTGAATTTTATCAAAAATTTTAGAGTAAATATGATATGATTGTGGTTTTAAATCTTAAATGGTAAAATGAGTGATGGACTCTATGAGATTAAGGTTCTTTGTTGGATTCAAACTTCAAATTGTGACTGGCCTTGGTGAGTTGGACTTCTTAAGGTATGGCCTAAGCCCTATTATTATGGGTATAAACGTTATCGAAAAAGGAAGCGATTGCGCCGAAACTGGTGGCCAGTAGGTGAAAGGATCGTTTGGATCTATCTGAAAGTTTGAATGCATTTTAACATTTTTTAACAAAATTTATAATTTTGTTATTATTCTATTATATTTAAAAAACAACAATAATAAAATTATTAGATTTTTGTTAATGTTTAGTAATTTAAACAATAACATAATATCATATTAGACAAATTTATCACATTGACATCATTTCTAAATATTTACAAATAAAAAATAAATTATTATCATTATTTTAAATATTATTTTATATAATTTAAAACTAAATTGTAAGATAATACTAACCAATAATAATTTTTAATTTTTTAAAAAATGTACTTCTAATCTTAAACTTACCTAAATTAAAGTTACGAGTAAAGATTTTGTATAAAGGAGTAACCCGCGTTTGTAGGAAGAAAATTTTGACCTGTTGAATCCAACCTTCTGGATAAAAAAGAAGACATGAATTCTAGCCTTCAAGGGCTTCCCAAGATCGAGTGGAAAGAAGTAAGACACGTTTTACTTTTAAGATTTTTTTGGACATCTTGGATCAAAATTATTAATTAAGAAAAAAAGATTCTTTACGACTTTGCGTAAAGGAACGAGGCACGACTGAATTGAAAGTTTTAGATGATTCAAATTAAAAGCTTTACTTAATCACTTAAAATATTTTTATTTTTGAGTGACAAAGAGTTGACCATTTTAAAAAGATTGACTAAAGAAATAGGAAAAATTAGTGACACTATTTAAAGAATACAAAATTACAATTGATTGGACGTTTGCGGATATAAAATGCATCAGTCTAGCCATTTATAAGCATAGGATTCTTTTAGACAAAAATGCTAAATTAAAACGGGAATTACAAAAAAGGCTCAATATGGTAATAAAAGAGATTTTAAAACTTTTGGATGCATGTACAAAATATTTTTGTAAATTATAGCCAATACCAGATATATAAGCAGTAATTTCAAATTCAAAGGTTAATCATACTATGACAACTTTATGTAAGGCAGAATTTCTGTTCGTTTCGTTTGAAGAAATGAAGGATCCTAAAGAATCAATATTTCTTTTAGTTTTAATTGTTGAATCTCTCTTAGAATCTCATATTATATTAGTTGGTATTAACCAAAAAATGGTAATATTGTACGTGTTAATATTTAAAATGTCGGTTAAATACTGGTTAACATTATAAAATTTAAAAAATCCAATGACTAAAATGTAAGAAATATAGACTGATATTATGACCTATTTTTTTTAGGCCAATATTAAACTTGGTTTATGACTTTTCTTAATTTAATAATATATTAAATCTTGACCGTTACGTTAGTCATTGATGGACGTATAAGATTTAATGTTATCAGAAAACTGTATAAAAACTAGTCATCACTCTACCCTAATTAATTATAGACAAAAGCAAATACAAAAGAACGAATTTTTTTTATTGAGTAATCCATTAAGCTATCGTAAAAAAAAAGTTGAGAGAAAAAAACTAGTTCGTGATCATCGAAAACTTTTTCTCTACATAAATCATTCAAGATTATGAATAATTTATGTATGATTCATTATTATATATGATTCATTATTTAGGTATGATTAATATATTTAATGTTTGAATATCAAGAACTAAAACTTACATATGGTATCAAAGCTTTAATTTTGAATAAATAATAATTCTTATATGGTATCAAAGCCTTAATTTTGAATAAATAATAATTCTTAGATTATTAATTTGATGCTTGATTCAATTATTATGATTATAAAATTTATGATTTTTTAAAACTGTTGCCGCCGTATGCCGAATGACAAAAGGGGCGGTGGTTTCTTGAAGAACGTTTCTTGGAGAACCTTCACCTTAGATTATTACCTTGAAAACAAAGATTGCTCAAGCCTACGTAATTTTCATGCTAGCGCTCCACCATATTGTCTTTAACTTAAAGAATCTATCATCATATCAAGATAGGCGGCTCATAAGATCTCTGTCTCTCCTTTATTTTCCATCCAACTGTTCCAACGTTCTGTATTATATTTTGCTCTTTTGTCCACCCTGTACATGGGTATTAAGACACCTTATGTAACGTCAACGGCAAGCCAACGAGCTGCAAAAGCTTGTTCCTGATGGTGAAGCCGTAGATATACGCGGCCACAATCATTAATAATACAATGCATCTGTTAGAATAATTTGCTACACTTATTCTGTTAAGCTTTGCAATTGTTTCTTTTGATGTTTGATTTCGAGAATCACATCGGGGCTTTTGATGCCTGATTTCTGGACAACAATGTCCATAATTTTGGATAAAAAATTACAGTTTTGATGATGAATATTTGATAATGGATGAATTGATTTTAATTTTTGATTTTTTATAGTATGGTCATATTAATAAAATTTTCACTATAATCAAAATTTTAATTTCACCTTATGGATATATTATTATTCTTTTTTTATATATAATAGTATAATTAAAATTAATTTGTTAGTCACCAAAGTAGTCAAATTAATTTCTTAACGTATAGTCCTATAATTTGTGTATTTTATGAAATGCTATTATAAAAATTTTGTTAGTTGATAGAAATTAAAGAATTTATCCAAAGGTAAATCAATGTTCTATAACTAGTAAATATAAAGAAGAAAATTAATATACTCTTGTGACGTATGTATATTTATCCAAAGATGCTATATGCATTTGATGAAGTTTATTTTGTTTTCTTATAAAGTTTAAATAACATTCTAGTAATAGTGATGATATATATTGTTTTGTTTATCCAAAGTAAATCTGCATATATTTAATGTATGTACTTTCTGTCTGAATCTGATAATTAGTGAGTGTTTATATGTTTGCAGTTATTAGCCTTCACTATTAAGCTTCATTTGACTGGTGTGAATTTCTTTGAATAAAGTGAACAAGTCACTTTCTATGTAGGTTCTTTGGATCTTGCCTTGAAACTATTAGAGGATAAGCCTGATAACCTTAATGATACTAGTATAGAGGCTGAAAAGACACACCATAAAGCGTGAGCAAAGTCTGATAGGTTATGTTTGAACTTTATGGAAAGACAATTGCCAGCAACATTAAGTCTACTCTTCTTAACACTGAAAATCAGAATGCTAAAGATTTTCTTAAGCTTGTGGAAGATAAGTTCCGTTTTGCCAATAAGGCACTTGCAAGGACATTTATAGCTAAACTCACGACTATGAAGTTTGATGGGTCAAAGAGTATGTAGCAATATGTCCTTGATATGACTAATATCGCAGCAAGATTTAAAGACACTAGGTATGGCTGTGGAAGACTCCTTCTTAGTGTAGTTTATCATGAACTCACTTCCTATTGAATATGGACTTTTCCACATCAATTATAACACATTAAATGATAAGTGAAATATTGATGAATTGTCTAGTAAGCTTGTTTAGGAGGAAGTGAAATTAAAGAGATAAGGAGTTCATTCTATTAACCTAGTGAGTCAAGGAGATGGAAAGAAACTCAAACCAAAGAGTAAGAATTTTAAGAAGAAAGGACTTGCTAAAGTTCCACAGGTTGTTGGTAGTGAAAGGAAGGGACAAAAGTTAGATAAATGCCACTTTTGTAAGAAAGAAGGACATTATCAGAATGATTGCCTAAACCGTAAAGGTTGGTTTGAAAAGAAAGTTATACATTATATTTCTGTATGCTTTGAATTAAACTTATAAAGTTCCTTCTAATATTTAGTGGTTTGATTTTGGTCTACTTATGTTTCTAATATTATGTAGGGATTCCTTTCAATCTAATCCATAAGCCCAACTAGTAACTTTTTGTTTATGGGGAACCAAATGAACGCCTCAATTGAAGGTGTAGGGACTTACAGACTGACATTAGATACTGGGTTTCACTTGGATCTAATAAGCACCCTTTATATATTTTCAATTTCTAGGAATTTAATTTCTGTTTCTAGACTTGATGCTAGTGGATGTACCTTTAATGGTGGACATGATTGTTTCAATTTGTATGAGAATAATTCCTTTATTGGTCATGTAATGCTTATGAATGGTGTATATAAATTGAAACTTGATATTTTTTTTTCTGAATCCCTATTTATTGTTAATCATAATGTTGGAATGAAACGTAGTTTGACAAATAAACATTCTACTTACTTGTGGCATAAACGTTTGGGTCATATATCCAAAGAAAGGTTAGAGAGGTTAGTAAAGAATGAGATCCTATCGAATCTAGATTTTACTGATCTTGACTTATGTGTGGAATGCATTAAGGGCAAGTAAACCAAACATAGTAAGAAAGGAGCCACAAGAAGCAGTTAGCTTCTTGAAATAATACACACCAACATTTGTGAACCTTTTGACATTCCATCCTTTAATGAGAAAAATACTTCATTACCTTTATAGATGATTTTTCACGGTTTGGATATATTTATTTGTTATATGAAATATCTTAAGCTATATACACTCTTAAGGTGTTTGTAAAGGAGGTTGAGAGGAAATTATATAGAAAAGTAAAAATTATAAGATTTGACAAGGTGGTGAATATTATGGAAAGTATGATGAATCTGGACAGTGTCCTCGTTCGTTTGCTAAGTTCCCGAAAGTTATGACATATGTACATAGTACACTATGCCAGGCACCTCGCAACAAAACGATGTGACAGAAAGGCTAAATAGAGCATTAGTCAATATGGTTAGGAGTATGATGAGTAATTTCTCATCATCAAAAGTTTTTGGATGTATGTATTTAAAACTGCTATGTCTTTGCTAAACAAGGTTCCTAGTAAGACAGTTCTTAAAACTCCTTTCGAGTTATGGATAGGAAAGAAACCTAGTTTAAGACATTTGCATGTTTGGGGTTATCTAACAGAAGCACGAATTTATAATTCACATGAAAGAAAATTGGATTTTCGAACAGTTAGTGATTACTTTATTGGTTATCTAGAGAAATCCAATGGGTACATATTTTATTGTCTGAACCACAATTCTAGAATCATTAAAACAATCAATGCTAAATTTTTAGAGAACGGTCAGGTTAATGGGAGTACCGAAAATCAAGTTGTGGATATTAATGAAATAAAAGTTGATGTTCCATTACTCATAAATGTTCTTAAACTCACAACCATAACAAATGTTGTTCCTGCTTTGGAAGATAAAAATAATCAAGAACAACATTTGGATAATGAAGTAGCATCCCACGAAGAACCTAACTTACCACTAGCTCATGCAAACGAACCAGTTGGTATAACTTTAAATAGACCTGTAAGATGGTAGGCTTTTTTTGATGATTTTATTTGCAAGAGTCAAATTTTGATTATAGCATTGATAATGATCTTGTTTCGTTCGACTATTTATGATGATTATGTGATTTATTTGCGAGGGTCAAATTTTGATTGTGGCATTGATAATGATCTTATTTCGTTTTCATAAACCATAGGTAGTGATAAGTCTGAAAGAAGGATTGATGCTATGAAAGAAGGGTTGAAATCAATTACTCAAAACAATGTCTGGGATCTTGTAGACTTACCAGAAGGTTCCAAAAGAGTTGGCTGTAAGTGGGTCTTTAAGACCAAACGCGACTCAAATGGTAATGTTGACAGATATAAAGCTAGACTTGTTGCCAAAAGTTACAGTCAGAAAGATGACATTGATAATAAGGAGACTTTTACACCTATCTCAAAGAAAGATTCATTGAGAATAATTTTAGCATTAGTAGCTCAATTTGATTTAGAGATACATAAGATGGATGTGAAAACAACCTTTCTGAATGGGGATCTTGAGGAAGAAGTTTATATGGATCAAACTGAAGGTTTTCCATTGAAGGTAAAGAAAGTATGGTGTGTAAATTGAAGAAGCCAATATATGGACTTAAACAAGCTTCTAGGCAATGATATATTAAGTTCAATAATATCATTACTTTTTTCGGTTTTGAGGAAATCATTGTTGATCAGTGTATTTACAGGAAGATCAGTAGGAGTAAGTTTATATTTCTAGTTTTGTACATTGATGACATTTTGCTTGCTGCTAATAACTTGGGTTTGTTGTATAAGACTAAGCAATTTCTTTGTAAGAAATTCGAAATTAATGATATAGGAGAGGAATCCTATGTGATTGGAATTTCAATATTTCGTAAGAGATCAGAAGGTTTATTAGGAATGTCTCATAAAGCCTATATTGAGAAAATTCTTAAGAAATTTAACATGACCAAGTGCTCAACATATGTAGTCCTTATTCAAAAGGGAGATAAATATAGTCTTATGCAATGTCCAAAGAATGATGTGGAACATAAATAAGGAAATGGAAACAATTCCATATTCTTTTGTTGTGGGCAGTTTGATGTACCTACAAACCTTTACTAGACTCGACATTAGTTTTGCAGTAGGGATGTTGGTTAGATAGCAAAGTAATCCTGATGTTGATCATTGGAAGACTGCAAAGAAAGTGTTGAACTATCTTCAAGGAACAAAGGATTACATGCTCACTTATAAGAGGTTTGATAATTTAGAAGTGACTGAATATTTAGATTCAAATTTTGTCGGGTTTGTTGATAGTGGAAAGTCAACATTTGGCTATTTGTTCCTATTAACTGAAGGAGCAATCTCTTGGAAAAGTGCCAAACAACTTGTCATTGCTTGACCTACTATGGAAGTGGACTTTGTAGCTTGTTATGAGGTTACAATTCATGCATTATGGCTACACAACTTTATTTAAAGGCTTAGAGTTGTTGATACAGTAAACAAACCTCTGAAAATTTATTGTGATAATAATTCTGGAATAGTTTTCTTCTCTAAAAATGAAAAATACTAAAGAGGCGCAAAACATATATAATCAAAGTACTTTGCTATTAAAGAGGAGATTCAAAAACAAAGAGTGCATATAAAATATATTAGGAAGGATCTCATGGTAGCAGATCCTCTTACTAAGGCTTTACAACCAAAGACATTTAAAGAACATGTGCTTAGGATGGATCTTGGTTGTATCGATGATTAATAATAATGTTTGATGATATTGTTTTAGCACTCTTAAGTTCAATAATAACATGTTTTTGAATTTTATATTACTTATTCATAATGTTTATTTATACATGATTGTTTGAATAAGAAATTTGTATGTATTTTCATAACAAATATGTGGAATGTATGTTGTTTATACACAACTTATGAACCTAAACATAATAAGTTTTTAATGTAGTGGTATATGGAAGAGAGTATACAACTATATTGTATATGACCACCATAACCCATATTATGTGATTTGTTGTGTTAAGATGCTTATGATGTTACCGATTTATAAGATTTAATTTTTGATTGCCTTATTTTATAGTATTAAATGTAATGATGAAACATCCGACCAAGTGGGAGAATGTAAAAAATATGGTCTGATGTTATGACCTATATTTTCTGTAGGCCTATACTGAACTTGGTTTAAGGTTTTTCTTAATTTAATAATATATTAAATCTTGACCGTTAATTTAGTACTTGATGGACGTACAAGATTTAATGTTAACAGGAAACTGTATATAAACTAGTCCTCTCTTTACCCTAATTAAGTACAGACAAAAACAAATATAGAAGAACATATTTGTGTTTGGATATCCATCAAGCTATTGTATAGAAATAAGGTTAAGAGAGAGAAATTAGTTGGTGATCATTGAAACCTTTCTCTTTACATTTTGATGAATTCTGCTTAAAGTAAGTGGTTTATTTGCTTCATCTATGTGGTTATTATTATATTCAAGATCTGAATTGCCATGAATGATTTACGTATGATTTATGTATTTGATGTTTGAATATCAAGGATGAAAAATTACCTAAAATGCAAAAAAAACCTAAAAATAACAAAACCTATTCGTTCTTCCCAGTTCCCATTCCCCCTGCCACTCCTCTCCTCAGCCTCAGCGATGGTGACAGTTTTCCTCCTCTCCCTCGTCTCTCCAGATTTGAGTCATCTTAGCATTAGTGACATCCTCAGCCATCGCCAGTCACCATCATCATCAATCGCCATCTCCATCGTCGCTGTTCGCCATCACCAGTTGCCATCGCTAGTCGACACAACTAGTCATTCACAATATTGTCAGTTCCCATAGTCATTTGCCATCCATAGTCACATCACATCACATCACCCTTTTGTGTTGTGTTATGTTGCAAAATTGTGTTGTGAGTCAAGGCTGCATTTTGCAAGCAAAAATTTGCTGGAAGTGTAACCATATGTGTGTGTGTGATAATTGATTAATTGATAAAGTAATTGCTTGTGTTATAGGCTTGTTGACTTGGGATGTATAATATATGGCTTCTGAATTTGTGATTATGGAACAGTGGAATGAAAGTTTGAATTTGTGTCATTTATAAAAATTAACAGTGTTATTTGGAAACTAGAATTAGTTGTGTTTTTGATTTTCTATGATGATTGGGTGTAGCGCCCCCTTACATAGGGATACGCATCAGGGCGCTCGGAGGTCATCCCGACGCATACCCTAAGATAAGGGCACGCTATGATCAATCACTACACTCTCTTCACATAACATGGTATCATAAATCACTTAAAAAGCATCATAAGAAAACCACAATATTTTAAAACCAGCTTTTTTCTCATTTCATTTCATAAGAACTCGATTGTCTACATTGTGACTTTCAATAATTTCTATATTTACATCGTGAAAACCTAATACAATAGAACTACATGAATGAGGAAATATGTATAATCTAACTAATCTGTCCAAAAATCCTAGCTAAACGACCTTTGAGCCATGACTTCTCTTGCCAATTACAATTTACACGACTGGTAGAGCCTCTTAGTAGCTAGAGTCGTCTCTCGGTCCTGAAAAGACAACGTTGCAATTTTGGTGAGTTTTGCAAA
>JANSVA010000004.1:5457440-5489470 GCA_025504915.1 Erythroxylum reticulatum
GGGTTTCAAGATGAGAGCTGCTAACAACTAGAGGGACACCTGTGCTAGATAACATGCTCGATAAGGCAGAGTGCATTGGCAGATTTCGTTCTTTATGACTGAACTCACAACGCAACTTCCCTCTACTACGACTACTGTCACTACTACTACTACTACTACTACTATTACTACTACTACTACTACTACTACTACTACTACCATTACGACTACTACTACTACGACTATTACCACAACTACTACTACCACGACTACCATGATTACTACTATTACCATGACTACCACGATTACTATTATCACTATCACTACTACGACTACTACAACTACTATTATGACTACTACGATTACTACCACTACAATTACAACAACAACAACTACTACTACTACACGACTACTACTACTATTACTACTACTACTACTACTACTACTACCACTACTATCACTACTACGACGACTACGACTATTACTATGACTACTAATACGACTACTACTATGACTACTACTAATACTACTACAACCACCACCACCACCACTACTACCATGACGACTACTACTACCACGACAACTACTACTACGACTACGACTACGACTATGACTACTATAACAACAACAATAACTACTACTACTACTACTACTACTACGACTTCTACTACTACAATAACAACAAAAACAACAACAACAATAACTACTACTACTACTACTAATACTACTACTTTGACTACTACTATGACCATCACTACTACTACTAACTACTAACTACTATTACCATTAATACGACTATTATTATTACTAATACTACTACAACCATCACTACTACGGTTACTACCACTACTATGACTACAATGACTACTACTACTACTATAACTATGATTACGACTAAGACTACTACTACTACTACCACCACCACCACCATTATTACTACCACTACTACTACTACTGCTACTACTACTACTACGACCACCACTACTACTACCATCACCGCCACCACCACCACTAATACTGCTACTACTACTAACACTATCTAGTACTACTACTACGATTACAACCACTACTAGGACTACCATTACAATAATAATTACTAGTACTACTGCTACTACTATCACTACTATTACTACTACTACTATTTACTACCACTACTACAAGTACAACCACTACTACGACAACAATTACTACTACTATTACGATTACTGGTACTATCATCATCATCATCATCATCATCATCATCATTATTTAGCTAAGTAATTATGTCCTCATTTTTATTCCTAGCCAACTTAGAATAAACAAAGATAAGGGGAAGATGAATTTACTTATTTTTCAAACTTAAGGAATAAATAAACACTTGGATTTTATATTCTGTATGTTTTCTTTAACCAAACAATGAAATAACCTATTACTAATAATAGATCAGGAATGAAACGGTGACTCTACTCAAGCAAACACCCCATTAGTGTTTTGCAATCTAATATTGTTGTTCGATTGTTGTTATTGCTGTTTTGTTGTTACTACTACTATTTTTAGTGATTTTATTGAATTGACATTTGCAAGATATTATTAACTGATATTGTGATTATTTAATATTTTGCTGAGTATGTGGACTTATAAATTGAGTTATTTATACATAGATATTAAATTTTAAAAATAAAAATACACTTTTAAAATTTACATATTTATAAATTGCCAATTTATTGAAATTTTCTTTTAACTTCGCCAAAAGCTTATAAAACGTTATGAACGACCAGAGCACTAGTATAGATGTCTCCTATGAACAATAATGAATAATTAAGTAAAAGAGAGGGATCAAAACAAATATCGTATAAGAAGAGATCTGCTTTAATTTTGTTACAAAATTAATTAATATGACTTCTATGTCCACCATATGCGACGTGGAACGACAAGGCAACTTGTAAAAGAAGATGGCATCATATAATGAAAAATGTCCACAAGAAGAGAGAGTCCAGCACGAGACAAGAAGGTGGATTCCGATTGGGAATTCGGGGTTCATCGCTAATTTTCTTAAAAGATGTAGACCACCATTAGAATGGTGTACTGGTACTGGCAGATCCCAAATTAGTTTAAAAAAATTCTATGTAGGCATTTTTGTGGAACTTAGCCGAGAGCTTGTGATTGTATCAGTTTGGGGTTCAGGTAGAATGATTTTTACAATGCCATATTCTTTATTAAACACTAAATTTTAAATTAAATTCCCATGAAAATATTAGGATCTATTAAAGTAAAAATGCCCACTAATTATTAAATGGAAGATAAGAGAAGCTCCTTGACTCCAACAATAATCTTTTCACATTTTAACTGAGTCTATTTCTTGATCCTCTCGTATAATACATAATCATGAGTTATGTAAGTGAATGACTGATTGTAACCAAAAAAAAAGAACCCATAAAACTCGAATATTGTAACTAAGATTATAAAGTAATATAGGAGCCAATGAGATTCACATGTTGAAGTTCTTACGAATTTATATTTTATTTTTCAGGATAATTTATCACTGTATTTTGTTTCTTTTATTTTTTATTTTTTATTTTATGATATTAATATCTTTATAAAGAAACAAAATTTAGTTACACATTTTGTAATTTTAAAGTAGTTTTCTTAGTCAAAATCATTGTCAAAGATTGGAAAAATAAACCTTGACCAAACTTTTCTTTTAGATCTCTCAAAAGTTTATGATGAACAAATTGTAAATAAAATAATTTTATCGATAATTGATTAATAAATATTATATAAAAGATTAAAATAAGTTTAATTAATTAAAAATAATTTATTTATAAGTTTTTATCTAATTTATAATTATCATCAATAATAAAAAATAATTACATTATCATTAACAACCAAATAGAGATTTGTTTTTATTTGAAAGAAAAACACAAACTAAAGACAAAAAAATGGAAATCAAAATTAAAACCAAAAAACAGAAAATAAAGACAAAAAAAATGAAAACTAAAAATTACAACCAAAAAACAGAAATAGAACTAAACTGACTCCTAAGTTTTCCTACTTTTTTTTTAAAATCTTCTCAACATCTCTAGTTCTTCGATGTTCTTCTAAGTTGTCCTTTATCTTTCTTTTTATTTTGCCAAGTTCTGCTCTTTTTTAATCTTCTTGTTTTCTCTCTTATATTCTTTTGGATTTTCTTTCAGCTTTCTTTTTAATTTACCAAATTCTTCTACTTCTTTGTTTTAGTTAAATGGGTTATTGTTGTAACAATCGGTGACCCATCATATGAATTATATGATTTTGTTATTGTGATGAGTTTGATTATTAGTGGTGAACTAGCAAAACTTATATATTTCTAAATCTTTAATGACATCTCTATTGAAAAAGATATCAGAGTCGATAGGTAATGTTGAATTTAGGTTTGAACAACATGAAATAGGCTCCACCAATCTCCATATTAGATTCAAATCACCTGTGAAATCCTTTGGATTGATTCTAAGCAACTTCAAACCTTATTTAGACCAAATCATTACCGTGCATATCTAAATCAATTGCATTAATTATTTTTGACAATTAGTATTTTCAAATTGACAAAAATGACACATTTAACCATGACATTTACATCCGCTGACAAATTTAGCCCTAACGTTTTAGAGACTACATTAAACCTTATCATTTGACAAATGTTTAAATTCAAACTTAAGTTAACAAAGAAACCAATGACCATGTAATGTCGCCAGTTTTATTTAACGATAACCTAGAAAATGTTTATTATATTTTAATGTTGATATAGGTCCCATGCGACCACTAGATCTGATGTACTAGTGCAGGATTCGTGTACTTAAATTAAAATTTTCAAATTAATATTTAAATGTGGTACTCATTTAAATAATTTAACCCTAATTTTTCTTAATTTAAGAAATGAACTTAACTAATTAGCCTATTAACTTAATAGATAATTTAATACTAAATTTTATTAACCTAACAAATTAACTTATTAACTTAATTAATTCATTTTAGTACTAAACTAATTAATTAAACTATTAATAGAAGTGAAACTCAAATCCCTAATAGAAGCATTGTTGTGAAGAAGTTGTTAAAAAATCCCAATCTTCATCATTAATATTGTCCTTCCTCACCGCCACCAATTGTCCAATGACATTCATTGTTGGTAAGTTGTTAAAAAATCCCAATCTTCATCATTAATATTGTCCTTCCTCACCGCCACCAATTGTCCAATGACATTCATTGTTGGTCACCAACAAAGTCATCACTATCTTCATGTTTACAACATTATTCCATAACTAGTCCTCACCATCTTCAACTTTACAATGTCTTGATTTTACTATGGTAAAGAGTTGTTTCAATTTTGTATCTGCTTTTGACTGCTTTCATGTATTTTTTATTGCCTCTTATTTGTGTTTACCGATTTGTATATGCTTTTGACTGCTTCATTTTTTCATATTTTTGTTGTCGTTTCTTTTTTTGTGCATTTGTTGTTTCTTCTTATTCGTGTCTGGTTGAATTTACTTATGTTTGTCGTTTTGCATGCTCCAATAATTGTATCTGCTTTTGGTTGGTTCAATGATCTTATATACTTTTCTCTGTTAGATTTTGTCGTGTCTTTTGGATGCTTTTCTTCTCATAGGCTATACATCGGAGGCAATCCCATATGGCAAGATATGCGTTTTAACTTGCCTTTTATGTGTCCGAATGTTTATGTTATTAGACTTATGTATATGACAAATAACACTTTTAAGGATGAAGCCAAAACAAAAGATTCCTTTTCTATTGCACTTCCTTTTTTTGTATCCATTAACCTGCTCCAACTTCCTTTTGCTGCTTCCTTTGTTGCTCTAACTTTCCTTTGTAACTTAGTACCTTAACAGGAGAAGATGATCTTTGTTCTACATTATCAAATATTTTTCTATGTAATCTTTATTCAATATGATCAAAATTAGTAGATTAAGGTTTAGATATAATCTTTGTTCTATATGATCAAATTTTGTTCTATTTAGTCTTTATACTCTCTTAGATGTACCAAATTTCTAATTGGTATCTTCTTCATTATGCACATCTCTCTCTCAATTCCAGTTTACCAAAGTGTATAAAATTTTATTGTTTTTGTTTCTTTCTCTTCTATAATCAAAACAATCTAAACACTCAATTCCTTCTCTAAAGTTGAGCTATAATATACAATTTCAAAAGTTTGAAAAAGTTCTCATTTCCTAAATTTCCCAAAAGATGAAGAAAAGAAAACCTTCGATTAATCTCTGTTAGGTCCCTAAATGTACAAAAAGATGGCTTTATTATGGAAAAGAGTGGATGAGAGTGATATTTGTGTTATTTCTTACATTGGGAATAATATCATTAATAAGTGCGTTTATTTTAGCTTTGAAGATTAGATGAGTGTTCTTGACGTAAACCTTAAAGTTTTTATGCATATTTATTGCCAACGATGATGACTATGAACATTGAAGGTGGTGATGAGGTGGGGGGAGTTACATACTAATAATTTTTTAAGTTTCTATAATTTAGAAAGGAACCTTTACTCAAATTTCACATGGGGAACAAATGATTTCTTGAATTTCTATAAATTAGAAATGATTTCTTGAGTTTCTATATGATTAAATATTATTCTATATAGTCTTTGTTCAACATTATCAAAATTAGTAGATTAAGGTTTAGATATATTCTTTATTCTACTTGTTGATATTGAAGTTAAATTGATTTTTTTAATTTACAAATTGAATTAATGTTTAGAATTTAGATAAGCCAAACTTATTGATTGTTTCTTAGGCATTATGTCTTACTCTTTATGATATGAATTTGCTTGTGAATATCTTTTTGTGCTTAGGTCTCTATTGCAAATTATTTTTAATGATTGCTTTACAGGTTTTAATGATTTAATATGGAAATATAAGACTTTTTTATGGTAGATATTTCATGTTAGATCTTGATTTCAGATAAGTTAGTGTGGATATTACTACATTTGAGATTGTTGACATTGCCAATATTAGTAATAGACAAATTTATGAGATGGGGAAGGAGTTAAGGTATTATCAAATTGATAAGACATATAATAGAGTACCTAATTTTAACTTTAAAGGGTTATTGAGAGTTATATAGTGAAACCAAAGTTGTATTAGGCTAGTAAACCTTATGCAAATACATGAGATTGTTGACGTATATGTAGCTCATCATTTAGATAGGCCTTTCCATGCTTCTGACATATTACATATAACTAGAGGATAGGACCATAATGATGAACATGGTGTAAATATAAAGGAACTAGATGCACATGGGAATGTGAAGGAACAAGGTGCATAAGTGAATGAAAATTTGGATGAACAGGGTCCATATATATGTAAAATCCCATTTTCATACTAAGAGTTAGAACCCTAGATTTCTATAATTGAGAAATAGCAATAAGAGGTTATAAAAATACATTTCATACTCATGCATAATGTTAGCATCCACACATATAAACTTGAATTTTGCACACATTACGATGATTTGTTCATGCACTCATTTGATATTTTTTGGGTATAAATGATTGTTTTAATGTGATTATAATGTGAATTATGGATTATGTGTCTTGAAAATTAAGTTGGTGTGTATAAGTAGTGATTTAGAATTTTTGGTGAAATTTGAGAATTTTCTGAAATTAAGGGTATTTTTGAACTAGAAGAAATACCAAGTGGCAAGACAATAAATGAATAGTAGCAGAAATAAGTGTCAGATGACAGTAGAAATTTTGATGAATGACATTAAGATTTAATGACAAGTGTCATTGAAAATTAAGAGACAATTGGATTAGAAATTGAGGGACAATTCGACTGATCACAAAAAAAATCATATGGTAGCTTTAATAAATATCTAATTTAACCTTTAGTCTTTAAGGGGAAGGTTTCATGACAAGTGTCATGAACCCACCATATTATTTTACTAACCCACGAAAATGTCCAAAGTGAAAGACCATTTTCTTTTCTTTATCTCTAATTTGTTAAAAGGTCTCTTCATTTTGTTCTTCATCTTCTTTATTTTTCTTCATCCACGATACTCACTTCTCACCCCATCCACATTGAAGCTTACTTCTACCTTTCATTTGCTACTATTGTTTTGTTGTCTTCTTCATTTCTTACTAAAGACCCAACCCGACCGCCTTTGAATGTTGATGATCGAATGATACTAGAGAAGCTAGGTTAAGAGTGTTATTTGAAGATCTTGGAGTAAACAAGTAAGTCTAAAGCGTTACTCTTTATGATTTGTTATATGAAACATGTTTGATGATAGTTAAAGGTCAAATGATCATTAAATAGTAATATGTATATGCTTAAACGTGAATGAGAAAACCTGGGTATGTTCATCTCTTGTTTTTACATATATGATGATCAATATTTCATAAGTTATTGTTAAGATGATTTTGAGTTAGAATGATCATTAAAGATGGTGTAGAAAAAAGTGCAAAAGAATTTGATAGATAATGAGTTTTATGTTCTGTTTTCTTGGTGTATTAATATGGATCTCTTTAGGTGTTTTGAAGATGAACTAAAATGAGTCTAGAGCTAAAGAAAGGGAGTAATGTGGTGTCTTGAAATGGGAAGAATTAAGGTGATATTTAGAAGTGAAATGAAAGTGGAAATGAAGTTAAACATGTGCAAAAATGTGATGAATGTATATATACATTAATGTTCTGTTTTTAGCGTTTATGATCAACCGTAATTTATGATTTGTTTCTGAATGATATTGATCTAAAATTAAGGTGAGAATGAAGAGGAAATGATGTAGATTTGATGAACTATGCATAAGATGGTTTGAATGTATCATATAAGAGTTGAAAATCTGGAAAATTGAAAGAGAATGGCTAGAATATGTTAGATGTAACATTTCCACTAGATATGCATCTGTATTTTAGCCATATCTTGATCTGTATACATCCAAATGGGATGATTTAAGTTTATAATAAACTAAATATATTGTTTATGAAGGAATCTAATTTGAATTCTATCTTTAAAGGTTTCAAAATTTAGCTTGAAGTTGAGTACAGTATGCTGTCACGGTGTGATAATAGTCTGAAGTATTTTGTGTATAACTTGCAGAATACTGAACCAAATTGTTTGAACTTGGTGTCGTTAGAAACTTAAGACATATCGAAACATTTTTTAGAAGATTGAATTTCCTAAATACCTCATTTTCTTTGTCACAATGGCCATGTAAAATTGACCCTAAAATTTGTTTTGAGAAAAGCTAGAATGATGCTTAGATTAAGTGACTAAATGTGTGATATGTATGAAGTGATAATTGAGGTTATAACTTAGTGAATGAATTGTTCTATCAAAGTACCAAAGGTTTGATTATAATGGGAATGAAGATTTTCATATGATTGTAGTTATGATTCAAAGGAGTTGAGTAATATGTATTAAGTAAATGTGAATGAGAATTGGGTGTTATAAGAGAATATAATGTTAGAAAAGAAATGACAAGAAATTGATTTATGATCTTAGAATATCCAAGTGTTCTTTAGGTATAAGCCTAAGAATAAGCTAGACATATATAAAGGATAAGGATTGAATGGTAAACTTAGAATGATCATGTACAACTGAAGTGTAAAACTAAGTTCAATTATAGAGGCTAATGCTAATCTGGAGTGTACTGCGAGTCGACCTAGATGGTATCATTTTCATTGTTTATTCTGTTTTAAATTTCCGTTATGTATTGAATTACTATTGATATGATTAATGTGAATGTGTTGATTCCGGACAATAAATGTCTGAGGCATTTGATGTATGTAAAAATCATTAGAAGTGCTCCTAGAATGTGAATTTGAATGAATAAGTGATACTTAACATTATTGTTGAATGCTGGATCAAGTTCCGATGATAAATGTGAATGTGAAACTGAAGTCAAGTGGCTGATTAAATATATGTGAATGTGATGCATTTCATTACATGAATGCATGACAACATAAAGGCTGTTGTGATTGGAGTAGCCACCAAAAAAGAGCTCAAAGCTCAAAAAGTGAAAAAGAGCTTAAGGCGCATAATGTGGTAAGAGCCTCTAGCTCACTATGTAAAATTCGCCTTGTATCTCCAACGGATAGGGGACAGTTATTAATGAGCCCAGCGTCCACATTAGATATGGGATAATTATAGGCACTCGGTCACAACAATAAAAATTAAAAGTGAGTCTCATGAGCATTGCATATGCGTTTGATATGTATGATTTAAATGGTTGAAATAAATAGTTTGAATGATTTCTGAATGTGAAGTATGATTTAAGTAATATGAAATGTATGTGACTCAACATGTTGAATTGATGAAGTGATGTGAATTTATGAGTATATGAATTAATGTGTTATGTGATTAAGTGAGCCATCGAGGATGGTCCACTCACTAAATTCGCAAAACTCAACCTAATATTTGCAACATTTTTTAGGCTTAGAGAAGATCTCTAGTTAGACAAATTGGAGTCTAGCCACTATATTCAAGTAAGATATAGAGGTCGCAATTATTTCATGTCTATATAGATTTTTCTATTTGTTTGTATTAAAGATTCTATTCTGCAATTATTGTATCACGTGTATCTAAATAATTATGTTTTGTAATGATTTTCCAAATTGAAATTTTTGTAAATAAGATTGATCAATGAGTGCAATAATTGTGATTATGATGTTTATAAAAAAAATAAAATAAGCCAAAATTGATTATTGGTTTTCGAAATATACGTGTGATGTGTGAAAATTTTTTAATTGTTATGATTAACTGACTATCCTAATACACCACTCTTGTAGAGTGTATTCTTAAATATCGTCAGTTCATTCAGGAATATGCCCTATGGGAGTGGGGTGCTGTAAAGTTGGTATCAAAGTCTAGATTTAGTATCTTACATGGGCATTTTTCAAACTATGTGTCGAGATACATGCATTTTAGACATGTCTTAGCATGTAGTGACAACTGATCCCCAGTCTGAGTCGCATTTACATGAGTCACACACATAAGCATTCGTTAAGAGTTTAATCTGTTAGAAGCAATGAGAAGGATGATAATATGTCAGAATGTGAGAAAATGAAAATTTGCATATATCTAAAAATGATAAATAGTATCTGGTTCTATATGATAGATAAATATTCACTACATTTGTATGTGTGGTTGTATCGTTAAACATGATATCAATATTGTACTGTGATGGTATGCCCTTGAATGCGATATAGATGTGAATATATTGTCGTGGATTGATTGAGAAAAATAGAGATATGGTAGAAATGACAAGATTTAAAGTGTATAAACAAAGTTGGATGAAAACAAAATTTTCTATGATCTTGAGAGGCTTAAATTAGGCTTGGAATGGTTGTTTGATTATCATGATAAGAGTTTATGATTAAGTGTAAAAATATGTTTGTGGAATTGAGATTAGAATTTCATAATGGTTAGGCCCCTATAATTCTGAATTGATTGAGTATATCCAAGTAGAAGATGAAATAAATGACAATAGGAAGATGAGATAGAAATGCCACGATCATGCCCTAACAAAAATAAGTTTATGTCACGATCGTGGTAGGGTACCCCGATCGTGGGCAGGAATAAAGAGAGAAATGTTGTCTAGGATCAATTGAGATTAAAGTATCATTATTGTAAGATATAAATTGGTGATTTGTCAAAAATAAATTTCTGGATAGAATGGGATGACTATGATGATACACACCTAAGCATATGACAATAATCATGTCTACTACTTCATCAAGTTTTAGTAATAGAACATTATAACCTTGTAAGAAATGATAGAAATTGATCTTCTTGAGGTACTAAGAATGACCGATAAGCAATGATGAAAACAGTTGATTGATAAGGATTACATGAACAATATAGATGATAGTAGCAAGAAATATTCTTTTGAAGAAGAATTTCACCAAATTAGGTTAAGTAGACCAGATGGTTTACTTATAAGAATGAACGATGATGGAACAAATCAGAAGTGAATATTGGAGTCTCGTTTCTAACTGAGACTCAGGCATAAGAGGCAGAATATACTACTGAGAGTGTATGTATTTTATTGATGTAAAGTATCCAACTACTTGATTAGATTCTTGAATTTGATGTGACACTATTATTAATGTGAGGAGAACTTAGGTCCACACTATATTCTATGCAAATAGGTTCAGGAGATCAAATTAGATTTGATGAATGTATTACCAACTTAAGAAGTTAAGATTGTAAATAAATTGAAATGTGTGGAGAAACTAGTATGAATGAATAGACATTAGAATAAGTCAATGAGAAATCAGAGAAAATCAAATGAATGGAGAAAATCATTCGAGAAAAGAAATCAATCGAGAGACTGAGCAAAACATGAGATAATATTACCTTATCTGAGGAACTAGTTGCTTAGAATTTTGAGAACGAGTTATACGCATCTCGAGTTATTTGTGATACCTGTAAGGTTGACAAATGCCCTGGCAGCATTTATGACATTGAACAATAAAATTTTCCAACCTTACTTGGATCAATTAGTGACTATGATCGTAGATGATATTTTGTTGTATTCGAAAAGTAAAGAGAATTTTTTTGAACACTTGATGTTAATCTTACATATCATAAGGTAGAAACAATTATATGCCAAGTTCAACAAAAGTGAATCTTAGCTTGATCAAATAATATGTTGGGTTGTATAGTATTTGAATATGGCATATTGGGAGACCCAAAGAAAATATAGGTAGGATATATATGTTAGATCCAAATTTTTCTAGAATTAGCTAAAAATTAGACACCATTAGAAGTTGTTAAGGGATTTTTACTGATCTTAACCCTGTAACAAGATTTCTGAGGATATATGTGTCGTTGAGACGGACAAATGAACGTAAAAGAATTTGGAGGAAATTAAAACACCGATAAATTACATCACCATTGTTAGCTATTTCGTATGGATTTGGAGATTATATAATGAGGTTTCACACCAGAGATTAGGATGAAATCTAATGCAGCATAACAAAGTGATTTCATATGCATGGAGACAGTTAAAGTCTCACAAGTTGAATTATTCAGAACATGATTTAGAACTTGTTACAATAGTAATTGCTTTGAGAGCTTGGAGACATTATGTGTACAGTGAAACATTTTAGGTCTATATATAAATATACAAATCATTAAAGTTTGAAGTAATTATTGAGTTTGAAAGAATTGAATACAAGATTGAGACAATGGATGGAGTTAATTGAATATTATAATGTACAAATGAGTATTTCTCAGTAAAGCTAGTGTTGTACTTTGATGCATTAAACCAAAAATTCAATAGCAGTGTAGAACAAATTTAGATATTGAGGTTGCCGAATCTAGTGCAATAAAGAGCATAGAATGTCGAGCTTAATTTTGGGCAAATCTAAGTATTATTAGCCATTGAATTTAAGATCAGTTTCATATAAAAGGATTAACAAAGACCAAATTGAGGATTCTGAATTTATAAATCTTATTGAGAAATTGAAAATGAATCCAAATTTTGAGTTTGAATTGGAAAATGATACTTTGTGATTGAAATAAGAAGTACATGTACCCGATAATTTTATTAACTAGCTGCAAGCATCTGGCCAATTAGTTCTCTTCCATATCTGGATTAAGTTGTAAGAAAACCTCATTCACTTTTATGGGATTACCTATATCTAATAAGAGGCTTATATATAGTGAATGTATTCTAATCCTAGAGAAAACTAATAAGAAGATCTTCAACTGGTGCAATAAAACCTTATCCTTTATTAGCACAGTACTTCTAATCAAACTTGCTCTTAATTTACTCCACACCTACAGGATCTCACACATCTTTCTATCAAAAGGAATAACTAAGGAGATTAAGAGATTGTTAAAAAACAAATTATGGGAAGGCATTGGAGATTCCAATAGCTTCTACAAAGTAAACTGAACTGAGGTATAGATGCCCAAAGTAACTGTAGGGATAAGGATACAATCACTAAGAAATATAAACAAAATGTTTATAATTAATACCTTTTGGAGGATCCTATCCAATACCAAAGCCTTATTGCTAAGGTAGATTCACTCTTATTTTTAAAAGGTTAAGAGCTTTTGGGAGGCTGAGAGTACTTGTAACAC
Source organism: Erythroxylum reticulatum (assembly GCA_025504915.1). Lineage (NCBI taxonomy): Eukaryota > Viridiplantae > Streptophyta > Magnoliopsida > Malpighiales > Erythroxylaceae > Erythroxylum > Erythroxylum reticulatum. The sequence goes on from JANSVA010000004.1 coordinate 5,470,487, forward strand.
TTCCTAGTTTATAAACCAATAATTGAAGGTCAAAGGAACCATTTACTCTAATATACACAAAGTAGGGAATGGCTATTCTTTCTTCTATATGATTTGATAGTTGAAGCCTCCCTATCAAACTAATAACAATTGCATTCACTTATGCACTTCTATCTTACCTACGCCAAGGTTAACTTTATAATTCGGAATGGTAAATGGCAAACTAATTTCTTAAGGAACTTTAAAGACTCAATTTCACTACCCCTCCTGATTTGGGTAGAGCGAATAAAAATGTTTTGGAACAAGCACATTTTAGGATATTCACTCTTCAAACTTGCAAAGAGAATAAAGGCTATCAACTATCGATAGGTTGTACTTTCTTCCCATTCCTAATAGGTATGTTATCTACAAGTAAGTTGTTGAAAGCTTTAGTCACTTATTTTTCTCCTCCCATTCCTTAGATTAATAGAAAGTATAGGCAAGCTTAGTCAGGTAAATATTGCCAACCTTACATACTACACATATGGTTTACTAATTCTCATTCACACCTTATGACAGGGTTAGGGCTATTGCATACCTTCACCCAATAGAAAGGATTATCCACTCAAGTTTTACCATTGTATTAAGGCTTAGAATACTTTAAAATCACATATTTCAATATAAATAATTTAATAAACATATTCCTCTCTTTATCTTGAAACCTTCCTAGACCCAACTCTACGAAATAATGCCTAAAATTCACCAAAATCTCCACGTTGCTAGAGTATACCTTGATTATTAGAAACTACACATAATCAAGTAGTACATACCAACTAACTAAAATTCATACAAAGCTACATTATTTACATTATATATTCAATAAATATCTATATATGTGCCTATATGACAAAACCAATTTCTCCAAAATATATGTTAGGGAAAGAAGTTGTACATCATTTCAGACTAATCATAACAAATACAACATAAAATGGTGGCAAGTAAACTATACAATTTCATGTACATGTTTATAGTAGGCACCGACTAATTCTTCCCAACTGACTTGTATGCACCCAGATCTAGCCTCGACTAAAACACCTTAACCAATGAAATGATACATTGTCCATCTAGCTTTAACTTATTCATCTTATGTAGCTTATTGGTACACATCATAATTTGGTATTAATTAATAAGCTCTAGCCAACCATCACCACAATACGCGTCCTAACTCTTCAGTGAGAAGATACTAGAAAATTGTACGTAGGGATCGCAAGAGAAAAAAATGAAGGCCTAAGAAGAACTAAGGGAAGGTGATTAAAAAATGATATGATTCTACTGGAACTCATCGAATTCGTGACCCTTAATAGAAAACTTTGTGTACTGGGATATGAGTAAATGATTTCACATAAAGAGGTCTTTCTCTTTCTTATAAGTCTTTTAAACATTTTTATTAGTCTTATATCTTATTTTTAATCTAAACATTTAATATATAATGATAAAGAAAACACGCAGAAGAGGGAGGTGAATTGTGTGTAAAAAAATTGCAAGGTACTTTAAAAAGAATAATATCCTTCCAAAAAATCTATAAATAGAAGGATTCTATCAACTTTCGAAAATATCTTGTTAAAATTGAAAACTAAAGGATCCTATTAATTAAAAGGAGCTTGCCAGTGCTCAAAATGAAAGGAACTTGTTAATTGATAAGAATTTGTTGGCGCTTAAAAAGGAAGGAGCCTATCACAAAACTGGACCCTCTTGTAAGTTAAAAAATGCAAAAACTAAATGCAAAAATTTAAAGTTAAGAGAGAGAGTGACATGGTCGATTTAGACTAGTTCGGCTTACAACCTAGGCCTACGTTCAGTCCCTAAGTATCCAACTTGAGTATTTTACTATAAAATTGAGTAGTAAATTTGACGAGCCTCTCTAAGCTCACAAGTACATATTTTTCAAAGTTATTCATCCTTCTGCACTCGTAGTGTTTAACAAACCTCTACAAGCTCCCAACAAGAGATATATATATGATTTAACAGTCTTCTCAATAGAGTGATTTCACTTTCTAAATGACAAAGAGTTTGATATAACTTTCAAGAATATTGATGCTACTAAGGAACTTGCAAGTCTTATGTCATTCGCAAATACAATAGCTCTTCTTTAAGTAAACATTTTCTTCAACTAGCCATTGCTTAATCTTCGATATCATCTCTACTGAAATCTTTCCTTCTAGATGTCATGGAATCATTTCTAATTTGGTATGTTCATAAAGAAGGTTCTTGCAAGAAAAAAAGCAATTATCCTATAATTTTATTTCCTTTTAAGAATTATATTGTTGCCTATATAAGGAAATAAATCTAATTTGAATTTTAATATACTATAAAGTTATCATCAAAATCGTTAAACATAACCCTTGAACTAACATATAATACATTCTTCTTAGTTATTTAGCCTAAGCATTTCCTTAATTAGCCTAAACATTTTCTTGTAATGGCTTGTTTGTTTTATTTATTTACTTGTCTTCTTTCTTGTTTGTATATTTATTTACTCATTTTTTTCTTTTATTTTTAATCTTGACCTTGTTATGAATTTATTGTATTATTTATTTTAGATTTTATTTTGTACGTAATTATTTATTTATTTATTTTATTGTTATTATTATCTTTATGTCTATTTTATTTTTATTTTTATTTTCAATTATTATTACTTTATTATTTTAATATATATTTTTATTAATTTTTATTTTATTTATTTTTATTTATTTTTTCATATGGATCTATTAGAAACAAACTCTCTACTAGTTAGGGATAAGGTTACATATTTCTGAACCTCTCAAGATCCCGTATATCAACGAGACTTCTACTGAGATGTTGTTGTTATTGTTATATCTCTTATAAAATACAAAAATTTCTATTAACTTGTCTTAATTTTTTGAATCATTTCAACCAAATGTTATCATAAAAAGTTATGATTAAAATATCAAAAAATTTTACTTCTAGCTTTATATTGGATTAACAACTATCGCTATTGATACAACAAAGAGTAATTGATATTTGCATCAATTTAAATTACTTGAAGAAATAAAACATTTTTTGTAGAGTGATTTTACAAATTATAAATAATGCTATCACTTCCATTAATTTCATTTTTATTACTGACATTATTTTTTAACATAGTGAATACCATATTGGTGGTGCCACACATATTGGCTTGCCACATGACATTTGCTAAGGACTTTTATAGAAGGGAACGAAAGTAACCAAAAAAAAAAGAATATAAAGGAAGAGAATATAAAGAGACTAACTTCTTTCTTTCTATTAAAATTGACAAATTTAGTCTTACATATTTCATTTTTTTATCTTTTTTTATTATACTCTACATTGATGATCAATGTTTTTGGTTTTGTACCATCTTGGCTAGAAGGTACTGTATTGGTCAAAAAATAGTATGAAACAACGCTCTTAGCTATCGGTCGGTACTGGTGATTTCACATGGTGCCGACTGGTATTTAAAATATTGGCTGAATACCAGTCGATACCGTAAATTTTAAAAAATTAGGGGACCTTTTAGCAAAAATAAAAAAATTTAACAACCCTCACCCCCCCTGCTTTTATTCTACCTCCCTATCTCATTTCTCTCTCACTATCTCAAACTCTCACTCTCTCTCTCGTTCTCCTCTCCGACAGTCGTGACTCTCCTCTCCCTCTTAGGCTACGACTCTTTAGTCTCTTCTCCATCTCTGATGACTGTCCTTCCTCTCTCCTTATAGTTGTCGCACCACTCTCCTTCCACTTTCCTCATGATCAACACCACCACCCACCATCAAAGCTATCGAACCACGCCACCATTACTCTTCGATGCCGCTTCCAACTGTCCACCGCTACTAGAATCGTCAATTCTAGAATGTTAATATTCTAGATCTAGATCCGACCCAACTCAAATTAAATTGACCTGACCTGATATTTAATTGCATTTTTTTATTTTTTGGTTGTGTTTTTTTCCAAAATCTTAACAACAATTGCATTATATTTTGTTATGCACGTATGTTTTATGATGGTTAGAAATTTTAGAATTGTTGAAAATTGGACTTGTTGGAAATTGTTAGAATTTTTGGAAATTGTTGAAAACTTAGAATTGTTAGAAACTAGAATTATTGGAGTTGTTGGGAACTTGGAAGTGTTGGAATTCTTGGAATTGTTTGTGAGAGTTGGGAAATTTAAGTTTGAAAGTTAGAATTGTCTGTGTTAGTTGGGAAATTTTAACATAATTTAGGCATTGCCAATTTTGGAAGAAAATTAATGGATTGAAAATTTTGAATTTGAAATTTGAAATTGATTGTGTGAGTTAGTTCAATTTCAATATAATTTAGGCATTGTCAATTTATAAAAAAAATTAATGGATTGGAAACTTTAAATTTGGAATTTGGAATTGTTTGTGTGTGATGGCTCAATTTCGACATATTTAAACATTGTCAATTTATGAAGAAAATTAACAAAATGAAAATTTTGGGTAAGAAACTAAAAATATTGATTAAAATTGGTAAATGAAAGATGTTAAATTCAAGTTGGGAATTAGGATTTTAGTAACAATATTGATTAAAATTAGTTAAAAACAAACTAATTATAATCATTATAAATTTAATTGTATAAGTAAACAAAATATATTAGTTTATAGTTAAATCAAGAGATTACATAATGTAAGTTGTAAACTTATAGTTATGAGTTATGGTTGAACTTGAATATGATATAGTTGTGAGTGTGTGTTTTTAGTTTATGGTTAAATGATGTAATCATATAAAATTAGTTATATGATATAAGATGTATTTAATTGTTGGTTTTTGACTCATTGTTGAATTCTAGTAGATGAAATTGAATTGTATATGATGTAATCATACAAAATGAGTTATATTATATAAGATAAATATGCGTATTGTGTAATTATGTATGTTGAATACTTAAATTGTTGACTTTTGACTTATTGGTGAATTGTGTTGGATGAAATTGAATTGTGTATGATGTAATCATACAAAAATGAGTTATATTATATAAGATGGACATGTGTATTCTATAATTATGTATGTTAAATACTTGAAATATTGGTTTTTGATTTATTGGTGAATTGTGTTGGATGAATTTGAATTGTGTATGATGTAATCATACAAAATGAGCTATATTATATAAGATGTATACGTGTATTGTGTAATTATGTTAGTTCAGACTTTTGAGTTAAACAAAACATATTTTGTGATAGTAGTAGATAATGAAATTATGTGTTCTTTATTTCAATATATGTGTTCTTTTATATTTATAGACAAACGGAAGGAAGTTCAAGTACTTCTAATCATTTAATCGCTTTAGGAAAATACAATGATCTAGATTGGGCTCAGCTGAATTGGTCCCCAATATGAAGAACTATACTATTTGCTTTTTTTGTAACAATCATTTGAAAGGTGGAGGAATCACCATATCAAAGAAACATTTATTTGGGGTTAAGGGAGATGTGGAACTATGTTAAAAAAGTGAGTCATGGTGTGAAATGGCAAATGAAAACTTTGCTTAAAGAGTATCAACATGAGAAAGACAGTAGGGAGAGATTGAATTATGAAATTGGTAGTGGAAGTTCGCTTGTTAGTCTTCAGGATGATAGTGGAAACGTTGAAGGTGGTAGTGTTCCTACCCAATAAGAAGTGAATGTCGCATCTATACCTGATGTTAGGAAAAGAAGAAGGCAGGGGTCAAATTTTTTTGCACCATGAATAACTCCTGAAACTCGGTCTTCAATTCGTAATGCCATACAATCAAAAGAAGCGACTCACAATGTAGATATGGTAATGACTAGATGGTAGTATGATTCTGGTGTAGCATTCAATGCTTCTCAACCTTATTATTATTAGCCTATGGTGGATGTTATAACCTTTTACAGTCTAGGATACAAATCTCCTTTTATTGATGACTATAGAGGTAAACTTTTGAGTAGCTCTGTTCATGAAATTAAAAGTTATTTTGAAGAAAGAAGAATGATTTGGGTTATTTATGGGTGTTCAATCATATATGAGGGTTGGACAAATAGGAGACATGAGCCTATTATTAATTTTTTAGTTTATTCTGCAAAGGGCTTAATGTTTTTAAAGTCTATTGATGCATTTATCCTTATTAGGGATGCTAATATTTTATTTGAAATATTCAATGAAATTATGAATGAAGTAGGGTCAGAAAATATTGTTCAGTTTGTTACTGATAATGATTTCGCTTATAAAGCAACGGAAAGAACATTACAAAGCAAGTACAATTCTTTTTTTTACTCCTTATACTGCATATTAATGAGACTATGTAGAAAGCAAAAAAGATGACCAACTTCATTTATAATCGTGCATGGGTCTTGAATTTAATAAGACAGGATATTATTAATGGTAGGAATTTGTGTTGTCATGTTATTACAAGATTTGCAACAAATTCTTATCACTTTAGTATTTTATTATAATGAAGAAAAAGTTGAGACAGATGTTTATAAGTAATAAATGGGTTGCATCTCAGCATGCTAGGTCTAATGACGGATTGGAGGTTTCTGGAATTATAATTAAAGATACTAAATTTTAGTCTCAATGTCATTTTGTCGTCAGAGTTTGTAAGCCTTTAGTGAGGGTGCTTTGTTTGGCTGATAGTGATGAAAAGGGAACAATGGGTTATTTTTAAAATGTCATAAAGAGGAAGAAAGAAGCAATCTAAGCCAATTTAAAAAATAGGTCTTTTTTGTACACACCTTATCTTACAGTCATCAATGAGAGATAAGAAAGGCAATTTTACTCTTCATTGTTTACATGTAGGGCATTTTTGAATCATAGTGTCTATTTCAAACCAAGTTTTACAAAGAAATTTGAAGTTAATAGGGGAATGTTATTAACTATTACAGCAGTAGTTACGCATGAAATGATATAAGATCTCCTAAGCTAAAAAATGGAGATTTATAAAGAGCTTTCTAGAGATTCTGGGATGCCAATTACTATTAGATAAAGAACAAAATTTAATCCAAATATATTTTATTTCACTTTTGTTACTTGTTGAAAATCAATTATCACTTTATTTTGATAATAACATTACTTTTGTTGTCTTACGACTTATAGTTTCTTAGTGGGACCAATTTGGAAGTGATGTTCCAAAATTGTAAAGGTTTGCAATTTGAATTTTAAGTCAATGTGTAAGTGTAACAGGCTGTGAAAGTAATTAGAGCATATTTGAATTCATCTATTCCAAGAAAAAAGGATATATTAGAGCACAAAAGATTGAATGATTTGGTCTTTATTTGATACAATTTAAAGCCTCGAGAAAGATATGTTATTATCATTAATAAGTTAGATATAATTCCTTATAATTTTTTAATAATTTAATTTTATTGTTGACTAGAACTCTTAATAGAATAAGTAGTTCAGTAGATCCAATTTGTATTGAAAATATTGATTTTTTAGTAGATTGAGTTTCTGAAGAACTAGGTTTGATAGATGAGAGTGACTAACTTGTCATTTGATGCAATAAATTTGAATGATGGTAATGATGAGACTCCTCTTGATGATGAGGATATTGTATCAAATGAGAACTGTGATCAATGCAGTTATAGCGAGTATCCCTCCTAGACGATTGAATAAAGCTCCAAGTTTTTGTTCTCCTCGTCTTTTAATTTACTTATAATTGATGTATATGATAAATTCTATATATGCAATGTAATTATAAATATTTTTGTTTCAAGTTTCACTTATAATTGATTGTTTCCTGATTACAAACTCTCGTTGTAATTGTAATAGTTAGATAATTAAGGATATTTATTGTTCTTTTTATTTGATGTTTTGATGTAATTATTATTTATTATATAATAAAATTGTAATATTTTAAATATTTTATAATGTTCTTAATTTTATATTTATATAATGATTAAATGATTGTTTTTTTTACATTAATTGTAGTTATTATTTATATGTGAAATATTTGAAAATTAATATTAACAAAAATAAATAAATTGTTGTTATTTTATTTTTTTATTGTTATGATTTTTGGAGACAATGTTGATGTAAAATTATAAAGCATAGAAGACAATATATTAATAGATTATTTTGCAATTTTTTAAAAATTCATGAACTATTTCATAAATTTAAAAGATTACCTAAAATGGTACTTGGTGTTGACTAATACCAGTACAATATTATACCAGAATCAGATTCGATACCCGTACCAATATGGTATTCATAACATTGCTAATTACCATAGAAGACCACCACCAATTAGTCACAAAGCATTTCCCTTATTTATTAGTACATACTGCCATACATATTAGCTTGCTACATCACACTAGCAAAGGTCTTGCAAGAACGGGGAGGCCAAATTGCGGCTGCAAAGTGAGGATGTTCACAGGAGCATGCTTGTACTCGGAGGCAAGTGTAAACCTAAACTTCTGAAGAAGCAACGCCAGCACAGTTTTTGCTTCGAGCATCGCGAAATTTTGACCAATGCAAACTCTGGGACCTATAGAGAATGCGATAAAAGCATTGGGGTGTGTGGCAGCCTTGGACACACCATCCTTGAATCTCAGCGGATTAAACTCATGTGCGTCGTCTCCCCAGTAACTTCTGTTCCTGTGAATCGCGGCTACGTTAATTATCAGACAAGTGTTCTTCGGAATCAGCATATTCCCAAGTTTCATGTCTCGCGTTGCCTGTCTGCCAAGTTCCGTTCCTGGACCATAAAGTCTCAGAGACTCGAGTAAAACCATGTTCACCTGGGGATACATGTATATATTACACAAGTCAGTTCAGTCCTTTTTCTGATATTAATTAACTTGATAGAACAGCTTACTAATTTTAACTTCGTTAACATGTCAGCATCAGGAATTGCAGTCCCACATTCTATGAAAACCTCTTCTCTGAGTCTGTCTTGCCAATCCTGATGTTTGCTCAACAAGAATAACGTCCAAGTTAATAAATTGGAGGTGGTCTCGTGCCCAGCAAAGAAGAAAGTTTTACACTCTTCCATGATCTCATACATGTTCAGCTCGTCGGAATTTCTCGAGGCTCCAATCATTAGACCAAGTAGATCATCTACGTAATCAACTTCCGAATTTTTAATAGCTAGTGACTTCAATCTATTGCTAACGATTTGCTCCAGCGTCCTCTTCAGTTTTCTATCTAGTTTCCATATCTGAATATTTGATGGAGTTGGAAGATACCTAAAAGAGCCAAATTGTGAAAAGAAACAAACCTATTAGGTGATGCCAGGCAAAGATAATTTTAGGACAAGAAGAAGCATGCAACACCAAGTCAAAGTACACACTGGCTTCCAGGGATGAAGATGTTGGTGGCCGAAGCTGCACAGCATCTCTGAAGCTCTTCTTGTGCTTTAAAGGCTTCCATTCCTTGAACATAACTGCTTCCAAAGGCATTATGTGAGATTATATCAGCCGTAAGCTTATTAAAATTTTCGTTTATCTTGATTTTCACACACAGATCTTCAGCCACCATGGCTTGAGCTTTCCATTCGTCAAGCATCTGTATGGTGCATTCTGACATTCTCTTGACCATAACCTGCCAACCCAATTTCACTCAATCATTAACAAGATAAGTTATGTTAAAACTCCCACAGTCCATAATTGAATAGAAATGGAACCAGTTTTTGTTCCAACTTAAGAGAGCTTAAGATGGAGACCTTGAGCTTATCCATAGAGAAGGCAGGATTAAGAATTCTTCTGTGCCTTGCCCAGTCCATTCCTTCCACAAAAATCAATCCTTTTCCAATGAGTTTTATTAATGAGGGTCTGGTCTCAGGTTTGACGTAAAACCCAAATTTATTTGAAAGTATTTGTTTGGCTAGCTCGGCATCTGCTATAACAACTCTTGGCTGGGTCTCGTGCCAGTACAGAACTGTGTTACCTGGGATGTTTACAATTTAAGATTATTTGACCAAGTTGCTTGTTACCAGTTGTCTATACTGAAATTAATAGCTTTAGTTAAACAATCATATACTGTAAGATGGAGTCATGAAGGATGCACATAAACCATAGGAGAGAAGAAACTGACCGTATTCTGAAGACCATTTGTGATAATGAGGAAGAACTTTTGGTATGATGTCATTGGAGTTGATATCCAAGACTAACTGAGAAACTTTCTGCTTCAGTCTCTTCATTTCAGTAATAGAACCGTAAAGAAACTTGTATGCTGGGCCTCTGACTCCTTGCTTCTCGAACATTTTAGTTACAACATATGGCCTCCATACAGCAACTCTAAGCAACTCCCAAATTAATGTGACCAGAACGACTACTAGAGCAACCATGACAACGCTTAAATTACCCATTTTCGGGATTAGCAGCTGGATTAGGGTTTTATGTGACGTTGAATGTGACTAATGAGCAATGCAAGTAGCGCAACACTTGGTCTAGCTTATATAGAATTTATGATCTTTTGGCGATTGAATTTAGTGGGACATGAATGATGAGTCATTGCTTAGATTAGGAAGTTGGCTTGATACATATGCCGGTGACGATAACGGTTCCATTTGAGGCTCTGGTTTACTCAATGATTGTCTATCATAGTTGCCTGTCTGTTCAGAACTTTTCTGTCCTTAGTCGTTATGGTCTGTCCAATGCAGTGGTTCCGTACAAAATAGAACCTTCTACTATGAATTAGCATCACGACAGTATTATTGGTGTAAGTTAGGTTGGCTTTTTTAATATTTTCAAACAAAGTACCTATAATCTAGAAGCTTTAGATGAATGTGATCTCCGGACGTAACGGACCTAGCGAGCTCACAATTTATTTCATGCCTTTGCCCTTTCCAATAAGACAAGATGGACGATAACGTCAAAATTTGATGATTCATATATAAGTGATGCAAGTCTGTCACAGGACACTAATAATAATAATAATAATAATAATATGATATATGAAGTGATTATTATAAAATTTTATATTTTATAACAATTTTTTATTATTTATAATAATAAAATCATTAAATTTTATGAACTGTAGTATGTAATTCGCTGGTTAAACGCTATACATAATAACAAATATTAATTAATTAAAAATAACAATTTTTATCATAATGTGAGGGAATGACTATAACCAATAAACCATGAAGCCAGGTCCAAGTTTTATATGCCGATATAGATATGGAATCAACTATTTGTATTCTTTTTGATTAATTGTGGCAATATTGTGAGTTTATGTTAAAGCGTTTAAAAAAGATTAACATGAGGATTTACAAATCAATATATTTGTCAATATAAAATCAAAATTGAAGGTGAAAAGTATGGCGGATATATTACCAATTATTAGTGGGTGAAAAGTTAAACATGTGATCGTTACTTTATAATTGAAGGTAAAAAGTAAGGTGGATATATTACCAATTATTAGTAGGTGAAAAACATCCCAACCAATATCAGTTAAACACGTGATCATTACTTTCTTCAATTTTTATTGAAAATCATGTGTTTGTTGATTGCATTATTTGCTTTTTGGAAGCATAGTAAGTATTTGTTGATTTATGCCCTAAAGTTAATTAGTTAATTATAGTTTAGTGATAATGATTTGGAGGCATTATTTATCTTATATATATCCAAATGTATATAATAAAGTATATCGGATAAATATACATTGTAAATAAAATTATGATGAGATCATAATTATGACATTCATATTTCATTCATGTATTATCCCTAAATTGTTCATAATTATTATTCTATTGAGACTGGACATTAATAGAGATCAAACGACTAGCACACTTTATATTTTTCTTTCATGAATGAAATAATCAATCTCATAAACTAAAGTATAGAAATACTTAAACAAAAGTGTGGGTACTTGTTGGAGAACAAGTTCATTGAACTGACCCTATATGAGATATCCATTTAGAACATTACTTGTATGTCTATAAAAATTCGCATTGTGATAATTGTATAAGTGATCATTTGACTTGAGATCTCCAAAGTTATCTCATATAGAGATCGTTATGTTTTGATACTACTTATAACATATTCTAGTCAAGGGTGACTCAGTCGATAGTCACTAGATATAGCATGAACTTTATGAAAATAATTGAGTGATCAATATAGAATTTATCACTCTAAAGTAATTAGGGAGAATGTTTTATTGCTCTCGATTAGAATTGATTCAAAAAATTCTTGGCCATGGTGAAATGACACTTTGTAAATATTTTACAAATTTCATTAATAGAATCAATTACTAATAGTGGAGAACTAACATGATTGGACTTAAATAGAGTAGACATTAATTTCATGTTATATGTCTAACCAGAATATAGTATGATGAAAAGATTGAATTATATGAAAAAATTATCCACGAAAACTACCATCACATGTTTAAATATTTGGGTAGTCATGATATGTTGCTAGACGTTAATCTTAATATGTGGATATAAACTGTTTAATTAGAAAATTAAAGATAAACTAAAGGAGTTTGACTTATATAATCCTAAATATGATTTAGGATTATAATTTATATCCCTTACTAACATATTTGGGAACATAATGAATCAAATACAAAGAATAATTGAAAAGAGAAATGATATTTTAATCAAGTTAGACTTGGTTGTCAAGTTTGAGAAGCTTTATGATTAAATATGATATATTTAATCAGTAACGATTAATATGAGATATTTGATCTTATTAGGGCATAACTGGTATTTAATTAGAATAATTCGTAATTTTAACTAACTTTTAATTGAAATTATAATTTAATTTCAATTAAATTACTATAATATCCAAAACTTATTATAAGTAAGCCTTACCTCTAAAGGAGCCAACACTGCTTGTCTAACCTTCTCTAGAATAGTTATAAAGTTCTCTCAACACGTTCTGTGAATACTGTTAGAGATTGGACACTTGTGCGACTATGATGGTTAAGATGAGCTAATTTCAAAAACAGTTTGAGAAATACGATAAGAAATGGTCAAGTTTCAGAATAAGGTATGAATTAAGATTCACATTTTATTATGATTTATATGTTAATCATTTTATAAAATTTAAAGCAATATTGGCTTTCAAAAAATCAATACAAAAAATTTTTGTAATTATTTCACTACTATGAGTTTGGATCCTACCACAATTTCCCATTAGCATTAACTGTAAAAGAAGATGTAAAAAAAATAAATTGAGTGTAACAACCTACTACTATAGAATATATACCCGAACATCCAGAGGATATTCAAGTACATATTCTACGACAATGGTATGTTAGAGCAAAAATAATCTGTTAGAGCAAAAATAATCTCTTAAATGACATTATAAAGAATATACAATACTTAAAACCTCAACACTTCATTTCATTCATTAACAAAAGTTTACATTGTAGTCATTGAAACAAATATTTACAATCTTTTATTCAAAAGTTCTATATGTTAAAGAAACTACAAAATACAATCTATAACTCCTTTGATATCAGTTGACAGATCTTTGAGCTATATCTTAATCCAAAATGTTCCTTTAGAAAATCTTAGGAACTAGGTCTCCTGTCTCGTACTTGAAAAGCTACGTTGCAAATTTTGATGAATTTTGTGAACTCAATAAGTGAACCATCATCGATGATCTCACTCAGGTCAAATATAAAAATATCACACAACCAACCATTTTCACAAACATTCTTTCAAAACATATATAACCCAATCAATCACATTATCATGTCATATCACTTTATCATCACAATTTCAGAAAATATTTCATAATAATATATTTCATAATCATAAATATACAAATGCAGATGCAGATGCATATGAGACTATAGATTCATTATTAATTGTTATGATTGAGTGCCTTTCAAATACAGAAATAGATACTGCCCCATTGGGCTTAATCAGATACAGAAATCACGGAGCAAAGCTCTACGTGCAGAATTTTGAGCTTAAAGTTCTTTCAGACTGACTACTCTGATCACAACGTCTTTATCTAAACATGCATTTTATGAAATGCATCAAATAACATAATATGTCATGTTTGGCATTCATTTATAATGCACAGACAGAATCTCATATTCATCGGACCTTAGTCCAACATTTAACTTTTGTTGAGTATACAGATATCATTCAAAATTTAAATGCAAACTGAGCACTTCTAATACATTCCCGAATATCAAACTCCTTAGGCCATTAAAGTCCAGAATTCACAAACGAATCATAAATAGTTCAATAATTGGAAGTTAAATAGAAAAAATCAATTCTAGGAAGATCATCTAGGTTGACTCATAGTACGCTTCAATTTATACTAGTGCTTGGATGGTCCGACAATGTCTGAATGGTGTCTGACTTGAGCGTCTAAAATTATACAATTCATACAAATATATATATATATATGTATGTATGTATGTATGTATGTATGTATGTATGTATGTATATGTATATATATATGTATGTATGTATGTACGTATTTCATGATCAATGCATGCTTAATGACTATTCCGGGTATGTTTCCTTTATTCATATCTCATGATTATTTGTACTTCAAAACTCATATAATTCATACTTTAAAACTAATCTATATCTAATTTGAACTTAGATTTACACCTTAATAATATAAATTTATTCTAAGTTCATCACTTAATTATGTACTAAGGTTTATAGCTCAATACACTTGATTATTAAAACATCATCAATCAATCATTACCAATCCTTTCCTAATGACTTCAGATGACCATGAAATTTGCTGGAGAGGAAGGGAAATGTGTGAGGAGCTTTTGATTCAAATTTCAAGTCAATTGGAGGTTTGGAGAAGAAGTTATGGTCAAAAGAGTGAAGGGTGTTCAAAACTACCAAACAGCAGTGCACCTTCACTATCACGATCGTGCTTGTGCACGATGGTGCACTTCCAATTTATCCTCCTCTGTCACTATAACACCTCGCCCTATTAAGACACTCACCCGACATCCTAAGTGATGTCCGAGTGCGTGACCCGTAAGGGTGGCATGCTAGAACGGTCAACCTCTTGAAACTCGGTATAAATTTTTCTAAAATATCATATATGTACGTGGAAATAAACATTCAAATTTGGGCCCCAATTTTTTATTTCATAAACATTGAAGTCAAAATTATTATTACACTTTTATCAATTTCATTTACAAAAAATTTCCAAATTTCATAAGTTAATACATACAGAAACATATTTAAAATACACATTATACAAAAATTGCAGAATACATTAGAAAGTATAAATGCAGATGTCAACTGATCCTGACCTCTATCTTTCACTTGTACGTAGATGTTTTACTCCCGTTTGCCCAACGGGGTAACTCTTCTAATGACTAAAAAATATTGCAAAATTTAGGTGAGTTTTTACAAACTTAATGAGTGGCCATCCTCGCTGGCTCACTCAATCACATAACACAGATCATTCATACAAATCACTTTTTATTACATATTCACTTCAGACATATTTCATGTTTTACATTCAACACCTTACAATCATTCATATAATACATATGGAGTGCACATGAGACTCACTTTCTATTTATTACTTTGTTGTGACCAAGTGCCTTACTGTCCCATATCCATTGTGGATACCGGGTTCATTAATAATTGTCCCATATCTGTTAGAGATATTGGGCTCATTTTATATAGTGAGCCTATGGCTCTTATACACTTTCTGAGTTCTAGGCTCTTTTTCACAATCTAAGCTTTAAGCTCTTTTTCGGTGGCTACTCCGATCACAACTGCCTTTATATTTTATGCATTCATGTAATGGAATGCATCACTTTCACATACAATCAGTTATTCACTTTCACTTATCATCGGACTTTAGTTCGATATTCAATAATGAAGTTAAGAATCACTTTTTCAATCATATGCAAATGCACATTCAGAACACATTTACTATCGAACTGTGGTTCGAAATTTAGCAATAAAATTAAGTATAGTTATTTCATTCAAATTCACATACAAGTATCACTTCGATATCTTTACATTTAGCAAACTCGTCAGACTTTTATTATTTGGAATCAAAACAATCACATTCAGAATCATTCATTTCATAATATAAACAAAACAAACAGTAAAGTAAGACTATCTAGGTCTACTCATAGTACGCTTCAGATTAGCAATTGCTTCCTTGATCTGGAAGCGTCTGGATGTGGATGTTCATCCTGCACATCACAGTTATACAATACATATGTGCACACACATTAATAACTTTGCACAATTATAAGCATACATTAATGAACAATGCACAATGTATGTTCATGACAATCCTAGGTATTTTTCTCATCACATTATCAGTAATATAACAAAACTCACCTAAGTAACATTTATACTTAGAGTTCATGTCTCAATAAAACCATTATAATCCAGTTTCATACTCCTCTGGTCAATTTAGATTTTTCCTTAAGCATCATTTTGGTTCAACTTTTCTTGATCATTTAGACCATGAACATGAAGTAATTTGTTCATACTCTCTCTAGAAAATTGTTCCCCTATCTCTTAAGTTTCTAATGACACAAAAATCATTCAATTTGGTTCAGAAATATGAAAGTTATTCTCCCAATATTTTTGAACTATTCTTATTTTGAAACAGTACATCAGATTTAACTTCCATCTAGAAATTGAAAGTCTTAAAGTCTGAATCACAATCCGACTTATTCATATGATTTGTATCCCTATGTCTCTAGTTTACTACAAATCAAAATAATCTCATTTTGATGTCTAAACATGAAGTTATGGTCAAAAGAAACAAAACTGTTCAGTTTGCAATTTCTCTTGGGGGTTCAAACAAAAAATCCACAGATGAAGAACGATCATTTTTCTTCATAGTCGTGTAATGACAAATAAATCACCATGTTTATTTCATAAAATCACAACTCTAAAGGATTTACACAATACTTACTGGATATTTCTCCAAGATCTTTAAAAACTTCAAGAAGCCCTAACTCTCATGCACCCATGTACATCATCTTGAAGGTAGTTTTGGTTAGGTTTTCCTTGAGGCAGAAGAAATAGATAACAAAGTTGGAGTAGCAAAAGGTAGATGAAAGCAAGATATACTCTAGTGATGGTTTTGGTGAATCAAAAGTTCATGAAGGACAAAGGCTTGTAGAAGATATTTTGGAGAAAAGACTAAGTCAAAAAGTTAATTAATCTCCTTCATATCAGAAGTATCCAGAAGAAACTGAATAATCAAAGGTATTTATATTTAATTATCCTTTGATTTGACTGTGTATATGAATTGGATCTATTAAGTCTAGAAGATTCCACTTCTTTTATTGATTTTGATGAAATTCAAATAATAACAATAACATATGTGTGTGAACTATTTTGATGAATTGGTTAAGTGTACAGATAAGTATAGGTGGTACGATTCATCAGTCAAGATGATAAAAGCTGAATACAATGAAATGTTTCAAAGGGATCAGACGTATGGATAATGAATGGACTAGAAGAATGGAGGATAAATGAAACAGAAGAATGATTGATTAATAGAACAGTCCAACGATTGATCAATGAAACAGACGAATGAATGATCAATGGAACAGTCCAATGATTGATCAATAGAATAGTAGAATGAAGGATCAATGAAACAGGTGAATGAATGATCAATGAAACAGTCCAATGATTGATCAATGGAACAGTAGAATGAAGGATCAATGAAACAGATGAAGTTATCTAGTCTGAATGAATCAGACGAAGGATGCTGAATGGAACAGATGAAATGCTTAAGTCACAGATGTATCGTCTTAGACGAAGTGCTTAAGTCACAGATGGATTGTCTTAGACGAAGTGCTTACATCACATGTGGATCGTCTTAGAAGAAATATACTCGTCTATGCAAGATGTAGACGAACTATACGCGTCTAAGCGAGACGCAAGCGAGGTACACATATCCAAACAAGACACAGACGAACTATAGGCGTCTAAGCAAGACGCATATGAGGTATAGTGTCTAAACAAGCCGCAAACAAAGCAAAACGAAGAATGTACTAGAGCGCTTGTTAGTTGGAGTTAGCTACAGGACTTAACTAACAATAGACTGTAGAAGATTTTAAAGATTCATATCTTAGACGATCTAGCACAACTCAACTTTATTCCATACATCTATAAAAGTTTCAATATCATCTTCACTCAAATTCTAAGTCATCTTTGAAATGCTCAAAATCATTTTTAACAATTCTCCAATATCATTTGGTTTCCTATCTATATTTTCCATACATCAATTACTTGTCAATTGGCATTTTTTCCTAGCACAATAAAACTCAACATTTTTGGAAAATTTCTCCACAATTCACCAAAAATTCTAAATCAATACATAATTTCTCCACATTGATTTTCAATACAATTAATTCATAATACTCACTTGATCACATTTATAATCAATTATACCTGAATTATCTATGAATGCATGTACATTCATTTTAATGTGTGCAAAATATTCAGATCCACATGCAAGTATGCTAATATTATGCATGAGCATGAGACACATTTTCCTTTGTCTCTCATATTTCCTATTCTAACCTGAATGTGAGTAATGGGATGTTACAATTTCCCCCTTAATAAATTTTGTCTTCGAAATTCTTATCTATTTGATCAATAAGATAGGGGCATGTTTCCTTATACTCCTCTGTTTCCCATTTAACTTCATCACTCAAATACTTTGATCCAATGACCACAGTCGATAGGCTCACTAGCTCTTTCAATCACTTGTTTAGATATCACACTATCTCAATTATTTCCTTGATGAGTTTCAGATCACTTAAAATTTTCACTACTAGTTTCAATAACACACATATCGGATTATAATGATACTTCCTAAACATATCTATGTAACTTTGGGTGAATCTAAAACATCCTTTATGGGTATACTAACTCATATGTTAATGGTCCTATGCTCTCAATAACTTCATGTAGATCAATACAATTTGAGCTTAGTATATCATTTTTCCCTATTTGAGCACACCTATCTAAGGTGATACTTTCAGAAGCAATTCATTTATCGCTTGATAATTTACATCTCTTCAGTGTTAATACACTTAACTCTTAAATCTATCTCACTATATTCCATATCTTCGGTGT
>JANSVA010000004.1:5493144-5508365 GCA_025504915.1 Erythroxylum reticulatum
TATTTTCTGCGTATCCCCAATTTTTGTAGTTACCTCTTTAATACTTATTGCTATCATTTTATGGTGGTGTTTCTACTTATTGCTATTATTGCTATGATAAATTTGGCTAGCATGATTGAATCTTATTCTTCGATATATTTATATAAATATTTTTTTGATTGCTTTTGCTATTCCTTTTGATTGTTGTTATTTATTTCCTATATTTGGCTTGGATAGGGATTTGTTGCACTTGTCCTGTAGGTTGCATATTAGGGTAAGAGTGGTTGCTTTGACTTCTGATGATAAAGTAAGGGTTAATTCTACAATTATTTTTAGATCTAAGAGAAATGTAGAAATTGATATATTGCGAATAAGTTCCTAGAAAATCGGGACTCTTATAAGGAAATCATTATAATTATTAGATATTTTAGATAAATATAAGATTTACACAGTGCACATTTAGGAGACAAAGTTTATGGGGGCTAAAGTGAAAGAAATTAATGGTTCCAAACTCTAACATTCAAGGTATTCATGGAAATAAAATGGGGTAGGTATCTTGGTTATCAAGGAACTCATACATCATGTTGTAGGAGTAAAGAAGATTAATGACAAGATTTTATTCTTAAATATTATAGTGAAAAATGATGTTTACAATGTAATGTGTGCTTATACACCCTAAGTAGGGTTGGGAGAACAACTTAAGCTTCAATTATGGGAGGATTTAGATGATGTGATGTAGGATATTTTTCTAACAAGAAAGTTATTCTAGGGAGACTTTAATGATTATATAGGAGCTACCTTGGATGGGTATTTATGAGCTCATGGGGGTTTTAGGTAAGGAAATAAGAATGATAGTGGGATTGCTTTATTGGACTTTATGGTAGCGTTTGATTTGCTAATAGTTAACTTATTTTTTTCAAAGAAAAAGGAGCACCATGTGACTTTTGGGAGCATAACTGCGAAGATTCGGATTGACTACTTCATCATAAGGTGGAGCAACTGACCTAGTTTTAAGGATAACGTGTGCTTTTCAAACAAACACAAATTGTTAGTTGTGGATCTTATAATTAAGGATTGAAGAAAGAAGAAAAATTCTCAAAAGTGTACTAGAGTTAGAAGGTGGATCCTAAAAAAGGATAGTAAGGAACAACTTAAGGATATAATAATGTGAGGAGAGGAACAGAAATTGGAAGAGGATGTTAACCTAGTTATAGATCTTATAATTAAGGGTTAGAGAAAGAAGAGAAGTTCTCAAAGGTATACTAGAGTTAAATGGTGGAACTTAAAAGGGGATATTATGGAGCAACTTAGGGATAAAGTGATGTCTGGAGAGGAATGCGAATTAGAAGAGGATGCTAACCAGATATATGAGAAAGCAACAACTCTGTTAAGGAATGCAAATCTTGGGAGTTTCTAAAGGGCTTAGTTATAGGAAGAGGGAGTCTTGGTGATGGACTGAAGATGTACAAGAAAGGGTGAAGACCAAAAAGGTTACCTGCGAAGCTCTATTATATAGTAGCATAAATATGGACAGGGTAGTTAAAAGGGAAAGTTATAAACTAATAAAGAAAGAAGTGAAGAAGATAGTCTCAGTAGCCAAAAGTAAAGCTGAAAGGAAATTATACCAATGATTGGAAACTAAAGATAAAGAAAGGGATATATTTAAGTTGTTAAGAGCCATAAAAAGAAAAGTGAGAGACTTAGATCAAGTTTGGTATATAAAGGATGAAGCAGGATAGGTGCTTGTAGAGGAAAATGACATTAAGAGTAGATGGAAGAGTTACTTTTATAGCCTTTCTAATGAAGGCATAGATGATAACACTTCCTTGGACGATCTTAGCATGTCCAAAAAATATCTTAACTTCACTTACTGCCAGCAAATCACAAAAGAAGATACTAAAGATTCTTTGAGGTATATGAAGAGTGGAAAGATAGTAGGATTTAATGAGCCATAAAGGTATGGAATAGCCTTAAAGAAGAGGTTCTTACTTGGTTATTCAAGCTTTTTAATGTCATACTCAAATATTCCAAAATATCATATGAGTGGAGACTTAGCATATTAATTCCTCCATATAAGAACAATGGGACATAAAAAAACTATAATAAGTATAGAGGCATCAAACTACTTAATCACACCATGAGGTTAAGGGAGAGGGTGATTGAGAAGAGGATGAGAAAGGGAGAACCTATCTCAGAGAACCAATTTAGTTTCATACTAGAAAGGACCACGGTAAAAGCTTTACACCTCCTTAGAAGATTTATGGAGTATTATATGGAAAGATAGTAGGATCTACATGTAGTTTTCTTTGATTTAGAGAAAACTTATGACAAGGTACATAGGGAAGTAGTGTGGAGGTGTTAAGAAAATTAGGAAGTTCCTATAAACTATATGCAGATTATTAAAGACATGTAAAAAGGTGTTAAGACTAAAGTAAGGACGATAGGAGGAGATACAGAGCATTTCTCTATTGATGTAAGGTTACACTAAGGATCTTTATTAAGCCATTTCCTATTTGCAGTAATGATGGATGAGATCACTAAGAATATTCAAGAGGATGTATCACAGTGCATGTTGTTTACTGACGACATTGTTTTAATGGATGAGACAAAAAAAAAGTGTGTCAATGTCAAGCTAAATATTTAGAAAGAAACGTTAAAGGGATTTAAATTGAGCAGGACTAAGATTGATTACTTAGAGTATAATTTTTCAAGCCATAAGGGGGAATATGATATAGAGATAAAGATTGGTTCATAAGTTATACTATAGAAAGATCGTTGGTACTGTTGTCGCTTGTAACCAAATTAATACCAACGCTAGCAATGAAAAATGTAGTTAGTGAAGAGTTGAGATCGTTCCCACAAGGAATTTTAATGGTAAAGATTATACGAGTTCAAAAATAAAACCAAATGGGGAGGGGGTTTGGTTCACGTAAATTTGAGAAATTAAAAATAGTTGAAATTTGAAAATTAATAAAAATATCATATCTGAAAATTTAGTAAACAAATCTTAGTTTCAGGTCATCGACGTTATCACATTAATATGGATCCTTAAGATAAAATTCAGTCCAGCAACAAACATTCATTGGAAGATGCTTTTTCTTAAGTTTAAATGAATAGAAACATGTATTCTAAACATTCTTGTTAGTCAACAACTTAGATACGATCTTAAGTTTAATTGAATAATAAATTTAAGAACTAAGAAATCGATGAACAAGACAACACATGTACGACTTGCATTTAATCAAGTTATCTTCTTAGAATTTCCAACTTTAATTTAAAGATGGTAATCCTAATTGTCACTTTTTATTAGCAAAACTGAACGTCATATCCTACTAATATGGCTATTAAATAAATCAATTCCTAGTTGTACACCCTAGAAATTAACCAATTCAATTGTAAAAATCAATTCGGAAGACACTCAATATTCATTAATGAAACAAACTTTATTTGGAAATTTCACACATAATAGATGATAATGTGATTTCCTTCAACTAAAAAAAAGGATTTAGCTACTCATAACGAAAGTGAAAATCAACAAAGAAATAGCAAAATACAAAGTCTCTATACCTGGTCTTTTCCTAGAAAATTTGAAAACTCCTAGAGAAAATACTACAGAAATGAAAAACCTCTTAACAATGGCTGACAAAAACTAAAAAAAACCAGCAAAAAATGTAAACTACTCATAATCATGCCTGACATTAGCAGTAACGAAAAATCCCCCTTTATCTCTTAGATTCCCTCCTTTTCTCCATTATCTTTAGCATATAATTTTTTTCCCCATATTCAGGTTGCAGATCCCCATCAATAAGGTAGCAATCCGATTCTCAAGATCATGAAAATCTTAGGTGAATCAGATCTGAATTTAAAAATAGATTCTACAGATATTCTTTATCTTTGCACGTGCCCATGCTTAGTTTATAATTTTTCAGCCAGTTTGCAATTTTGGAATATCTTTGCTTCCCTTGCATCTTTTTTATTCAGTTTCATCTCTCAAGTGTTGAAAATCATCTGAGAACAATTGAGAAACAAATCCATCAATTTTGAATAATGATTTCAACACATTGAAGAGATTATATACAAAATGAGCACAAAATGACAACTTAACAAATTCCCCCACACTTAAACTTTGCTCACCCTTGAGCAAACATATCAAACCACTACACTTTATCAATTTTTCCTTCATAAGATTAAGTGTACACAATCCGTTAACTTGGACCACTAAGACTTACGCTGCAACATACATCATAATCACTTTTCACGATACAAATAAACAAAGTCAAAGTAAGACATTTTTGTTCAAAAGGCAAGTATAAAACCAAAATGAATTCTTCTCACAAATTTCTCTCTTACACTCAAGTGTTTAAGGTTAAAGTGTTTCTCTCAAATCTCCCTCTAGTAGATTGCACTACCAGAGGCTTGCAAATTTATTAGTTATCATTCATTCAAATTATATGAGCTCATAAATCATAAGGACTTCATTATGGGTTGTAATGAAGCTAGGTTCAAACGTAAGGTAAAAATGACAAGGGTTAATCACAAGAATTCACAAAGTACCAAGTAAAAGGGACACTCAAATTGAAATTCTGAGATAAAAACATAAATACAAATGACTACAACTACTCATTACTAACTAATGCTACTATGCTTTATTCTTTTTCTTTTTCTTTTTTCTTCTTTTTTTAATTTTCTTTTCTTTCTTCTTTCTTTCTTGTTTCCTTTTCCCCTTTTTTGTTTTTTTTTTACTTGTATAATGCTAAGAACAAGGGAGGATAATAAAAATAAGAGAAAATAATAGTAGCATCATTTAACAAACACATAAGTAAAAGTACCTATAAAAATATCTCAAAACACAATACATAACAAAAGTCCCAAAATCAAATGCTTACTGAATACTTCATTCAATTTGTGATAGGGTAAGGCTAATGGGGTTGGGTTTTAATGTAAGGTGATTAATTGAAAAACAAATAAGGTCAAATGCTCAAAAGTGTTTGCAAAGGGAAAATAATTAGGTGGGTCATTTTTAAGCTAAAGGGTGTAAAAACAAAGAAAGCCTTAATCATTTCCATAAACTAAGTAATTAAACAAATTCAATCTGGTTCAGTGCAAGTTCTGAAGGTAAGCCTAATTAGAGGAGCATCACACAATACAAAGAAATAGAATGACATAAAGATGATGTCATTAATGCTCAAATCCACTCACATGTTTAATTCAAGAATTCACCTTAATTTCACATATTACCTAATCACTCAAATGTCAAAATTTTGACTAAGCATATAAGATCGATTATTGCAATCAATCCACATGATTCACTTTAGACTCATAGAGGCCAATTTAATTTCATGCACACACTTAATATCATTCAAACTAATATGACAAAGCTTGATGGCTTAACAAACAAGACAAGCATAAAAAAATTGAAAAGAGTCACACACATATACTCCATTTCCTTCCCCCACACCTAGACCAACATTGTCCTCAATGTTAGGACATAGAATTAAAGAAGAAAAAATATCAAACAAAAGAGGAAAGAATTCTTCTCTATTTGTGACTACTGAAATCATGGTGTTGGTGGGTGTAGAGGTTGGAATCCTTCATACTCCCAATAGCCATCAAATTATGCTCTATGCAGTGCATTCTGTGTTTGAGGCAACTGAGGCAGTCATCAAATTGGCTTGAGAAGGATGGTGACTACTTGGTTCAGCTGTTAAAACCTGACTTCCTACGGTTGGTCTTGTAATGAAAAGAGTAGTTGGCCCGAATTTGTAAAAGTTATTCGGCCATGATTGAGATCTGCAATTCTCATCCTGTGCAAACAATCTATATCTAAAGGTTCTATACCACACACCACATTCATATCAGTATTATTAAGATCTAATAAATCCAAATTAATGGCCAATTGCATGATATAAGAACAGAGAATCAAAGGTTTAAATTTCTTATTTAACACATATTGAAATTGTGTTAGAAACCAGAAACCTAAATTATCAGGAATGTGCCTATCCATACACCACAAAAAATAAAATTCCACTTTAGACAATGTCCTTGCAAAATCTAGACACCCTGAAAAATTTTATGCTAAGAGTTGATGAATAATTTTAAAAAAGGATATTTGAAAAACGAACTCTTAAAAATACTAGCATTGTAAGGATTAGGATCAACAGACCATTGAAGCCACAATTTTGATGCATTAAATTCCTCATCATAATCATATATAGAATTGATAAACAGCTCATTTTTAATATCATCACTGAAATAAATCCCATAGCCATATTAAAATCAGCAATCGATAAAGCAAACTCTTTTCCTATTAGCCAAAATTCCACAATTTCTTCTGTAAACACATCAAACTTTTCATAAGAGTTAAATTGAAATTTGCTATAAAATTCCTTATTAATTGAACATAGGCAGGACAATCAATTCTAGCAAATGCACTCTAACAAATTGGACCCGTCATTTGTACAAAAGAATCATGGACTTGTAATACTTCAAGAGTATCGGTAAGAACACACTTACAAGGATAGATTTTCCTTTGACTGAATTGCTAAAAATGCTACGTATCTTCCAGGAGCTGAAAAGAGGTGAAGCCACCACTTCGTGTACTCCATTGGCTACGATTTTCAACTTCCTTCTCTTTCTTTGTTCTATTTCGGGTGGATGGCCCTGGTTTTGCAGCTGAAACTAGTGCTGTGGTTTGCATGGGTATTGCAGTAGTGGGTATTGTCGTGGTGGGTTATGGTGGAGATGAAATGTCAACAAAAGACCTTATTGGGGAGGCTAACCTTTGGTATTCACTTTTTCTCCAAATTTTGGCGCCGTTGTTAGGGAAGGAATTTTAATGATAAAGATTATACAAGTTCAAAACTAAAACAAAATAGGGGAGGGGGTTTGGTTCACCTAAATTTAAGAAATTAAAAACATCTAAAATTTGAAAATTAATAAAAATATCAAATCTGAAAATTCAATAAACAAACCTTGGTTTCGGGTCATCGACGTTATCACGCTAATATGGATCCTTGATATAAAATTCAGTCCGTTAACAAACATTAATTAGGTGATGTTTTTCTTAAGTTTAAATGAATAGAAACATATATTCGAAACATTCTTATTAGTCAACAACTTAGATACGATCTTAAGTTTAATTGATGAATAGCTTTAAGAACTAAGAAACTAATGAACAAGACAACACATGTACAATATGCATTTAATCAAGTTAAGTATCTTCTTAGAATTTCCAACTCTAACATAAAGATGGTAATTCTAATTGTCACTTTTGATTAGAAAAATTGAACCTTATATCCTACTAAAATAGCTATTCAACGAATCAATTCCTAGTTGCACGCCCAAAAAATAAACCAATTTAATTGTAAAAAGCAATTCAGAAGATACTCAATATTTATCAATGAAATAAACTTTATTTGGAAATCTCACACATAATAGATGATAACGTGGTTTCCTTCAACCAATAAAAAGGATTTTGCTACTTATAACAAAAGTAAAAATCAACAAAGAAATAGCAATATACAAAGTCTCCATCCTTGGTCTTTTCCTAGAAAATCTGAAAACTCCTTGAGAAAATACTGCAAAAATGAAAAACCTCCTAACAATGGTTAAAAAAACTACTAAAAACATAAACTACTCCTAATCATGTCTGACATGAACAGTAGCAAAAAATCCCCCTTTATCTCTTTGATTCCCTCATGTTTTCCATAATCTTTAGCATATAATCTTTTCCCCATATTCAGGTTGCAAATTCCCATCAATAAGGTAGCAATTTGATTCGCAAGATCATGAAAATCTTAGGTGAATCATATCTGAATTTAAAAACAGAATCTGTAGATATTCTTTGTCCTTGCAGGTGCCCACGCTAAGTCAATGATTTTTCTGCCAGTCTGGAATTTCAGAATATCTTTGCTTCCCTTGCTTCTTTTTTATTCAATTTAATCTCTCTAGTGTTGAAAATCATCGGAGAACAATTAAGAAACAAATCCATCAATTTCAAATAATAATTTCAACACATTGAAGGGATTTATATACAAAATGAGCATAAAATGACAATTTAACAATTGTTTTAAATACCCAGAATCTATGATCCAAAGGAATAGTGAAATAGATGAGAACATAGCTAACCGTACCAAATTAGGGTGGCTTAAATGGAAGAGTGAATCAGGAGTTTTATGTGAAAAGAGGATACCATTCAAGCTAAAAGGTAAATTATACTATTTAGCAATTAGGTCGATCATGCTCTAAGTGTTGGCCCATTAAACAGGTATATAGTCATAATTTAATGGTGGTAGAGATGATAATGTTTTGTTGGATGTGTAACCTTACAAGAAGAGATAGGTCAGAAATATGATGGTAAGAGATAAATTAAGGATGGATAATATTAATGGTAAATTAAGGGAGTCAAGGCTTAGGTAGTTTGGACATATTAAGAGAAGACATTTTAACCCTCCAGTAGGAAGATATGACAAGATTGTCTTTATGAACTGTAAGAGAAAAAAGGAAGATCTACGAAGAACTAGGAGAAGTGATCATGAATGATATGACTCAGTCAAAATTCATTGAGGGCTTCATTCTCAATTAAAATTTTTAGTGAACTAGGATACGAGCAAAGGATATTACATAAAAGTTCTTAAATAGAGAGGCCCTTCTCTTTTTCATAGGTTTTTTTAACCTTCTTTTTATTATTGTATCTTGTATTCAGTTGTAGTACTTTCCTTTAGTTATTTTAGTTAAGTTTTTCCTTTCAATTACATGTTTGTTATATTTATTTTATTTATCCTCTTTCTTATTTATTTACTTATTTACTTATTTTATCTTTTATTTTTATTGATGACTTTTATCTTTATTTTATTTTTTATTATGTGTTTTTTACTTTTATTTTTAAATTATTTATTTATTTTTATTATACTATTTATTAGTATTATCTTTTATTTTTATTTTAATATCTTAATGTTATTTATCTCTTTTTCTTTCTATTTTAGATTGTAAACTTTTTTATTCTTATTTTATTTTATTTTTATTTTATACAGTTATTTGTGTATTCTTTTTTTACTTTTATCTACTTCAAATAGTAATAAAAAATTTATTTTTTCTTTTCTTCTTTTTTCCTTTTCTGTGAGTCTACTGAAAACAGTTTCTCTACTAGTTAGGAGTAAGGTTGTAAACTTCTTGACCTCGCCAAACCCCATGTCTCAATGAAATTTCTACTAAAGTATTATTGTTATTGTTTAACTACTATAAAGAGTATCCCTTTCATGTATGATAATGAAAAAAAAATGTGGATCTCTCATATAAGACCATAACTTTCATAGATTATTCCACATACTTATTAAAACATGTCAAAAAAGGAGAAGCAAACATTTTTTTTAATTTCTTAAATCAGTTAAGTTTGTTGATGGATATACATCTAATATAGCCTGTTGTGTGAGTGTCACAGAGGGAAAAGTATCGGGGTTGAAAAGCCATGATTATTATGTACTTCTACAATAATTATTTCCTGATGGATTATGTAGGATGTGTCTATGATTTTGGGTCAATTAGGTGAATTTTTTAAGTAATTATATTGCAAGACACTTGAAGTTTAAGAGCTTAAGAAAATGGAAAAAAGACATAGCTTTAATTTTATGTAAGCTTGAACTAGTATTCCCCTTATTGTATTTGGAAGTTATGGTGCATTTGGCAATTCACTTACCATATGAAGCAAAACTTTGTAGATCAATTCAATTTTGATGGATGTTCCCCATTGAAAGGTATTTATATTAACTTTTACTTTTTTTAAGTTGTTAGTTAGTAATAATTGTTAATGTTTTATATTTTGTTTAGGTTTTTATGCTCTCTTAAGCATTATGTACACAATAGAGCTTGACCTAAAAGGTCTATTACAGAGGCTTATATAGCAAATGAATGCTTGACATTTTGTTCGATGTATTTAAATGATGTCAAGACAAGATTTAATAGATAAGAATGTAACTTTGCTTTTGATCAAGATGGTGGCTCGTCGGGTTTTTTTTCTCCAAAAGGTAAGGCCACTTGGTGTCAGAAAATATGTGGAGTTAACTAAAGTTGAATTTGAAATTGCCCATTGGTGTATTTTGAATAATTACGAGGAAGTCGATATATATACAGAGTAAGTATATTACTTTTGATTCAAATTTTCATATTTAAATTTTATGATTCAATTTATATTTCCTTATCTCTACTTACTTTTTAAAATAGAGAGCATAAAGATTCGATTTGAAGCAAAGGGATTATTAATGTTGAAGAAAGACATAAGCGTAAGTTCCTCTCATAGTTTAAGACCAGAGTAATTTATATATTGATGGAATATTATGATCTTATGACAATTTGCATGTCATATTAACTTCTAATTATATTTTTTTACTATAGATGATACGGTTACATAAACGTAACATGTAAAAGGCAACAACAACATTATATTCTTTAGTATGTAGGTCTCATATATATGGGAAAATATATATAGGTTGCATTGTTAATGGAGTTACATTTCACATTCAAGATCGAGACAGTCGACTTAGAAACTAAAATTGTGGTGTTATTATTGAGGAATGTCATGACTACAATTTTATTGACTTTTATGATATCATTTCAGAAATAATAGAGTTGCATTACATCAAGAATAAAAAGGTTGCTATATTTAAATGTAAATGGTTTAATCTTGCTGACATGAAAGTGAATGGGAATATTACTAGCATAAATGTTTGTAAGACATGGTATGATAATGGCCTTTTTGTCCTTGCAAGTTAAGTGAAACAAGTTTTCTACCTCAATGATACTGTATTGGGCAATAATTGGGAGGTTATTTAAAAGTTTCAACATCAAAATCTCTTTGATTTTTATGAAAGGGATGATGGTCTAATGAGTAAGGATAGTGATGAAGTATATCAAGAGATTAAATAGGAATTGAATAATGAAGCCTTCGAATAGAAGATGCAGATTTGAGTGATTAGGTAATTTGTAGAATTGAAGTGAATCCTTAAGTTAAACCTGTAAGCAGAATTGAGTTTTAATGACATCATCTTTATGTCATTCTATTTTTTGTATTGTGTGATGCTCGTCTAATTAGGCTTGCCTTCAGAACTTGCATTGAACCAGATTGAATTTGTTTGATTACATGGTTTATGGAAATGATTAAGCCTTTCTTTGTTTTTACACCCTTTAGCTTAAAAATGACCCACCTAGTTATTTTACCTTTGCAAACACTTTTGAGCTTTTAACCTTGTTTGTTTTTCAATTAATCACCTTACATTGAAACCCAAAAACTTCAGCCTTATACTATCACATGTTGAATGAAGTACTGAGCAAGCATTTGATTTTGGGACTTTTGTTTTGTATTGTATTTTAATATATTTTTTATAGAAACTTCTGCTCATATGTTTGTTAAATTATGCTGCTATTATTTTCTCTGGTTTTTATTGTTATCCCTTATTCTTAATGTTAGCCAAGTTAAAAAAAGAAAAAAAGAATAAAGAATAAAGCATAGTAGCATTAGTTAGTATGAATAGTTGTAGTCCTTTGTTTCATGTGGTTATTTCAGAATTTTAATGTCCCTTTTACTTGGTACTTCATGAATGCTTGTGATTAACCCTATGCTATTTTTTTTACCTTACCTTGAACCTAGCCCTATTATAACCCATAATAAAGTCTTTACGATCTATGAGCTCGTGTAATTCAAATGAATGATGACTGGTGAATTTTTAAGCCTATGATAGTGCAATCAATTAGAGGGAGATTTGAGAGAAACATTTTCACCTTAAACACTTGAGTGTAAGAAAGAAATCTGTGAGAAGAATTCACTTAGTTTCAAACTTGCCTTTGAACAAAGATGTCTTATTTTGACTTTGTTTATTGTATCGGTTAAAAGTGATTATGATGTATGTTGCAACCTAAGTCTTATTGGCCCAAGTTAATAGATTGTGTGCACTTAATGTTATTAAGGATGAATTGATATAGTGTAGTGGTTTGACATGTTTGCTAGAGGGCGAGCAAAGGTTTGGTGCGGGGGAATTTGTTAACTTGTCAATTTGTGCTTATTTTGTATTTAAATCTCTTTGATGTGTTGAAATTATTATTCAAAATTGATGGATTTGTTTCTTAATTATTCTCAGATGATTTTCAACACTTAAGAGATGAAATTAAATCAAAAAGATGAAAAGGAAATGATGATAATCCAAAAATTCCAGATTGGCAGCAAATTCAGTAACTAAGTGTGGGCACGTGCAAGACAAAAACTATCTGCAAGATCTGTTTTTAAATGTAGATCTGATTCACTTAAGATTTTTATGATTTTGAGAATCAGATTGCATCCTTATTGATGGCGATTGACCACCTGAATATGGGGGAAGACTATCTGCAAAAGATTATGGAGAGAGGAGGGATCAAAAGGCATAAAGGAGAAGATTTTTTATTGTTCACGTAGCTTTTGGTTTGAGGATAGTTACATTTTTCTGCAGCTTTTTCATTAGGATAGTTTATGTTTTTTTGCATAATTTTCTTTTGTTCTTTTAGTTAGCCACTTAGGATTGTTGTTTACATTTTTCTAAAGAACTTTTCTACTAGTGTTTTGTCAACCGTAGTGAGGTTTTTAATTTTCTGCAGTATTTCTCTAGGGATTTTCAAATTTTCTAAAAAAGAGGAGGGATGGAGACTTTACATTTAGCTATTTCTTTGTTGATTTTGACTTTTTTATGAGTAGCTAAATCTCTTTTTTTGGTTGAGGGAAACCATTTTATTATCTATTATGTGTGAGATGTTCCAATAACATTTATTTTATTAATGAATATTGAGTTGCTTCCGAATTGCTTTTATGATCGAATTGGTTGATTTCTAAGATGCGCAACTAGGAATTGATTTTGTTTAATAGCTAGATTAGTAAAATATGACATTCAATTTTGCTAATCACAAGTGACAATTAGGATTACCATCTTTATGTTAGAGTTGGAAATTCTAAAAGGAAACTCATCTTGATTAAATGCATGTCGTGTATGTGTTGTCTTGTTCATTGGTTTCTTAATTCTTAAAGGTATTATTCAATTGAACTTACGATCGTATCTAAGTTGTTGATTAATAAAAATGCTTAAAATACATGTTTTTATTCATTTACACTTAAGAGAAAACATCACCTAATGAATTTTTATTGATGATGAGTTTCAAGATCTTGATTATGATGATTGAAGGTAAAAAAAAGTGTTATTTATATTGTTTGAAATGTATTATTAATGTATGAGTTATAGTAATGAGTACTGTTGATATTTCACTTATGTTAATGCGTATTATTGATGTTTGACTTATGTTTATGCATATTGTTGATGTTTGAGTTATTTTAATAAGGATTATTGATGTTTGAGTTATGTTAATATGGAATGTTGATGTTTGAGCTATGGATATGTGTATTGTTGATGTTTGAGTTATGATTATGTGTATTATTGTTGTTTCAATTATATTTATGCAGAATGTTGTTGTTTGACTTATTTTTATGCGGAATGTTGCTGTTTAAAATATGCTTATGCAAATTGTTGATATTTAACTTATGTTTATGTAGCATGTTGATGTTTGAATTATGTTTGTGCAAAATGTTAATGTTTGACTTATGTTAATACGTATTGTTGGCGTTAGAGTCATGTTTATGCATAATGTTGTTGTTTGAGATATGTTTATGCAAATTGTTGATGTTTGACTTATGGCTATAAGGAATGTTGTTATGTTTATGAAAATTGTTAATGTTTGACTTATAGTAATGCGGAATGTTGATGATTGGGTTATGTTTATGTGGATTGTTGATATTTCAATTTTGTTTATGTGTATTGTTGATATTTGAGTTACGTTAAGTTATGTTTTTGTGGAATGTTGATGTTTGACTTATGTTTATGTTGATTGTTGACATCTGAGTTATATTTATGCGTATTATTGATGCTTGGCATATGTTTATGCATTGATATTTGAGTTATAGATATTCAATATAATGGCACCTTGTAGAAATAATAGAAAGAAGGTGGCAACTAGTGAAATTGTTCCTCCCTACAACAACTAGATCAATCCAACTTTATCCAACAACAATGACTAACTTCATCCATCAATAGTGGGACTTCAACTAGGTGTTAATGATGATGATGATCAATAAATGTTATAATGTAAATTAAGTCTGAATACAAATTAGTAAATGTGATGATTTAAATTAAATTTGAATATAAAATATACATTTTACCTTTCTTAAACAATCTCAATTATTTTTTTATATTGTCTAAATTATTGTGGAGTCCCAGTAACTATTTTATAGCCTACATTAATTTCTTATATTATTCTTCCTTGCCTGGAATTGGTAACTCTTGCAACCCACTAAATTAGAAGTTCCCTAACATTTTCGTTTATAAATTATAATAAATAAGAGAGTATTTTATATAAATTGCACACTTAAACTTCCCTGCTTCTATATTGATATTTATAACTGAGTACAACATTTTGGAAAATTACAGATAACAGAGATAATATCTATCAATTATAGAAATTTTCCTTAAAATTAAAGAAAATAATTATCACATAGTTATTAGTTGCACGTGACTATTATCTTCAATAACAGGACCAACATAATTCTTAGGCTTAAGTTTATCACTTGACCTGATAGTTCCAATGCTCTCCCACAAATTCAACGAGGGGCTAGCCATGATGAGCTTGGACTGTAACTAAAGAAAGGAAGTGAATGGCAGATCCTTGTTTAAAATGTTAGCAATCTAAGCTTGGGATGCAATGTGTTGAACTTTAGGGTCACCATGCTCCACTTTCTCATGAACAAAATGGAAATCAATTTCAACATGCTTAGACTAATAGTGAAAATCAAGATTTGTTATGAGATATGTGGCAGATAAATTATCACAAAACAATGTAGGATCTTGAGGAAGAGATACTCGTAACTCACTAAGTAAATGTTGAAGCTATATGCCTTCAGCAAGAGCTGAAGCTCGATACTCGATTTTGGTACTTAATCGTGCCACTACCTTTTGCTTCTGAAAAACCTAACTAATAAAATTTCCCCCAAAATAAACATAGAACTCGTAAGTTAAGCAACGATTGGTGGAATCCCCTATCATGCCCGAGTAAATGACAATACTAATAATAGTTAGCCCAAGATTGATAGCACCTTTTAGGTAATAAAGAATTCATTTTACTACTATTTTACGATAGGCTTTTATCCTTCTATAGGATAGTGCATAAATTGGCACACTTAA
>JANSVA010000004.1:5511705-5536004 GCA_025504915.1 Erythroxylum reticulatum
CTTGATGACAACATTCCACAGCCCCATTCTATTCATGAGTGTAAGGATATTAATGTCGATGAATTACACCTAAAGATAGACATCAAACACTTGATCTTTATGAGATAAGAAATAGCTCTAGACAAACTTTGAGTGATAATCTAAAAATTGAACAAAATAGCAATTTCTATTAGTTGAGGAAACTAGAGTAGGGCCTATATATCAAAATAAACAAGTTCGAATGGAGAATTTGACAAGAAATTAGACAACTTTAATGAACAAAGAAATTTTTCCTAATTAGCATGCACCACAAATGCCAAAATTTTTATTTAACACAAAAAAACAATAACAAATTTGACACATAAGTTTTTTTTATGAAGGTGACTTGAGTGGTTATGCCAAATCTATAAAGTGTTGCCCTCACTAACCAAAACAATCGGTACAGATGAAGAACTAGGTAGCACAGCTAGATTAGCATAAGTGACTTGTGATATACAGTAAAGACGATGGTGAAAATGGATGACAAAGCACTCGATCAAGCATTCCCTAAAGTAGTACCTTGCCTTACAATGTCTTAACAAAATAAGAATTAGGATGAAATTCAACAATGAAATTATTGTCTTTCGTAAATTGGGATATGATAAAAAGATGTCTAGTGATGGAAGGAGAATGAAATGCATTAGATAGTTGGAGAGAAATATTCTTATTATTTTTGGTAAATTAGTATAGCCAACATGAAGAATGGGAATGGGATTACCATTGTAAACTTGGATTTTATTACCATCATTATACTCACTATGAATAACTTGAAACCTGACCTAAATATGCAATCAAACCTTTTGCATGAGCACGACATTTCAAGTTAGCAATCCAGAAGCTCATAATTTGTGTTGATAAAGATACTTGATTAGTTGAGGGCACGCGATGCACTTCATTAGAGTCTTCATTTGGACTCTCCAAAGTCTGAGGAGAAGAAAACTGCATTTCCATTGGATCCTCTATACATAACTTTGGTGATGTGAATTCTGGGTTTCCCATAACATTCCCGGGACAAGAAATTACTTCTTTTGTTTTAGTAATGGGGAAAGAGCCCATTTGGAATAGGCCCACAGTCTTTTCTAGAACGCCCAATTGCTCCCTAGTAAGAACCTCTGAGCCTTTTCCATCTCTGGCTTCTCTGGCTTTACAAAACTAGAAGAAGGCATATTTGTCTTCAAGCCATGATCTCTTTCCATAATTTGCTTATTTATCTCTAACATTTTTGCCTAATTTTTGTCTACTAGCTTCTCTATAGTCGTTTCAATTGGGATTGTATCTTGATCATCTCCAAGATTTCTGCTTCTTTCTAATATTGTCGTCACTGCTACTGTCAGATTGGCGAGCTTCGAAAATGCATCGTTTAACTCCCCATCTACTTTCCTTTTCTTCTTCAACAGCACCTGATTTTTGGCCCTGTTTGGCAATCAACTGATTGAATTAGCTGTTAGCTGATAATTGATTATACTAGCTGATTTGACCAGCAAATTGCATTAGCTATTTGTCATTTGATGTTTGGTAAAATTAATTGTTTACTATTAGCTGTTTATATGTAAAATGACTTATAAGGACATGACTTAAAAAAAGAGAGTTAAGGATAAAACAAATTGGTTCCAAGCTAGGCTTTGATACCTTATAATTAAATTTGAAATTTATTTATTAATACATGATTAAGAAGTTATGCTTTAATACCTTATTAATTCACATATATGTCTAAATTTAAAGTATTTTAACAATTTTAAATACTAAAATTGTAACAAATCTTGGTTAATTTATTCTAAAATTAATTGAAAATTTTAATTGAAAAATCATGATGCCTTTAATTGACATCATTAGTCATTACTACATATTTAGAAATCTATGTTTTCATACAGTATCCATTTACACAAAATTTTTATATTAAATTTACGACAACTCTTAATATATTTAATCACAATTCGATTAAGAATAGGTAATAATACTGTTTTTAATTTTATTTTAATAGAAGATATTTTTAAAACCTAAAATTATTAATTAGGATAAAATATTTATTTAATTAAATAACTATTAGTGCTTTTTATTCAGTATTAAATAATATTTATTCAGTAGTAAATAATAGAGAATTTATAGAAAAAGGTTATGATTACAGACTAGCCAAAACTATTACACATAACTATTACACATAACACTAAATTATCAATTTGCATAATTATATTCACATAATGCAAAATCAAGCCAGCAATAAGCTTCAATCATTAAGTAGCAAATGATCAAATAAAAATCAAACCCAAGGAAACATCACTTGCAAAGCCCAAAAGGAATCCTCATTCTGTATTTCTTACTATCACAAGTGTAAATGCAAAGCACAAAAGAAATCTTCATTTTACTATCACAAGTGCAACTAACTTCTTTTTTCTTAGTATGATAATACACCTTTGGTTATAGGAACTACTACTTGGAGACTACAGAAGTATTAGCTATCTTCATATCTTCAAAATAGCAATCACTTATACATGATGGAGGCATTCACAACTATTTTTGGAAACTAAAGAAGTTTGATTGAGCTTTAGATCCCTCTGCCTTTCCCTCATCACTGGGAGCAGATAAACCATCATCATCAACTATTACACTCACCATATTCTGAGATAGGTCATTAATTCTGCTTTAGTATCAACCTCTTGCTCTTGGCACTTTAGGCTCCCATCTTTACCATTTGTAGCGGACTCCTCTATTTCAGTGGCATTTACAATTTCATAATCTAAACTATTAGGCCTTTGTTCAAAGCTCTTTTTCACCTGCAAAGCATCAATTAGTGAGCAATTTATGTAGTACCCAAAGACCTATACAAGCAAAAGTACTGTGAAGTGAAATAAGTGAAAACACAGATAAAATGCCTTATAGTTTCCAAATTTATAGGGTCCATCTATTTTAGTCTCTTTAAGTGACCACTAGCATTGGGGTTAAAGACACTACTAATGAAACTGTATACTTGAGCGAAGTTCTTAAAGTGCTATCATTGCTACTACTATTGCAAAAATTATGTGCAACTATTGACATTTCTCTATTATCTAGAAAACGCAAGATAGAATAATGTCAACATCTCTAAAGAATGGAGTCATCTGCTATTTATGAGAGAAAATTTCTATAATACCTTTTTTTACTTTTGATAAATTGAAAGGTGTTGTAGAGTTAAAATTCCAAGAAGATACACAATTGTTTGTTGGATTTGCAAGCTCAGATGCTGAATCTAGTCTATATAGATATACTGGATCAACTGAAACATTCAAAGGTTGGAATGGCTCAGATATGTTGGTTACCACATAAGCTGCTTGTTACACAAAGAAACAAGAGTTAAAATGAAATGAAAAGAAATCCTACTCAACTATCCCCCTCCTCACTTTCTTGTTGTACCTCCAAATTTAAAATAATTAAACCTCCAAAAATGAAACGAAAACAAACAGAGAATGTAAGGTACACAACACTGACCATGTTTTGAAGCCTTTTGTAGATATGGATGATATGCTTTTCTTTTAGGCCTAGGAGGAGAAACAAGTTCACTTGTTCCATTCTTCAATACTTCTATGCATGGCTTCGAATCTACAAGTAACATCACTTAACATAAAAAGTAAAAATCACTTGGATGATTATCTTTGACCCAACAAATGCTTCAATTTTCTTCCAATCATGATCAAACCTGTACTCACAAAAACCCAATAGAAGAAGTGACATTAACATGCTGATGGATTAAACAACACAAATAATAAAAAATATCATCCCATAAGCACATAGCTTCCTTATAGAGCAAGAATAACTAAAACATAAAATGTTAAATCCACATTGTTTCACCAAATTACAAATCCATTCTCTAAATCAAATGACATAAGAAACATTACACTTCATTTCCCAATCATGGAAACTGAAACTAACAATAAAAGCTAATCACACACTAGAAATTAATATTAAAAAAGCCAGACCCCGTTAATTTAAGATCCTAATCGAGACCCCAATCTCCCATTTTGATTACCGATACAAAATCACGAACAAAGAATAAAAATTTTCGAAATCCCATTCACTCCAACCTCCTGCTCAACATAACAAATTCAATCCCGAAAACTAAAAAAAACTCACAATTGAAGAGCTTCGAGAAACTTATCGTGTTCATGCTCAGTCTTGCTCTCTTTATACTTGGTAATTGTGTA
The DNA here is from genome assembly GCA_025504915.1 of Erythroxylum reticulatum. NCBI lineage: Eukaryota > Viridiplantae > Streptophyta > Magnoliopsida > Malpighiales > Erythroxylaceae > Erythroxylum > Erythroxylum reticulatum. The sequence goes on from JANSVA010000004.1 coordinate 5,515,899, forward strand.
TGGTTTCCGGACCTTCTTATTCGGATACTCCGAAGAAAAGATCGTATTAGCCACTACACTTGTCATTGGGGGCCTCCCAGAGTGCAATTGAACCCACCAGTTCCCAGTTCACCCATAGATCTCACAACCAAAAAGTTAAAAGATTTTAAAATATAAACTTCAGTTAAGCATAAAAAATCATACCTCAAGTCTTGACACCTTGTAAAGTGAACCAAGAGTCCTGGAAAGATAAGAAGAACAAGAATCAGGACCCGATCTGAATTGAAACAAAGAAACATGTAAAATATAAGGGAAATGAAAAAATCGTCGGTTTCTCATGGTAATGTGTTGTCACGACTGATCTATGGTCGCAAGCTACAAGGATCCATTGTCGTTGCGACTAATCTGGTAATCTAAAAAATCTAGAGGAGAAAACGAGAGTGAGATGTTCTTCTGGAGAAAAGGAGAAAAGAGAGAGACGTAATGAGAAGGGAAAAATTGGCATTATGGGAAAGGTAAGTAGCTGATTATCCTAAAACGCTTCTCTCCACCAGCTTCTTATTTTTGGCTGGTTAGGTTGAATCAACCAACCGAACCAGCCAATAACCAAACAAAATAATCAGTTGTTTGATAAAATCAAACAGCTGATTTTGGTCAATCAGCTAAAAATTAGCTGATCAGCTGTGAACCAAACACGACCTTTTCCTTTTCCATGGAGAAGCTTGCATCCAATCATCAAAAGGATGTTGAGCATCTTTGGTATCTTGATAACGAGGAATAACGTCTATATCTTCGTAGTCTCCAATTAAATGTCCCAATAAACACAATGATAGCAAGAGGTGGGCAGGCGTTCATATTAAAATTGTACCAAAACCTTCCTATCTTAGAGTCGAAGAGAGCATTGATCCTATCTTTAGTGGTTTTCGAAAATCCATTAAAATTTGCACCCTAATTGACTTTCCCTATTCCTCGTTATCCTGTAATTATATTTTTAATACTTCTGCAACTTTTTCTTGTAATTAAGGAGTAGAAAGCAGCTCTATGTGAGACGATTGTTCATCCCCGGATAGTGATTTGAGAACTAGAACATTCTTGTCAAAATGCCATGGGATCATATTTAGGATCTTATCTTTGTCTTACCGGTAGAAAAAATGGAAACAAAAAAAGATCCTTCCTTGATTTCTTAATAGGAGCTAGACGCACCAATGTAGCGGAACATAATCTCTTCGGATTTTTGTAAACCTACAGAGGAATCACCAGGTGGAAAAAATCATAGAAATTTCAAAATAAAATTAAAGAAAGGCACACCAAATTTTTACTTGGAAAACTTTCCTAATGTGGAAAGTAAAAACCTATTAAATTATGGTTCAAAATATCTCTACTATTTAAAATAATGGGAATAACAAAATCTCTCTAGATAAAAATAAAGGTAATACACGAAAATACTCAAGAAATTAAACTTTTTGAAATATAAAAAGAGCAAAAAACACATCACAAATAGAGGAACACTAGTGTCAAATTATCAAAAACAAAAATGTGATTCATAATAACCTCAAGACCTAAGTCTTGGAATATTCCTGATAAAATTTTAACTAAATTGCATCAAAAATAACCTTTGATTGAATATATGACTCTCTATTTTAGTAAGCTTGTATTGCTCTTAATACTTTGCTTGGGATGCTTTAGTCTTGCCTCTTGGTGTCCGTCTATAGGAAGAAATATACTTAAGCATTCCTTCCACTTTCGATGTGGGATTTTTCAAATGAGGGGAATTCCAACTAATCTCCCCCTCCTAACATTTAGGATCATCATCATAGAGGGGAGAATCCTCCTTTTCCATATCAGTTGGAAGGACTTGTCATCCCTATGATCAACCTGCAGACTTCAAGCTTATCTCTTGGTAATGCCTTTGTCAACATATCATCACCATTCTCATCCGTGTGTATCTTCTCAAGTGAGCTAAGAATTCAAAACATTTCTAATCCAATGATATACTGTCCCGATGTATTTTGATTTCAAATAGAGAGCTAGATTCTTAATAAGATGGATAGCATTATAATTGTCACAACACATGACATATCTATCTTGCTTGAAGCCAAGTTCTTGGATGTATTTCTTCATCCACAGTAACTCCTTACATACTTCTATTATCGTAATATACTTTACTTTGGTAGTATAGAATGTAGTACATGTATGCAATCTTGTCTGTCATAATACATTTTGGCAATCTTGACTGCCATAATACTACTCCCCTATAAAGTGATCAAGTATCTTGAAGTAGACTTTCTAGTATCAACATCTCAACCTAGATCTAAATCTGTGTAGCCTATTAATATAAGCTTTTCATTTCCAAAACTGAGACTCAAGTCGAAAGTACCTCGGAGATATCTCATAATCCACTTCACAGCATTATAATGCTCTTTTCCCAAATTTGAGAGAAATCTACTAACCATACCAACTATATGAGTTATGTCTAGCCTTGTGCATACCATGACAAATATTAAACTTCTTACTAATAAGGAGTAAGGAATATTCTTCATATATCTCATCTTTGCTTCTATAGAAGGACTGTCTTTACTGCTTAACTTAAAATGGGTTGCAAGAGGAGAACTAACCACTTTAGCTTTTTCCATGCTAAATCTTTGAAGCGTCTTCTAAATGTACTTCTTCTGAGACAAATATATCCTCCTTGTATTTTTATCATAAGTAACTTTAGATCTTCTTTGCTTACTCCAAGTCTTTTATGACAAAATACTTGCTCAACTACTTCTTCAACTTGTCAATTCTGGGAATACTTTTGCCAATAATCAATATATCATCAACATATAGTAGTAAAATAATGAAATCATCCTCAGAGAATTTCTGTATGAAAGCATGATGGTCAAAAGTCATTTTCTTATAGCCCTATAACTAACTCAAACTTCTTATACCATTATCTCGGTGCTTGTTTTGAGCCATAAGACTCTTCTTCAACCTACACACATAATCTTCTTTTCTCTTGACTTTGAAACCCTCGAGTTGCTTCATATAGATCTCTTCCTCTAAATCACTATGAAGGAAGGTAGTCTTCACATCCATTTGCTCGACTTCTAAATCAAGAATAGCAGCTAATTCGAGGATAACTCGAATGGATGACATCTTCACCACTGGTGAGAATATTTCATCGAAATCAATACGCCTTCTCCAAATAAATCCCTTGGCCACCAACCTGGCTTTTTATCATGATTGTGACGAGTATTCTTCATGTTTTACCCTAAACACCCATCTATTCTTTAAAACTCTTTTCCTTTGGGGAGTTTTAATAAGTCAAAAGTGTTATTCTTAGAGAGTGACTTCATCTCTTCTTCCATGGCTTTAACCCACTGTTGTATGTGTTCATCTTCCATGGCTTCTTCATAATTCTTAGGTTCTCCCCCATCAGTGAGTAACACGTACTCATTTGGAAAGTATCAAGGAGAAGGTCTTTTGTCTTTATCAGACCTTCTGAGTGGAGTTAAGGATGGTAATGGGCTGGCCCATGGACCTAAATTTAGGTGTTTTTAATGAAATGACTCATAGGCTAAATTAAACCCAGACATATTCGAGTTTTAACTTTTTTAAGCAAAATGATATCGTTTTACTTAAAAGAGTTAGGCCTCAGGCAAGCTAGGCCCAAATTCAATTAAAAAGGACGTTGTTTTACACTTTTCATTTTAAAAAATTAGTAAAACCGACCCATGGATCAGCCTATTATCATCCCTAAATGGAGTTGGATCCTTTGCTTCCTGTGCTTAGTCATGATCACTATCATCTGCCTCTATTGATAAAGGAACATCCTCATCAACTACATCTTGTTAATTATTCTCCTCAGCATTCTCTTATGTTGGTACCTTGCTAAATGGATCCAAATCAAACAAATCACCAATATCTTTGGATGTTGCATCTTTTTCCTTTTGAATATCCTTGATGGTCTCATCTTCTATGAACACAACATCACGGCTTTGGATAAGCATCTTGTTGATCGGATCATAAAGTTTGTAACCAAACTCATTAAGGCCATAACCTAGAAAGATGCATTGTTTCGTCTTATCATCAAGCTTTCATCTCTCGTCTTTGGGAATATGCATGAACACGTTGCATCTAAAGACACAAAGATGAACATATCTGACATCTTTCCCTGACCAAACTCTCTCAAGCACATCAGATTGCAATGGAACAGAGGGTGAGAGATTCACCATATGCACTATTGTATTCAAACTTGCCCTAAAATTGTTTTGGCAACTTTGCTTATGATAATAAGCATCCGACTCTTTCCACCAAAGATCTATTCATCCTTTCTGCCAAACCATTCAATTATGTCATCTTGGCGATGTCTTCAGATTTCAAATGCGTTGCTCTTTGCAATACTGATCAAATGGACCAAACTACTCACCCTTATTATTAGTTCAGATACATTTTAGTTTCTTCTCTATCTCTCTTTCGACTGAAGTTTGAAATTGTTTAAAGACCTCTAACACCTGATCAAGGTGTAAGCCCAGATCTTCCTTTAGTGATCATCAATAAAAGTCACGAAGTAGAGAGCACTACCGAGTGACTTTGTCTTCATCGGACCGCATACATCAGAATGTACCAAATAAAGTACATTTGGTTTTCTAGAGGGAGGTGAAATCTTGAAAGCAAACTGATTCTGCTTTCCTACTAGGCAATGAGCACAATTTCTGTCTCTTAGCTAACACTATTAAGCCCTTCTCACCCATATGGCTAAGTCTTTTTCCACAACTTAGATGCATCTACATCTTCCATAGCATTGATATTGCTACTGCGAGTGTTGGCTTACATCATATATAGCGTCTCATGCTTCTCACCTTTGTCTACAATCCTGGAACCTTTGGTAAGTTTCCATACATTGTTATAGAATATGCTACAAAACCCTTCATTGTTAAGCTTTCTCACAGATATGATACTGAATCTAATATCTAGAATATGTTTGACAATTTTTCATTACTAATCTCATGCAGTTATTGGTCTCCAATACCAGTGGCTTATGTGAAGCCATTATTTCCCATCTTCACATGTCTATAATCTCCAGATATATAAGATGTAAATAGTGCCCATTAAGCAGTCGTATGAGTTAAGGTTCCACTATCAATTACCTAACTCTTTTCTTCTCTTAGAATATTAATCTCCTCATCACAGATCATAAGTAGATCCTCGATGATGGTAATCTGATCTTCACTGCTAGCATCATTCTTCTCTGGTTCCTGATTCCTCTTGCCTTCTCTTTTCAACTTCTAGCAATTCTTCTACATATGGTCTTTTCCACCATAATAGAAGCATTTAATTTTGAAAAATCTATTGGGTCTATTACTGAATCTACCTTTTTGGCCTGGACCTCTACTTTTGCTTCTCCCCCTTGTCTCTGTGATTAAGACATTAGACTCGGGAGATAAACTTTGAGTCTTTCTTCTGGATTCCCTACTATAAAAGGCTAATTTTAACCTTTTCCATTGAGACTACACTTTTAGGGATTGAGTTAAAGAGCATTGTTCTGATTGTCTCCCAGGAGCTCAATAAAGATCCCAAAAGCCATAATCTGAGCATCTCATCATCATAAGTGAGCCTTATGGTGGCCATATGATTAATGATCCCTTGATAAGTATTCAAGTGATCGGTGTTCTATCTCAGTATCTCAGGTCTATGAGTTGTTTAATTAAGAACATTTTGTTGTCGCTGGACTTTTGAGCATAAAGACTCTCAAGTTTGGTCTATAATTTGTTTGCTTCTTTCTTGCCAGAGATATGATTTCGAACATTATTATCCGCCCAGTTTCTGATGAATTAGCAGAATTGTCTATATAATAGACTCCACTTGGTGTTTAATTTGCCTTCGGTTTTATGATACTGAATACTAATTCATAGTATCCCTTCACATAAAGGAGATCTTCCATCTTCTCCTTCCATACTTGGAAGTTGCCTTCATTCAAACTAATCATTCTACTTATGTTGACTTCTATCGTTTACAAATGATGACTGACTTACTAACCATACACGTAAATAGTGACAATATATGTAAATAGTAGCAGTACATATGAATAGTGCCCAGTATCATCAAATAGTGATTTAACTTATTTTTTGATATAAAGGATCCACTATTCTGTGGCAATTACAGAGCATACGATACGTAGACTTGCACACCCAAATGGGGGGCTCTGATACCAGTTTGATAAGAGTTAAACACATTAACCAAAATAGAAAGTAAAAAAACCACAGGACCATAGTCTAAAATATCTCCACTATTTTAAATAATGGGCACAACAAAATCTCTCTAGATAAAACTAAAGGTAATATACAAAATACTCAAGAAATTAAACTCTTGAAAATATAAAGAGAGTGAAAAATAACTCACAAATAGAGGAACAGTAGTGTCAAATTATCGCTACAAAATTGTGATCCACAATAACCTCAAGACCTAAGTCTTGAAATATTGCTAATAAAATATTAGCTACATCGGATCACGAATAACCTTTGATTGAAAGCTTAATCGAACATATATCACTCTATATTATACTAAGCTAATATTACTCTAAATACTTAGTTTGGGATGCTTAACTCTTCCCTCTTGATGTCTATTTATAGGAAAATTCTCCTTAAGCCTTCGTTCCACTTTCAATGTGAGATTTCTTAAATGGAGGGATTTCTAATATATTTCCCTAATTTCCACGCCACTTTTCACATTCCACACCTTCATCATTATGTCCATGAATGCAAAAGCATTGAAAGATTTTTGTGTCAATAGAGTTCTAGCTAAGCACAAATACACTTTACCCTTTTGAGATGATAGTTTGGCTTCATCAGCGATAACTAATTCTTCCTCCTTTGATGATAACTCTAAATGATGAAAATCCATAACCAATAATCCAAAAGATGATCCAAGAGAGACTCTACAAGAAGAAACGAGATGAACAAGATGAAACAAGATTTTAATAATATCCTATAAATGAGGTAAAAGACTATTATGAAGATTAGAAGTCCCTACAAAGAGAAAAACTTAACCCCTCACTACAACAGAACAGACTATTAGTTAAGTTTTTTTGGCAAAGAAATGAAAATCGTCGCTAAATGTCTACTTTTTATGACAATTTATAAATTCATCACAGAAAGTTACGATTTTGGCAACATCATATAAAATCATCGTCAAATTAGTTTCTTTAGCGACGATTTACTTAAGTCGTTGTGAAAAGTCCTCAAGTGTTGGGTTATTGACACCTTCTTCCAACAACTTCTTGGTTATAGCTAAATTAGTTGGAGATATAGTGAACAGATCCTTAGATGTAGTATGGATCATTGAATTAGACAAACTACCAATACGATGCATTTCATATAGGACACAATTAGAATAGTACTTAGATAGCTAGTTAAGTCAAACCGTATAACGAAACAATATGGAACACATGTATATCTGATTAAATAGACACTGTAATTGGAATCAACAATTGTTCCAAATCAACCAATTTCTCTAATCCTTTACAGACATTCGTGGCATTGGCCCTGCCTCTCCATTTCCATCTACGTTCTCTTGAAGATTTAAGGAAGCTTAACAGAACATATAGTATATACAATCAAATGTTCATATATACAATAGCTTAATAATAGGAAATGAGATCTAGATAATAAAGAAAGTGAGGTAGTTAGGATGATACTAAAAACCTTGAAAAAGAAGAAAATCGGCCATGGAAGGCAAACGATTATTAAAGCCTGTTTGGATGAGCTTATACCAGTAGAGCTTTTGTCAGTAGAGCTCTTCTAAGAAGCCAGTTAACTGTTTGGCTGTCACTTTAAAAAGAGCTTTTTTGAAAGAGCTTCATACAGTAGATTATTTGGTAACATAAAAATAAAAAGAACTTTTAATTTTAACTATATTTTATTTGTAATAAAAATTATTTATGCATATAAATATTATTTAAAGTATATTAAACAATATGCAAAGCACAATATATTAATTATTATATAATTTTAAACTTTATGAAACATAAATGAAAATATATCTAACCAAATCTTTTATATGGATTATAACATAAGTAAAACTAATATCAAAAATAAATATTAAAACATATAAAAAGCCAAATAATATTATATAATTCCCAAAATAAACGTGAAGATGGGTTTATGAGTATTGTGAGAATTATGTATAAAACATAAGGGCAAAAGAGACTAAAAATAGGCTCATTAGTTGATCTGAAAAATCTACTAAAAAGGTACTTTTTTTAGAAGCTCCAAATTTGAGCTTCTTAAAATGTTGTATTTTAGCTGCCAAAAAACCTATATCTACTAAAAAAGTGCTTTTTTATTTTCTAGCAATCATTTTTCTTAGAAAAAAGCTTTTGCGGTGAAAAAAAGTGCTTATTCGCCCTCCAATAGCTCAACTAAATAGGCATTTAGTGTATGAAGAGGGGATTTGTTCTTAATTGGTTTTTTTACATTAGAGACAATTTTGCCACATTCCTCCTAATGGAATGAATTTGCACCATCATAAACTAGTCACTGCATCGACATTCCTCGATGAATTATGTTAAGAGTTATATTTTTAAAATTCAATTTAGAACAAAATTCATTATGTTCAATCAAATTCATGATAAGTGAATTGTAGTACTTATACATCTTCAATCTGCCTAATGAGATGAAAGTTACCCTTATTAGAATAAAAGCAATCCATATAACCTTTATATCATATCTAAATTTTAGAATTTAAAGTAGAGTACACATGACCATGTTCTTTATATACAGAATTATAGTATTTGATATATAAGGTTAAATTACAATTATTACAAAAAAAAAGTCAAATTTGCAATATGAATAAATGGTTTATACTAAAAAAAACTATTTTCCCTTAACAACTTGCTATAGAGTTAAATAGTTAGCAGGCTTTCCTTAATGAAGATATATAAATGACTTCCATTACAATATTCTTTTGTTGGACAGTGTGTTGATCAATAAAATAATTATTACATAAATTGAAATTATAGAATGCAATTATAAATTTAAATGTTTCTTGAAATTAAATATATTATATAAGTCTAAATGCTTATTGGAATTTTTTAATGTGAAAGAGAGATCTAAGTTGAGAACATTAATAATGCTTTATTCCTACTATATCTTAGTCTTGGGGAAAATTATCAAGGTGATCATTAAAGTAGTGCAAAAAAACAACAAAGGCTTCACACGATTTTAGTGACAAGGTACCAGCCTAGCTATAAGATGGGAACAACTTTATAATTGTCTCTAACAGAACTTTCATCAAACGCTTGATAGTCAAAAAATCATCCCCAATTAATAACAAAAATGTAAACAATGAACCCATTCTGGACCAACATCAACCCATTCTATCACAATGAAGCATAGTAGTGGCAATTTACGCAGACAACCAAAACCACATCACAAAAATAGAGGGACAAAGAAGAACAAAAAAACACATCACAACAACCGATAGAATGAAAGGAGAATAGAAAAACAATGCATAAGGTCAAGGTGGACAACTTGCTTGGATGGACAGACAATCAAAGATGACCACAACAAAAGACAAATATTCACCATGCAGGAGGCTTCTTCAACAATTGTCAAAACCAGAGGCAATATAGATGAAAATACAAATAGTTGAAGATGAAGATGGCTTCATTTTTGTGCTAATAACCTAGTAGGGAATGATGTCATTTGTTGTATAACAAAACGACAATGTTAGTTATACAAAAAACGATGTCATTTGTTAGATGGTTAACAAAGATGAATGATGACGGTTATCACGAAAATGACGTCATTTGTAGTTAACATAAACAACATCGTTTTTTATAAGGTTGAAAGAAATAAACCATTTAGTGAGGATTCAAAAACCCGTCCCTAAATGGTTTGCTATTACCATTTGGTTTCACATTTGGGTAACATAATAATATAATATATGTAAATTATATGATACAATACAAAATTTTGTTATAATAAATAGATAATTATTATCAAATAGATTAATATATATATTATATAAGTAAGATATGAGAATATTTATATATAATGTGAATTTTCATAAATCATTACATTAGTTACATTACCTGTTCGATATCAAATTGCTATTAAAAATTTTATAAAGTGTAACAAAACTGTAATTAATTATATATAATTTTTATTGTAATTTATTTTTATGACATATTAAAAAAAAGTGTAGCATTGGTGATGCTTTTGAAAATTGGTCATCAAAAGTGCACTTTTTTGACAAGTTGTGATATCATCGCCAAATAGATGGACAAATTAAGTCAAACGTCATCACGTTCATACAAAAGGCGATGATTTTTAAATTAGTTGCCAAATGGGTATTTGGCAGTTTTCTTTTGGCAATGAAATGTTAATTCATTGTAAAATATTTGGACGTTTAAAATATTAAGCTGAGATGATGTCGTTTCTTTGACGCCAAATGACGATGTCTCAGCATCTAATAAATGAAATAGCGCCAAGTTCCCCTTATTTCCTCTCTCCCACACCAGTCTTTGCCTTTTTCCCTCTCTCCTGCATTGGTTTCTTGTCATTTTCTCTTCTCCTCGTCAACGTTTACATGACATTGTCTTCTCTAATTGTTGTCCTTCGGTCAAGGTAAGTCATTCAGCATTTATTGTTTGGTTTGTTTTGTTTTGAATAGTGTTGGTATTTTAAGATGGTACGTTGGATGGGTTTAATGAATTTTTGGAGTGTTTTTGCATTTCTTTGGATTATCTGTAGTGCATTTGGCTTTCCAATGTGTTAATATTAGTTAAGGAAGGAAAAAGACATGATTTCCTTAGGTAATTTGGAATGAATCTATCATACCTTTGAAGTCTTCGAAGAAAGTTCTCTGTGGTCTCTTTAATGGTTTTCTCCTTGATTTCATTGCAGATTATTTTAGTTTTACAGAAGTTCAATTGATTATTTCAATATTGACTCATTCTAATTCATATTCACTTTGTCTAAAATCCTAGAAACAAATATAAGACTTTCCTATTTAGTTTAAAATTCTTGGACATCCCTCTAGGTCTCTCTCCACCTAGGGCAAAACCTTATAAATCACTTTGTGACTTCTTATTTATTTTTGAATATTTCGATATCCTTGTAAGTCTCTCTTCACTCTTTGCAAAATCTTAGAAACCACTACAGGATTTATCCATTTGGTTTTAAATGCATGGTTATCCCTTTATATCTCTCTTCACTTTAGGCAAAACTCTATAAATGATGCTAGGACTTCTCTATTAGTTTTAAATATCTAAATATCCCTTTAGGTCTCTCTTCACCTTAGGTAAAACCACTATAAGACTTCCCTTTTTAGTTTTTAATGCTCGAGTACCCTTCTAGGTGTCTTTTCACTCTAGGAAAAATCTTATAAACCAAAATATAAGACTTTAACATTTAGTTTTAAATAATTATGCCTCTTTATAAGTCTCCTACTACCTTTAGAAAAAAAAATTCTATAAAGCACTCTATAAATTCCTTGTTTGGTTTTAAATACCTTAATACTTCTTTAAGTCTCTTACTAATTTTGGGGAAAAAATATAAACCATTTTAAGACTTCTCCGTTTAGTTTTAAATATCTAGATACCTCTGTATATCCCATTCTCACTTTAGATTATAAAAAACACTAAAAACCACACTATAATTTCTATGTTGTGTTTTAAATGTTTAGATACCCCTCTAGATTTCTCGTCACCCTAGGTAAAGTCCTAAAAAATAGATTAAGACTTCCATATTTGATTTTAAAGGCCTAAATACCCCTTTAGGTTTCTCTTCATTTTAAGAAAAAACCCTAAAACCACTATAGGACATCTTTATTTAGTTTTAAATGTTTGTATGTAAAATCCTAGGGAACATCCTAGGACCTTTTTGTTTAATTTTAAATGCTTAGATATCCCTTTATATCTCTCATCATTTTGGACTACAAACTACTATAGGACCACTTCGTTTAGTTTTAAATGTCTAAATATTCGTCTAGTCTCTCTTTAACTTAGGTAAGACCCTAAAAACTACTTTAGGACTTCCCTATTTAGCTTTAATTTTCTTGATATCCCTTAAAGGACTAGATATTCCTCTGGTCTTTCTTTATCTTGGGTAAAGCACTAGAAACTACTTTAGGACTCCCCCATTTAGCTTTAATTGTTTTGATATACCTCTATGTATCTCTTCACTTTGGGCAAAAACCTACAAACCACTATAGGATTTTCCCATTTTGTTTTAAACATATGGCTATCCCTCTAGGTCTCCCCTTACTTTTGGAAAAACTCAAGAAACCATTCCAAGACTTCTCAATTTTTAGTTTTAAATGCATTGATATGCCTCTAGGTCTGTCTTCACCTTGTGAAAAACCCTGAAGGCATTGATATTTGTATAACATATTGGGATAAGATATATTTTTGATTAAGAAGGCGTTGATTCTTATAGTGTTTTTATGAATAAAAAGATGTGTTTAGATTTTACAATAAGGATTTGTATTTTAAATCTCATAAGATATCGATATTGTAATAAAATTGAAATTGCATGTAATTTGAAGTTAGAAATTGAAGTTGTGAAATTGCTTACAATGGAATTTGAAGTTGGAATTTGAAATTGCTTATTATGGAATTTGAAGTTGGATTTTGAATTCTATTAAATGACTGTTGGAGTTGTTATGGTACTTATGGCATTTAATAGTTGGTTAAGTTTTGAAATTGCCATTTTGAACTTGTTGTGGATATCTTGTTTATTTTATTTACTAACATTTGAAAACAAGATGAACTATATTGTTATTTGCAACTATACCAATATCTAATAATAATTCCTTTAAATTATAAAAAGATAAAGAACAAATGTATTATATTAAATACAAAATTGCCTTATTTTGCAAGCTTTGTTTTATGTTAAAGAGCGTCAATAATCGTCTAACCTCGTCCTTCTTCTTCATTGTTTACGGTTGTCCATCCATCCAAGACAACCAATATCCAATATGTTTTGCTTTACTAGTTAGATTATTTGTGAGAATAACTTTTTGTGATTGCAAATGAGGTCTTGTTTTGTCTTGATGTTTGCAATATTCTTAATTGATGCATTTTTATATTCTGATTTAGTAGTCTAAGTATTTTAGTTTGGGTATTGTTTGAAACATTGAGGTATAATAAACTCTTAGGATGGTATATAACCTTGGTTTCTCGATTCATGTGGTCTAACAATGTCACGCACCATAGTGTTCGTTTGCATGATAACTTACAACATAGAATTATACTGATTAATTGACAAAACTTGGCAAGATTTTTCATTATGTTATATAGAACGAGGATTGCATTTAATAATTCAATTTTTTACTTTCAATTGTATAGCTATATGGATAAAATTTAGATGTCTCATTGGAAATGGTCTACTGAATATGTAGAAGGAGTTAAGACTTTCATGCAATTTGTAAAAGATCACATGGGTGATGAATGTCGTATTCATTGTCTATGCATAGATTGCTTAAATGTTGTTAGTCAAAGCCAAGATATGGTATGTAACCACTTGTTAATTCGAGGCATAGATAAATTCTATACTCTATGGCTTTATCATGGCGAACGTAAGGAAGCAAGTTATAGTAAAAGTGTTGGTATAAGTGTTGATGATAGTAACAATAATGATCGAGATGATAGGGATGATGATGATCGAATAAGTGAGATGTAAGAGGATTATGGGAATTATATAGAGACTATGAATGAAACTGATTTACCTAACATCATTGGTAATATTACTAAAGATAATTTTGACAAGTTATTGAAAGTTGCACAAGAAGAATTATATCCACGGTGCTTGAATTTCTCACAGCTTTCTTTTATTGTGAAGTTGTTGCATTTGTAAAATAAATGGAGTAACAAGTCTTTTGACATGTTAATTGAATTGATCAATGATGCATTATCTGTTGTACATAAATTACCCAAATCTTACTATGATGCAAAGAAATTATTAAGGGATCTTGGATTAGGATATATATCAATACACGCTTGTAAGTATGATTGTGCTATATTTTGGAAGGACAATAAAGATCTTAAAGAGTGTCCCATTTTTGGAACATGAAGTTGACAATTGGATGATGGAGAGGGAAAAAGATACCAAAAAAATCTTGAGATACTTTCTAATTAAACCATGATTATAGAGGTTTTTTATGTCAACAAAAACAGTCATAGATATAAGGTGGTATAAAGAGAAACACATAGGAGATAACATTACATGTCATCCAGCATATTCCATGACATAGAAAGACTTTGATGAAAAGTTTCCATGGTTTGCACAGGATTGTTGTAATATTCGACTTGGTTTAGCCTCAAATGGATTTAATCCTTTTGGTAATATAAGTACTTTATATAGCATGTGGCTAGTAATTCTAGTGCCATACAATTTACCACCTTGGAAGTGCATGAAGGAGCCTTTCATGATATTGAAATATGTGGTGTTTTCCAAGGGTTGTGTTCGATACTTTGGGTCAACTGAGCAAGTTTTTTAAGCAATTATGTTGCAAGATACTTAAAGCTGAAGAGCTTGATAAAGTAGAAAATAGCTTTACATAAGCTTGAACTAGTATACCCCCCCAACATTTTTTGATATTATATTGCATTTGGCTTTTCACTTTCCATACGAAGCAAAACTTTATGGACCAGTTTAATTTCGATGGATGTTCCCCATTGAAAGGTAATTTATATCAACTTCTACCTTTTTTCTTAACTTATTAGTTGGTAACAATTGTTAATGTTTTATATTTTGTTTGGGTTATTATGTTCTCTCAAGCGATATGTACGTAATAGAGCTTGATCTGAAACTTTTATTACAAAGGCTTATATAGCGAATGAATGCTTGACATTTTGTTCGATGTACTTAAATGATGTCAAAACAAGATTTAATAAACTAGAACGTAACTTTGATTTTGATCAAGATGTGGCTTGTCAGTTTTCTCCCATAAAGTTAGGTCATTTGGTGTTAGAAAATATGTAGAGTTAACTAAAGGCGAATACAAAACTACCCATTGGTATATTTTGAACAATTACGAGGAAGTCGATATATATATATGGAGTATGTATATTACTTTTGATTCAAATTTTTATATTTAATTTTGTTATTCAATCTAAATTATTAATATCTGCTAACTTTTTTAAATAGAGAGCACAAAGATTTGATTCGAACCAAAGAGATTGTTAACGTTAAAGAAAGACATAAGCTTAAGTTCCTATCATGGTTTAGGAATCGAATAAGTTATTTATTAACTTATGACAATTTGTATCTAAGATTAACTTCTAATTTCTTTTGGGTCCTACAGATGATACAGTTACATAACCGTAAAAGTGCAAGAGCTAACAATAGCATTATATTCTTTGACATATGGGCCTCATATATGTGGGAAAAATGCACAGATTGTATTGTTAATAGGGTTAGATTTTACATACAAGATCGATATAGTCGACTTAGAAGCCAAAATTGTGGGGTTGTCATTGACGGATGTTATGACAACAATTTTATTGACTTTTATGGTATCATCTCTGAAATAATAGGGTTGTATTACATCAAGGATAAAAAGGTTACTCTATTTAGGTGCAAATGGTTTAATCTTGTTGACATGAAAGTGAATGAGAACATTACTAGCATCAATGCTAGTAAGACATGGTATGATAATGACCCTTTTGTCCTTATAAATCAAGTGAATCAAGTTTTCTACCTCAATGATACTGTATTGGGAAGCAATTAGAAGATTGTTTAAAAGTTTTAACAACGAAGTCTCTTCAATTTTTGTGAAAGGGATAATGGTATAATGAGTGAGGATGATGATAAAGTATATTAAGATATTAAATTGGACTTGAATAATGAAGTCATTCGAATAAAAGATACAAATATGTACAAGTAGATGAAGTACAAGCCAATTTTATCGCCAAAAGAGATGAAGAATGTATTGAGGATGAATTATATGACAATGATGATACTTTGGATGAATATAATAGTGATGAAGAGTATAATCAAACTATAATTAATGATGATGATTTTGAAGATGTTGATGATGATGATTGAAGGGAAACAAATTTTGTTAATATGAGATTGTTGTTTATATTGTTTAAAAACTGGAAAGCCACCATTTAAATTAACTTATGATTATAGTTGATTAACTAACTTAGGATTGGAGAAAACAATCACAATAATCCCATCAAGGGGTCTATAACTTTGATCTTTTAAGTTCTAATAAAAATCATATTTATCATGTTCATCAATGTAATCTTTCATTCTATGATGATTTTGTCTCATTAATGAGATAATGTAATCACCATTTGAGGATGAGAAGCGATTAAAGAGTGTTATAATACAAACATTCTTGACATGTTTATCATAAATTGAAATTTGCTTAATTCCTCTAACTAAACTACGTCAAATAATCCTCCATCTACCTCCTGTTCTTGTATTTTGAATAACAAATGATAAAATTAAATTGATTTCTCGCTACCTAGGTATATAAATAACGAACTTTCTAAATTTGACAAGTTCTCTATGTTGTTATTCTAATTAGGTTTGTTTTATATTGGAAATTCATTTAGAAATCATTTAATAATATCATTATAGATATTCAATATAATAGCACCTGGTAAAAACAAAGGAAAGAAGGCAGTAACTAGCGAAGATGTTCCTCCCCCATAATAACTAAATCAACCATAACAACTGGCTTCATCCACCAATGAAGCCAGTCAGCAACAACGTCTCTCTACCTTAACTACTAGTTAGGGATTTTTAGGTTTTTTACTTCTTACCACCTAAGATTTCACTTATCTTCAAATATATATTTACGTGTTTAATGCATTTTTTCTTGTCATTATTCTCTTGTTATAAAGTTCTAATATCACTATCAGGAAAAGAGGTAGAGGTATCATTAAAGGTTCTGAGTTGTAACACATGAACTTTGTAATGAACAATAAGATGTCTGTACATATAGACCTCTCACAAGGTAGTCTTGTTGAGAAGGTCCAATCAGCTAAATTGTCTAGTAAGTTAGGGGTTCTCGTTAAGACTAATTTGCCTTACCTTAAGCATGTCAAGCAATTGAAGAAAGACAACTTGCTTCAAAATGATCTTGACAAAGTTTTGGTAATTTTTAATTTATTTAATTATATGCATTTTTTAACTAATACTTAAACACTAATTTACCTTTTGCTTGTTGTTCACAAATGAAACTCAATATTGTCGATATTAATAACCCTAAAGTTTCAAGTTGTGTCAGTTCACTATTGAAACGAAGGGAAAAGGATCATCGTTATCGATTACATAAATACTACAAATCCTTTTCTTTGGATGAGGAGGCACGGAGACATATTCCTAAATGGGTGGCTCTAAAAAATTGGAGTCAAATGTGTGATCATTGGGCCTCTACCAATGTTAAGGTTTGTCTTCTTTCTCTTCACATTTGCTTTAATTAGTCTTATGCCACGTTTAATGACTATTTCTTTTTTGTATTGAAGAAAAGTGTGAGAAAGTCAAGGCTAATAGAGAAAAAATGATTAACTCCTCACAACCAAGGCTCCAAATCATTTGTTGTCCGAAAAGAATTTGTAAGTTCATTGGTTAGAAATTACAATTATATCAGTTAATAAAACAAGAGTATGATAGGAACTACATAGACAAGAGTATGATAGGAACTACATAGACAAGAGTATGATAGGATTACAATTATATCAGTTCCAATTTTTGTTTTCATAAAACAGAGTGAAAAGGAACTACATAGACAAGAGTATGATAGGATCACACTCTGCAAACTGAGACACTACAAGAAAGGTGAAGGTTTGACGTCTGAAGAAGCGCAGAATAATTATGTAAGTCTAAAATTTTGTTTAATTTTTATGTTTATTAATTTTTGAATTAAATATTGATTTTATTTTTTTAACTTTTAGAATAAGATGCAGGAGTTGTAGATGCAGGAGTTGTTGCAGAGCTCCTTGTTTGACAGAAATGAGCCAAATATAGATGACATTTATAACATCATCTTTGGAACAAGATCAGGCTACATCAAAGGTCTTGGGCATGGTCCTAAGCCAATTAGGGCATCTCATCACAACCAACATATGTAACGACACTTCAAGAGAAGAATTAGTTGCTTAAGTTTTCGTTACAACGTAATGAATAAAAGTTAAATTTTACTGAACGAAAGTTGACCAAGCTTGAAAAGATGGTCAAATAAATACTAGGCTCAAATTATGAAAGTAGTAATGACGATGGAAACGACACTTAATTTATACATAAGCTTTTTTATAATTAACATTTAATGACATTTATTTTTATATAAAATGTTGTTTATTTTAATTTTTGTTTAATTAATTATAAATCAAAATATCTAAATATCACAAACAATACGATGGATTAAAAATCTTTAAAATAATCATAATTGAATATCCAATTTTTTATACAACTGTTTACTAAAAAATCAAAACTTGTCACCAAAACTTTTTATCAACATTATTTAAAATGTTAACAATATTTTTTAATAAAAAAATAAAAAATGTAACTAAAAAGATTTTCCGACAATTCCAAAATCGTCACCAAAAGTTTTTAGATATGTTATCTAAATCGTCGTAAATAACATTTAGCTATGATTTGATAATCTTCGCAAATAACCTATAAAAATAGTCGTAAATTATCTTTACTTACATTTTTAAAACTGATGCTAAAAATATTTTGCGAGGTAAAAATTATTGTTGTAATATATTATTAGCTAAAGGTAAGTAACGTAGCTAATAACTTACAAGTAAGTAACGTCGCTAATAACTTAACTTTTAGCCACGAATAATAACCGTAGTGAATCTTTCTCAACAATTGGTTTTAACCTCACCTATCTCTTTTCATGACTTACCATAAATTGGAGCGAAAAATAATTTACAATAATGTTTTATAAACGTCATTGATAATATTTTGCTATCTGGATTTTGTGAAGAAATGTTTGACAATTTTTTTGTCACTAAAAAGTTTTTATGACGATTTTGTCCTTTTACTAATGGAGGACCATCCAGGTTAGCCATAGAAGATATTAAAGCAATGAGCCTTCAGGTAGAAAAGGAAGCCGTTGATCAAGATATCGAAGAAGAAATTGGGCTGAGTTGTTTTATGAAGTTTCAGACCTTATGGAAACCATTTGAGGACTATAAAGCCTTGGTCTAATCTGATTTAATTGAAGCTCATTCCTAGCCCATTAAAGAGTCCAAGGCTGACCAAGAGAAGTTAACTTACTGCCCAATAGAATGACTTATTGGCTAGGTTTCAAGTATCTTAACTATCATTAAGTTTGCATTGAATAAGAGCTACTTAATGCTAATTTAGTGCCATTTTTAATTAGCTATTTTTTTCCTCTTAATGACAAGTTAATGGCAGATGTTATGAGCCATATTAAGTATGTTTTAAAGCCATTTAAAGACACAAAAAATGTGTGGCCTGTGGTCATCCACATTCTACTCGCTTTTGTTTGCTTATTTAAGTCAAGTTTCTTTCCATATGTAAAGGGATATATATAATAAAAGAGTGAGAGTTTCCTTTCACGTTTTTACAACTTAATTTTTTTCTTTATTTTACTTATTAATTTCGTTTGGGTTCACAGCAAACCAATTGCTATAGTTTGGGTTTGATTGTTTTCCAAAAACAACTCAAGTTCTACATACATTTCGTTCTACCACCGGGTTGGTCCCAGTTTGACCAACCCGTACTAAATCAATTATATCTTCCAAACCACATATCCAAATTGAATCAAACTTGAATCATTGGAAAGTTGACCCAAATTCCTTCAATTTCACTCTTACTATTCAGCCCAGTTCGTCCTTAATTCTCCACAAAATCTCCCAGAATACATCTTATGCGCCAAACACCTCCACAATCACTTAGCCAAATTCCACCAAACTACTCTGGCGACCTCTTAGCCACTCCAGTCACTCCAATCTCCTTGAAATGCTATCATTTTGGTACCAGAGACATGGTTCAACCCCGTGTTTCATCTTCCACCACATCATCTTCCACCATGGTTTCTCAAGAGTTATCCCCTACGCTATAACTTTCTCATGAAGAACTCCTTCGCCAAATGGAGTTATTAAGGCTCAAAAATCTTACCCTAAAAGCCAAGAAGCCTATGAGTTTATGGGAG
>JANSVA010000004.1:5536104-5554247 GCA_025504915.1 Erythroxylum reticulatum
AACTCCTTCGCCAAATGGAGTTATTAAGGCTCAAAAATCTTACCCTAAAAGCCAAGAAGCCTATGAGTTTATGGGAGTTAGGGTAACACCTTCTTCTTCTTCCTTCATCCCTAAAAATATAAACTAAGACCTAGAAGAAGAAAATTTCAATTTGCCCTTTTCTACTTCTTCCACCGTACAACCAACCACCTATCCATTCTCCCAACCTCCTTCACCGTTTCCTCCAAACTTTTCATCAAACCCATCACAACCGACCACATTCTAAAATTCAACTTTCCCACAACTAATCATAGGGGCACCCTTATGGTTCCCTATTAGAAATGTCCCTCAAAACACCTGTCCTCCTAGAGATGAATTTTTCAATTTCGAGATTGAGTTCCTGGAATTTCATGGCAAAATTGATAGCAATGTTTATCTTAAGTGGGTGTACACAATTGAGAGAACTTTTGAGTTGAAAGAGTTAAGTGAAGAAAATAAGCTGAAGTTACTGCAATTAAAATTGAGAGGTTATGCATCCCTTTGGTGGGATAATGTCCAAAAGATGAGAGAGGGTAGACCGAAAATCACAACATGGTATAAGATGAAAGAGATGATGGATGAGACATTTTTACCTCTACATTATAGACAAAAGATGTTGGACAACATGATGAGCTTGACACGAGGTATAAAATCGATTGAAGAATATACGATGGAGTTTAAGCAGATCATGTAAGTGTGATTTAAGAGAAGAAGAAGTTGTTATCAATGCAAGATTTCTCAAAGACCTCAAAATTGAGATTAGAAACATGGTAAGTCTATACCCTTACATCCCTTTCTATGAGCTTAAGAAGCTTGCCTTGCAATGTCAAACTAACTTGAAACATTGGTCCACCAAAAGATTTCTTCCACCATATGTCATTACACCAAATTACAAACCACCCTCATTTCCACCACCAAAACTAACCAATTCCACTCCACCATAAAAATTTACCTCTAGCCAAAATTCAACACCAAACCGAGCTTTGCCTTCACTAAATACTAAATCATCCAAAACTCAAACGAGATGCTTCAAATGCCAAGGATTTGGACACTTCCAATCTGAATGTCCGAATAGAAGTATCATGACCATTAAAGAAATTGAAGAAATTCAGAATGAAATGCTTGTTTGTGATGAGGCTAAAAATGAAAATGAAGTTTTTTAGTCTTGTGAAAATGTCGAATGTGATGGTAAGTTAGAAGGAGAAATGCTTGTGATTATTAGAATGTTAAGTGGAGAAAAGAATGAGAGTGATTGGAGAAGAAAGTCTTTGTTTTATTCTAGGTGTTTGTGAAAAGGGAGGTTGCGTGAACTTGTAATAGATAGTGGAGCTTGTGAAAATGTTGTGTCAAATAAAATGATAGAAAAGTTATCTTTAAGGATCGAACCTCTTCCAAGTCCTCATAAGTTGACATGGTTAGACAATAAGCATGAGATTAAGGTTGATAGGAGAAGTCTAGTGCCATTTTCAATTGGAAAATATATTGATGAGACATGGTGTCATGTAATTCCTTTAAGTGTTTGTCATATGTTTTTAGGTCATCCATGGTTGCATGATAGAGATGTGCAACACCAAGGAAGAGCCAACACTTATTCTTTGTTGTTTAAAGTACAAAAGTTCACACTCAATCCTATGCCACTAGTAGCAAGAAAGAAGAAAAGTCAAGATGATCAAACTTTAGCCTTGATGACAAATGAAGAAAAGGAAGAGATTATCCAAAGCCTACTATCACACATTCCCTTTAACTTGAAGAAGCTAAACCGAGCCCCCAAAAGCCACTTTCTTATAAGGTACAATCCTTAATTATTGAGTTTAGTATAGTTTTCCTAAAAGAGTCTCCTAAAGGACTCCCTCCTTTAAGGAAAATCCAACATGAAATAAACTTTGTCCAAAATGCAATCATACCCCATAAGCAATCTTATAAAATGAACCCAAAAGATCATGATGAGTTTCAAAAACAAGTTGATGAGTTGTTAGAGAGAAGCTTCATTCGACCAAGTACTTCTCCATGTTTTGTTCCCACCTTTGTTGTTCTTAAAAAGAATGGCAAATGGAGGATGGTCATTGATTCTAGAGCCGTCAACAAGATAACCATTAAATATAGATTTCCAATACCAAGGTTAGATGACATAATTGATCAGCTTCATGGAGCTAAGGTATTTTCTAGACTTGATCTTGCTAATAGGTTTCATCAAATTAGAATGAAAGAGGGTGATGAATGGAAAACCACTTTTAAAACTAGGGAGGGTTTATATGAATGGTTAGTTATGCCTATGGGACTTTCTAACTCTCTTTCTACTTTTATGAGATTAATGAATGAGGCTTAAAGTCATTTCTTACTAAGTTTGTTGTGGTTTATTTTGATGACATTATGGTATATAGTGGTAGTTTACCTGAGCATGTCATGCATTTGAGGTTATTTTTTAAAGTGCCTAGTAATGAGAATTTGTATGCTAATGTGGAGAAGTGTCATTTTTATGATTCATCTATTTCATTTCTTGGCTACATTGTTTCTAGTGATAGAATAAGTATGGATCCTTCTAAGGTGCAAGTCATTGTTGATTGGCAGACCCCTAGGAGTTTGTTTCATGTTAGGAGTCTTTATGGGTTTTGTTCATTATATAGGAGGTTTATAAAGGATTTTAGTTCAATTACAAGTCCCATTACTGATTACATGAAGAAAGGTGTGTTTAATTGGGCAAGTCAAGCTCAAATTGCCTTTAATAATCTTAAGAATATGATGACAAAGGCCCTGGTTCTTGCCCTGCCCAATTTTGATGTTCCATTTGAATTAGAATGTGATGCTAGTAGTGTTGGAATAGGAGCTATTTTAAGTCAAAGAGGAAAACCGATTGCATTTTTTAATGAAAAGTTGTGTGATGCTAGAAAGAAGTATTCTACTTATAAGCAAGAATTATATACATTGGTTAGAGCTCTTAGACAATGGAGTTCCTATTTGGTTGCTAATTCATTTGTGTTGTATACTAATCATGAGTCTTTGAAATATATACAAACACAATCACAATTGAATAGGAAGCATGCTAGTTGGATGGCATATTTGCAATTTTTTGATTTTGTGATCAAGCATAAGTCCGGCTATATTGATGTTGTAGCAGATGCACTTTTTAGGAAATATCACTTGTTGGGTTCCATGCATGCTCATGTAATAGGTTTTGATAATATTAGGGAGTTGAGAAAGATGATGATTTTGGAGAAATTTTTTAGAAATGTAAATTGGCAGGAGGTAGCACGAGGTTCAAATTTCTGACACCTTACTATTTCCTTTTACTTCCCTCTGTAGCAGATGTTACAGTAGACTCTGGTATTAGTTTCCTAACCACGAGGCTTAATTATCCAGAGAATGATAACCTTACTGGAACTCGATAGGAGATCCTTCAGTGCATGTATCCTCTTTTTGATCTTATCCCTTCTTCTCCGTATCCATAAAAGCACAAATTGTCGAGTTAAAAGGTTTTTTCTTTTTCTTTTTTGATAGATCGTTAACACTGCTGAAGTGGTAACTCACCTTTTCAGATAGATTATGGATCTCTCTCGACTTTCTCTTAGCCCTTCTACTTCTCCAATCTTCTGATTTTTTCTCACCCTCGATCTCTTCACCATCCTGTAACAGATAAAAGATTTCTCAGATCATTTATATAGAAAGAAATCAAATTAACCTATGCGGGATGGATTTTCCAGCTTTACTTACTTCACTTGGATATGCCGCTAACTCAATGTCTCCACGTTTACATTTCAAGGAACAAGTGGGATCAGTTGAAGCTTCGCGTGAGCACGTTGAATTAGCTGCAGCCATATAATCTCTATTTTTCACTAAACGGGGCTTAGCTTGGACTCTGTCTACTGCCATGTTTGATGCTGGAACAAAAGCAACACTAGGGCATTGTTTTCTTGTAATAACATCTTGAGGGAAAACAGCTTCAGATTGCTCATCTGGAGGTAACTCCATCTTACTTTTAGTTATTCTGAGACGAGAAGTTCGTTCATTTGGAGTTGACTGAACTGGATTACTGCAAACAACAGGAGGCTTCTCGTTGGTGGTTTCTAATTCAGGCCTTGGCAGGCGTGGACCGCTCACTGGTATTGTTGTAGAACCACTAAGCTGATCATGAGAGCTGAGTAGAGCAACTGGTCTCAAGGAGGAGGAAGTCTGCAAATCTGAGTGCTTATCATGATGTTTAGAATCCGGCTGGTGCAACTTTGAGTCGTTGGGCAAATTAACAATTTTTGTCATCTGAGTTTGGCTTACTTTAGGTGAATTTCGTTGTTGTTCCGGGAGAGTTTCGTGTTTCTGACGACTCCAAACAGCAGAAAGCTGAGGGACTGCTACAAAATCAGGCGTATTCCCGATTGCAAATTTGTGGTTTTATGGAGAGGAACAATGCGTGGCTCCGTGATCTGATCACAAGGACTTCGCCTCATATTCTCCAAAAATATGCTGAAACTTGTACGAGGCCACTTTTGACATTTGTCATTAGTATTGTGATTGTCTTGCAAAAAGCTATCCTGCTTGGTTGGTTCCTTATGACCAGGAAAGGACTCATCACCTAAAATAGAATCTACATGCACGAGCCTTGGCCTCTTAGGAGGATGACTGTCTTTAATCCCATTGTTGAATTGAGTTTTAGGAGAGTGTGCTAAGTAACCGATACATGAGATAGTAACAGACCGTCCACGCACGAGGATCTGACCATTTTCGCGCACTAACTCCATAAAATCATCACCAGTCCTGCATTGTGAATCTCGTCAGAGACTTTGAATATCAAAAGAGAGAGAACAAAGCCAAAATGGGGGCATGGAAATTTTTTCAAAAGCAGTCAAGGAATGTAAATTAGCTGACCGATTCATTCTAAGCTGAGTTGAATCGAACAACTCTTCTGCTCCCCATGATTAAAGAAAACAAAGCAACCTGTCCTCTACACAAGTCGTCAAGGATTGATCAAATTAAATGCAACGTTTTCAGATAGAACTAGATGTTGCATTAAGCTTTCACATTTTACCCTTTAAGTACAAGAGATCACAAAAAGACAAGCACATCAAGGACAACCAGAAGAGAATGGCTGATAAACCCTCAATATTGGGTGGACATTGCTGGATCAACCGTTCAGATGTTTATAAGGACTAAATAGGTCTACCGGTCCGAGGTCTACCATCCATATAATGAAAACCAAAGAGTGAAGAATGGAGATTGACAGAAGAAAAACATAAAAAATATTGTCCTAAATCACACAGATATAACAATGATAAGACTGTGAAGATTCCTCGGATGAAAGGCGAGTTAATGGAATGTTTTACAGGAACTTGCGTAGCTCATCTAAACCTAAAATGGTAAATACAGTATGGAGGATGGGTTGAGGGTCCAATGACTCAGAGGTTGGACCCACCTTGTGTTGGAACCTAAAATGGTAAATACAGTATGGAGGATAGATTGAGGGTCCAATGACTCAGAGGTTGGACCCACCTTGTGTTGGATGAAGAAGTACGCAATAATGTGTTCGGTCACGTCAGGGGCCTCCAACTGTCACCTTCGAGGTCAGAGGACTCACTTAATCTCTTCATAAGGTCAAGACTGTCACGATATCCCTGCATTTTTTCTATTCGATGAAATTAAATACGGCCAAAGTCAACAAAAGCTCACTCACGCATTTTCACCGCAATAAGGGACCTGTTATGAGACAGTTCAGGCATTTAGTTACAAAGATTCATTCAGAATATTGGTTAGTGTTTTACATTAAAAATTGAATTTTATTCAGAATATTGGTTAGTGTTTTACATTAACAATTGAATTTTAAGATGTGCTCTCAGGTTTTAATTTGGCATGAAATTTAGCACTAAAAGTAGATTTGAGTACAATAACTAATATGCTTTTTTCTCTAATAGTGTGAACTACATCTCTAAACCCTTTAGTGCTAGACATTAATGAATTTTTTTCCTGTAACTGAATCGTTATAATTCGGCATATTTACAAGGAAGGTGATTAGTATGTGGACTAACTTGTAAATTATACAGACCAATTTGCATTATGGGTCATATTACTTTTGAGCATCCCTATCCTCTTAAAGCATGAGTCGGAAGTTTGTTATCCTAAAGCTATCATGTATAAAGCTCGTCTTACTTAAAAAAAAAAAAAGAATGCGAAATGAAATCCTCAACGTTTGTGTTCATTGCATCAAGTCGCCTGCTTTAAACCCATTTTCCAGTTTTGGAGGTCCGTTAATATCTTAGTGAGTCGTTTACACTAGAGACTAGAAACTAAATAAGTGCTAGGGATTTTATTTTATAGGAATTGGTGTACTTCGAGAGCGCCTCACATTTACTTGACTTGACCCATTTAATGCTGAAAAAAAAATCTACTTCTATAAATTGCTAATTTAAGGTTTAACCTATTTAATATTAATGATTACGTCCATTTTTTTACTAGTTTTAGGGATATGTTGCATACACATGCATAAAAACTAGAGCAAATGAAGTTAGAAGGATGTGTTAATAATTAGAATTCCAAAATTATTACTATTGTTGAGCTAAACTTAACTGCTTCATTGGCAATAATAGAAAAACGTTTATGCTACATGTTTTTCGGGCTGTCTAAAATTAGATATAATTATGAATAATAAGTTAAAAGTTATACTAATAAGTTAATGTAAGGGAATAACAATTTTTTAATAAAAACAGAAGCATGGGAAAAAATTTTCTATCCATCTAGTTAAGAACTTTCCCCTTCTCGTATTCATTTTCATAAGTGCGCGACAACTCTGCTACCACAAAGCAAAAACCTTTGTTTCCAAAGTAAATGCACAAATTCAGGTGTTGTACCTTTTCCCAACTTCTAATATCTTAAAAGAATCATTAAAAACCTAAGGTTGCCAGAACAGGTATATAATATAATGACCTAGTACGGTACGAAAACGACCCACAAAAATCTTAGAACAGATCTTCTATTTCAACTGCTTTATTTTCTTTTATTTCAATCTCATCCTTTTATCTATTGCAATAAATTAAATTGATGAAAATATTTTGAGATGCTCCCTAATGAACAAGGAAATAGAGGTGCCGACGTGGACTTGAGGCACACAGGAGTATGAGCGCTTCAACAGAGACCCCCTAGCCAATATACAAAACAAGTGGGACATTGCAACTTACACGATTGGAGGTTCCTGCCTCGAAGGCTAAAACATCACACCAGGTTCTCAAGTTTGACAAAGGGATGGTGGACGTGGAACCAACAGCATGGACTTCACGTGCACCCACGTGGCTTTTTATTTCCGTCTGATACGAAGCAAAACCACAGCCAATCCAATGTTTGGCAACGGATAAGGATTGATTGGCCATGAAAACAGTCTCACTATTATGAATCTGATTGCAGGTCCCACCAAGAATTACTTGATGTTGCACGCAAGCAATCCACTTTCTTCCTGCTTTGTTATCGTTCGCATGCGATTATCCACTTTGATTAGTCGGTACCCAGGAAATAATGACCCAGTTCCAGTGCCAGTGCCTACTTTAGATAAACTAAAGAGTACAGGACAACACTATAATGCATCGCTAACAATTAATATCTAGATGTGGGCAAAGTTGATGGGAAAGAGGATTTTATGAAAACTTTTGAAGTTACGAATAGAAGAATTGGTTGTATAGAGTGCAGTCGGAATAAAATTGACGGGCTAGCACAACTGTAGGATGTGCCCGAATAATAGAAAAGCACTGCAGCGCAGGATTGATCTCAACAGCTAAACATTATCAAGATGAATTTAGCCATACCAATCTGTCTTCATTTTCTTATTCCCTGTAACCGTGATTACAGTATGGCTACCTAAAAGGTCTTGGTACAAAAATGTCATATAAAGGAGAGGACATCTGTCACGAGATAATAAGATTTTAAATCACATTGTTTGGATGTTTTCAACTTATCAGATTTGGCTTGATACCAAAAAACAAGGTTATCACAGTTAAGTTCATGACTCGCAAAATATTCAATGCAAACAAGGAAAAAAAAATCTCAATTGTCTCCGTTAACTTTCGAACAGAAAGGAAACTTGCTTTCATAAACTACATAGGCTGAAATCAAGAATCTTGATTAAAGAGGGCTGAACCCTTGACCAAATCAGCATGCCTCCAGGAATTTAACTTTTACTACAACTTAAGGCCTAGTCCTCGACGTAGAAAAAAGAATGTGAGATCAGTTTCATAACCCTAAAAATGACTACTTACAGGTCGATTCATGTCAATTTAGAATATCCTCGTGCAAGCACTCTGCTATAGCACGTCTCAGCTGGAGCATCTCTGCCCTACCGACCTGTTATGGACATCAATCCATTGTAAGTATTTTATACATAAACTTACTTCTGTGTATGCTCATATTCGAAAAGGATGCAGATAGGGTGACACCGGTAGCAACTTTTGAGGGAAGACCCCGGGCAATTTTCCAGGGTTATTGTTACTAGTCAAGCATTGTATGCGTGTTATATTCATGGAGCATGACCAACTCATAAGCTCCTCTATTAAATGAAACTTGGTGAAACACATACATTTGGAATTCAAAAGCTGCGTACTTGAGACTCTAGCCAATATTAATCAAGATTGCGCAGATCTGATTGCCCACTTAGTTATTTCCAAAATAGAAAGCAGGAGAAGTAGAAATGACATGTACAATAACTTGGTGTTCGTGATCTAATAGATGACCTGTATTTAATTCAATTTAATAGGAAAAATAAGCTTGCCTTGTGCACCGCTGTTATTCTCCTTTCTGCATCATTGAGCTGTCTCCCGACCGCTTCTTCCACTTGCACGACAAGCTTTTGGTGCGATGCTTCTGCAATTACAGGTAAGCAATAATTAACGTTAAGCATTTGGATTTGTCACGGTATGAATATATTGATCCACCTATTTTCTACGGTATAGAAAAATGGATAGACCAGGTCTTACAAAAACAACTTAGAAATTACTAGGGTAAATAGAGTAATTGTCCACAGATAATTGTCAAACTTAACTCCTATAATTTTTATTCTTTTTTATTACAGAAAGCAATATAAACAGTGTAGAAAGATGCCACTGATCTAGCATCTATTGGTAGCTTCATAAATAGTTAGCCGATTAGTATTCGCACACATGGAAACTTTTGCAAATCGAGCATTTACCACGAATGATCAGGCAACACTGCAATTTCAACAAACTTGCATGTCTAATTGCCCAAACTCATTTGCTAATCAGAGCGGTCAAATACATTCAAGAGATTCAACAAAACATGATATAATTATATTTTAAAAGGTTTCCATACTTAGCCTTTTCACTGTTCCTTTCAGTTCAATCTGGTACAACTCTAGGCCTTCAAGTGTACTCTTGCAGTTTTCAAGATGCTGAGACATTTCTTCTCTGAATTTATCGTAGATCAACTTCAGTTTTTCTTGTTGTTCTGCGTAGATGAAAAACAGAGATTTAGTAACGGAAACAAGAGAGTAATATAACCCATAAAACTATTTAGAAGTATTAAAGGAATGCACGCATTCCGACGCCAGAAATTGAGGTTAAATAGGGATCTTGTGTACGGTTCAGTGGATGTGAGTAGCTAAAATTTGTTACATAACCATTATCTGGTACATAATTCATATTCAATTTTCAAGTTGTAGCTTTAGAGACACAAGCCAATGAATTACATTACTATGGTAGAAACTTGTGCCGCTGTTAAACAAGAGAAAAGGCTCCTAGTGTTCAATATTCCTGTCACAAGATGCATGTCTGACTGATCAAATAAAAACATCTAGACTAATTCAAATAGGGGCTCATGCGGCCCTATTAATGTTCAGCTTTGCCAAGCGTGCAGTTTTAGGAATTCATTACCTTGGAATCTTACTTCCAGGTCTTTTCTTTTCAACTTACTATCGCTTCTCAGCTTCTCCCTGAGACGCGAGAAAGATCAGAATCGACTACACCCAAGAAGCTTATTTCTCAACAAAAGAAAGTGGCGACTGTGAAATACGTACAGATCTGCTTGGATTTGACAATCGATATTCTGCAACTGAAGATGTATATCCTCAGAAACAGACATCAAAATTTCGGAGGATTTCTTTCTTGTCAACAATGTCAATTTTTTTCTGAAATTCTCTATAGACAGTGCAAAGAGCATAACTACCCTGGAATATTGCAGATCAAAAGAAATGAAAAAAAAAAGGGCTAATGATAAAAGGCTTTATCTGTGGATCTAGTAAGGAATATCATCGATGATATTTTAATCAAAGTCAACCTCTCTAACTCATCGGCTTGGTTTTGTTCTGAAGGCTCGGGGGTGTAATCGCTCTCGTCAGTGCCTAAAAGTTTAATGCAGAAAGAAACGAACTTATTAAAGAGTAAACATGATGGCAAGACGATCGGCTGTACATTGAAAGAGCGGGGGGAAGCATTTGTATGCCGAATGACTATTGCCTTTTGTAGTGGGTGGGGTGGGACTGAATTTGCCAAGTCTACGGCCCTCTTGATGGCGGAGCCTTTTAGTTGGATGAAATGCGCATTTCGATCTCTCTGGAGTTGCAGATGGAGACGGAAAGAAATCTCTTTCTATAACACCTGAAAATGGAGATCCAATAAGTGCGAGATTATGTATCTCTAGGTACTAAACTAAAGAGAAAAAGGTTGGCGGAGAAAAGAAGATTAACAAAAGTGAAGATGATTTCCGCCAAAAACAATGGATACTGACTACTGGAAATATGTAATCATAAACCCTGCAGCCTCGTTGCAGTGATCAACTCAATTACGCTGTCTGATTATTCTGAATAGTTGATAATTAGTTATGGTTCTTCCCTAAGACAATGAAATTCCTAAACGGTAATCATTTTGCCAATTGGTCTCGCAACACAACTCGTTCTATATACATTTTCATATTGGTAAAAGTATTGTAGTCACCTTTCATAATTGCCACTCCTTCAGAGCTATCAGAGCTTCTCTCTTCGGATGATGAAATTGAAAGATCATCTGCTCCTTCATCTTTTCCATTACCAGCCGAATGTTTTCTTTGTGGAGAATTACTAAGTTCTTCTGCCTCATCCTGAAGTTCAATAATGAAATTCAAAAGTACAATAAGGTAACATTTCAACTTAAAGTACTTAGAGCGACTAAGCATACTGCTTTTATCTACTTAAAGATTATCTCAACATGCAGAATCAAAATTAGCCTCTGAGGCATATCCATAGTAAGTAAACAGCAGAAACTATCACATAGAGATGAAATAACATAGCATACATATACTTTTGAATGAACATTAGGATAAGAACAATCTTCCTTCGAAGTCCGCAAAGTGCTGAAGCTGCGAATATTTGCTACAGTAAAAGTCCTCTCTGATAGTTCAGGTCTGGGAATATGCTGCTCTGTCTGGTCTTCTTTTGGTGCTGAGTTAGGAGAAGAACTAAATACAGGTAAACTGATTTTGAATGTAGGACTTTGGAAAGTTTCCTGTGGATTCAGATTGTTGTTAGAGAACAGATTATCAAATTCATTTTGTTGATTTCCATTTTCGTGTCCTGCTTGACTATTATATTCCTCCTGCTGATCTGCCGCGGGTGTCCACGGAGATTGATTGGTGTTTTCCCCTGGAGATTGATAAGTGCGTTCCCCCGGAGATGGATGCGAGTCCCTTACTGCAGATTCATGGGTATCATATTTATGGTTTTTGTCTTGCTCAGGAGACTCATGAATGTCTTTGTTTCCGTTCTGCTCAGCAAATTCCTGAATATTCTGCTTGTTATTCTGTTCAATATGATGATGACAACTCACAGGAGGACGGTCTTGTGAACTACCTACTTTATTGGACAGTGACGAAACTTTATGGAAAGGAAGAAATGTATCATTTCTACATGTTACTCCAGGAATCACATCAGCATTGCTCTTCTCAGTGAACAAAATCTTTGGCGTAATTCTAGAGCTATTTCTGTGGCCTTTCCTCCTACTAGACAACGATGAACTTCCACTGACATTTGTATCCGCCTTCCCAAGCAATCCTTCTTGAAAGGAGAAGATATTCTCTTGCAGTATCCGTCTACAACCAGAGGTCAACCCTACTCGTTTTTTCTCTGCTTGCGGTTTGGTTGAAGCTCTTTTTTTGCTCAACGAACGGGTTACAGGTCTTTTCCGTTTATTGTGGGGGCTATCTGAATCAGTTTCTATGGTATCTGAATTCTGTCTTGGCTTGACCTTTTCACCATTCTTTTGGTCATTTACATGCTCTGACTTTGAATCTTTGACACCTCCATCACAACCGTGAAAATTAGAAGGTTGACTCTTTGGTGAAGAGATGGTACCCAGTATCTCTTGTAGCTTCATTCTCAGAGTTTCCGTTCTTCCATTCTTATTTTTGTCCTGCGATACTCCTTCACCCGAAACATGGACCCCGTGAACAGTTGCAAATGAAAACCCCTCTGAATTATGTGGATTTCCACCATTACCTGCCTTCCTTTTGTAAGTAAGCCCGCCAAAGTTCTTCCGTTTGCCATCACCAGATTGTAAAATTGAGGTTTGATTTGTGAATAACTGCATGGAATGTGCTACTGCAACTTCCTTTACTTTGCAATAGTTGTTCCATCTTCCATCCGCTGGTGATAAAATGGAAGTTCCTTGTGCATGAGAAAAATTTTCGGAAGTCAGATTCTGCGGAAAGTAGGGTTTAGTAGTAATCCACCGGGAACCTGCTTTCTCTGGAGTTTCTGTCCGTCTCCCTTCTTGATCATCAATCACAGCTTTCCCCTTGTTTGTCACTTCAACATTTTTTTGTTTGCTAGAATGCTCCTTTTGTGAATTTGGTAGTAAAACCTCATCTCCCTTTGTAGCTTCAAATCTTTTCACTGTAGATGAATCTACTATGATTCCAATTGACATCTTTCTCAATTGGCTGGATGGTCGGTAATCACTGCCAAAACTTCGAGAATCGCTTGTTGGGTCCTGAAATATTATTCATAAGAGATTACTTATCTAATTTCTCCATATTTTACAAAGTTACACTCGGGAAATAACCTGGAATAGGAATTCACATTACATTCACCAATTTAGTAGCCTTTTGATTTCTATCAATTTGAAAATGTTTCTTATTTTTGAGGGACAAATTTCATGGGCCATCAAAACCAATCAACAGCACTAATTCTCAGAGATTGAACCGGGCAATCAGTCATAGCAAATCACAGAAGGTAAATAAACCAAATAAAAGCACTTAAGCACAGCTGAAACAAGGTTCATTAAAATAAACAGGACTCCATTGATGCACAAATGCGTCGTAGTTTTACAGATAACCCTGACTAAAAGATTGATCAGCTGGTACTGAAAAATAAAAACATGACTTCTGTTCAGTGCTTACAGCGTGCGGATTCCGTCCGATTTCAACCGCCATTCTGATGTCTCGGCAGATAAGGTGTGAAATGGATGCTGCCAGAAGCTAAAAGCCAAAGAGAAAATAAAGTAAATTGTATGGATAAAAGATATTGAGGAAGATAACAACTGAAGATCTCAATGGATTTGCTAGTAATGTAACGTAGAAACCAGGAAGTCTCTGTGCTATCATTCTCTTAACTATCAAAACTAACAACAATTTGTGTGAACAGATGAAATCCATACAACGCTTTCTAATCCGCACTGCAGCATCGATGATACGACTCGTAAAATTCAAATCCAAACAAAGCAAATAACACCAAATCCGACATCAAGAGTCTCAAAAAACCGCATGAATTTTTCTTAAAGGCATCTGCCTCTGAATAGATTGAAATTGGACGAAATAAACCAAGAGCAAAACTCAAAAAGCGGCATCAAAGAGCTGAAACGGCACGTATAAAGATGATGAGGACGCAAGAGAACTGAAAGAGATAACTTGCCGGTCGATTTGCCGCCGATAACTGAATGGATCGATTTTCAAAGAAAGAATTGCAAGAAGAGGAAACGAGATTTATTGTGAAAAGGATATAGTTCAAGGATTGGAGATTTGGAGGAAATGGAGAGGGTTTTTGAAATTTTCTATAACTAAAAAAGAGGCGGGAAATGCAGAAAGGTGCTTTTGCTGACGCAGAATTTCCAAAACGGCCCGTTCATTCTAACCTACTTGTGGTGCGCAGCACGCACACATCCCTTATCCCTGAATAGACGAGATTACCCCTATGATAAATTATTTCTTTTCTGGCAATGAGCAATCTGTGTTATATGGACGGCGACGGACACGGCCCAGACTTGTTACTTTTTAAAAAAAATTGATAAAATGACGTCGATTTATCATTATTTACTGGACCTCAGATTGGATTGGGTCCCTAATTTGTTACATCAATACATTCATTGAAATAGTCGTGAAATTATATTCTTTTTAATTTTTAAACAAAATAAGCATCATGTTTGTGTCCTTATTGTTTATTATAATATTTATCAATTTTTAAAAAATATTACACAAATTAAGAATAAGCAAACTTAACTAGAGAGTACCATTATCTAAAAATATAAAAGAAAAAGAAATTTATGTTACACACGAATATGAAAGGAGAGTTGGAGGAGTGTGGGGAAATCGTAATTTTGACTCCCACCACAATGACTTCACTCCTTGACTTTTCTCTCATCTAGTCAATGACGTCCTTAATTATGTCGTGTTGGAATTAAAATTCATAATATAAAATTATTAATTATGATTTTTTAATTTATTAAGGCTAAAAAAATCATTTTTGATTCAAATTAAAAATAATAAATAGGCTAAATAAAGTATCTTGTTAAATGGGCTAAAGTTCAATGAGAAAAATAACCCTTAGCAATATAAGCAAATCTACTTGAGAGCTCAATAAGGTTTCTATAAATAGTTATTAAGGTCTCTTGTAGCCTACTGATAAAAGTTTGTAAACGTAAAGTTACTATGATCCATTAGGAGGTTCACGCATTCAAAAAGGCGTATAAAGACGTTAACAATATAAAGGTACAAATTTCATTAAACTAAATCGAAGGTTACATAATTTTGTTTGTATATCGAGGAGTTTATTAAAATAAGGTTATCAAAGACATTATTAAGTGAATTTTCATACATTTAACTTGAAATAAAGGAGATTCATGTGGTTTGGTATCTCATTTGGTACATTTATTGTTCTCTGTCCTATGATTATCATCTTGATTGAGATTTTCTTTGTGATGAATTCTTAAATAAAATTTGTTAATAAAGTTTTCAACACTGATATGTGACAATGAAATTGTGCATAAGGATTTTGCATTTATAGATGGTAAGTTGTCACATATTTTATGTCCATACACATAAATATGAGGATAACATACAGATGTATCACTCGTGCTTGTGGAATAGTTTGAATACTAATGAGAATCCAGTCACCATAGTCGCTTTTCAATTAATTATTTGGACTATTTTGCTTACATGTTTGGGGATGTCTCTAGTCTTATGTGTGGTTATTATGTCAACAAGTGTTGACCTTATATGAGATTTTGTTATGTGCATGATAGCATTTTATGGAGGATAGCTATTGTTTAAGTGATCTATTCGCCCACAAGTGGTAGAATCACAAAGGTTGATAATGCGTATTCTGATCGCTTGTATGTATAAGTCTTATCTGTATGTATTATGCATTTAGCCCATTAGTATTTCAAGATATGTGTAATAAAATGCTCAGTACAAATATTGTTTTGTGGCTTTGAATATTGACGACGTCTTACATTTATGCCAATGATTTACATTACTAATATTGCAGTCACCTTTTATGTAAGCAATAATAATATCACCATTGAAACCCTTATTAGTTTTAACTTTAAGAAATGAAAGTAAGATGTAGAGTTTGCATAAGAGATGACACATATCAATACGGTCATGATCAAAGAAAGATTGTCAATGCCTACATCCACCAATTCAAAAGCTAAGAGAGCAACATATGAAGCCTGAGAAAGGTCAAATAGTATGTGCTATTTAATGAAAAAGAGATCCATTTTGGACCATTTGTTGAGTGAACTTGTAAAGACTAACATAACAAGAGATTTCCTCAACAATGTCTCACAGAGTTATAAGATATACTTTAATTGTAGCACCCCACTCTTATAGTGCATATCCCCGAACATACCAACAGTATTCGAAAATACACTATACATGGCTGGTGCATTAGGATGGTCAAACAATTGAACTCATTACAAAATTTTCAAATATCACACGCATATCACAGAAAATCACTAATCAAATTTAGCCCTTTTTTTCATAAACATCATAATCACAATTATTACACTCATTGATCAATCTCATTTACAAACATTTCCAATTTGGAAAGTCATTACAAAACATAATTATTTAGATACACGTGGAATAATAATTATGGAATGCATTCTTTAATACAAAAAATAATAGAAAAATCTACGCAAACGCGAACTGATCCCTTCCTCTATCTTTTATTTGAATGGAATGGTTAGACTCCAGTTTGTCTAATTAGAGATCTCCTCTGAGCCTGAAAAGTCAACGTTATAATTTTGGTGAGTTTTACGAACTCAATGAGTTAACCATCCTTAATGGTTCACTCATATCATATAACACATCAACTCATACAATCACATAATTCACATCATTTCATTTATCATCATGTAGCATCACAAAAATCTTTTGTTCACAATTTTCACATTTCTCATTCAACACAATTCAACAATACATTTCAATCATTCAAAATATAAATATTAAATGTATATAAACTGCTCATGAGACTCATTTCTAGTTGTTATTGTTGTGACCGAGTGCCTATAATTGTCTCGTATCTATTGTGAATACTGAGCTCATTAATAACTATCCCTTATCCATTGGAGATACATGACTCATTTTATATAATGAGCTAGAGGCTCTTACCACGTTCTGAGCTTTAAGCACTTTTTCACTTTCTGAGCTTTAAGTTCTTTTTCAGTGGCTACTCTAGTCACAACAACCTTTATATTGTCATGCATTTATGTAATGAAATTCATCATATTCACATACATATTGTACAATACTTATGAATACACATTTTAATACAAAATAATGAAATACATATGTAAACGTGAACTAATCCCGACCTCTATCTCTTACTCAATTGTAGTGGCTAGACTCCAATTTATCTAACTAGAGATCTTCTCTAAGCCTGAAAAAATGTTGCAAATATTGGGTTGAGTTTTGCGAACTTAGTAAGTGGATCATCCTCGATGGCTCACTCAATCACACAACACATCAGTTCATATACTCAAACTTCACATCACTTCATCAATTCATCATGTTGAGTCACATACATTTCATATTCACTTAATTCATATTTCACATTCAGAAATCATTCAATATATTTATTTCAACCATTTAAATCATATATATCAAATGCATATGCAATGCTCATGAGACTCACTTTTAATTATTATTGTGATCGAGTGCCTAAAACTATACTGTATCCATTGTAGATACCAGGCTTATTAATAATTGTCCCTTATTTATTGGAGATACATGGCTCATTTTACATAGTGAGATAGAGGCTCTTACCACATTATGAGCTTTAAGCTCCTTTTTTAATTTCTAGGCATTAAGCTCTTTTTTGGTGGCTACTCTGGTCACAACAGCCTTTATGTTGACAAGCATTCATGTAATGAAATGCATCACACTCACATATATTCTATCAGTCACTTGATTTCAATTTCACATCACATTCACATTTATCATTGGACTTTGGTTCGGCATTCAATAATAATGTTGAGTATCACTTATTCATTCAAATTCACATTCAAGGAGCACTTCCAATGATTTTTACATGCATCAAATGCCTCGAACATTTATTGTCCAGAATCAACACAATCACATCAATCATATCAGTAGTAATTCAATATATAAATTTAAAACAAAACAAATAATGAAAATGAGACCATCTAAGTCAACTCACAGTATGCTCCAAATTAGCATTAGCTTCTATGATCCGGAAATGTCTAGATTCGGACGTTCTATCCTATATATCAGCATCATGCAATACACATATTGCACACACATTATTAATTGTACAATCGTATGAATACTCAATCAAATACATATGTATATGTATTGTATATAATGCATGCTCAATGACAATCCCGGGTATATTACCTAAATTCACATTTTATGTTCATTCTCATTTCATAAATCATATA
>JANSVA010000004.1:5554347-5593058 GCA_025504915.1 Erythroxylum reticulatum
AGCCTTTTATCAAAATGCACTTGAATTAACTTAGGAGACCACCACAAACTCACATAACATGTAATTCATGACTTGTAAACTTATTGTCCAAAATGGCACATTTTTGAAACTTGATGTCATAAACATAGGATATTTCGAAAACATGATTTCATAAACATGTTATCCTTTCAATGCCTTTTCATAAATCATCACATAATTCATATAACACATATTGCAATTGAAATCATGGAACTTCTTTGATTCAAAGAAAAACATTAGTAGCTTATTTACTCTATTATAAATATGTAACCCACCTTGCTTTCCTTGCTTAAAGACTTGCTCAAAATGCCTCTTCCCTTGCCCATCTTGCCTCTTTTGATCCCCTTTATACAATTAAAAAAAACCCCACTCAATAGGTTTTTAATTGAAAACCCCACAAAGCATAATCACTAAAATTGGTTCTAGAATACTTAAACCCATGCATTTTCTAAACTCCATGAACTAAAATCCTTCTAAAAATTCAAAAGATTCAAAATGATCTTACCTTGATTCTTCACTAAATGAAGAGATCTTTGGCTTAAATGGAAGCTCTTCTCTTCCTCTACCTTTTTCCCTTCTTGATCAACTTCAAAATCTCTCTTGAAGGCTAAGAAAATTGAAACCCTAGCTTGTTTTCTCTTCTTTCTCTCCTTCTCTTCTTCTCTTCATTTTTCTCCCTCTTCTCCGTAACACTCTCTCTTCTTTTCCTTCAATTTTCGTTCTTCTCTCTTCTTAAAATGCAAGACCATAATTTCTTCTTCCAATTCTACCCTTAATGAGTCCAAAAAGTCTATTTTACCCTTCCTTATAGACTTATGTTTTTTTAACCTTAAGTGTTTTGCCAAAAATACCCTTGAACATCCTTATAACCTTAACACTTTAATTCCACTTACCCATTCAATAAATCCTACTAAATTTGACATAATAAAATAATTACAAAATGATTAATCTATCAAAACCTCATATTTAGTTTAATCATGCTTATTCATCAAGAAAAATTTTTTGGGCCCAACAAATATTCTAGACCCTTCTCCATTTAAGGTCATTCACCCCATCACTAGAGACTTAAAACATGTTGTTTTAATTAAAAGAAAGGAGAATAAAGGAGAAGAGAGGAGGAGAAGACTAATTTTCGGCTATTACTAACCCTACTCCTTTGTTTTGATTCTCCAACCCAAATCAAGGTGTTCTAAGCTAATTTGGGGTCAAGGAATTAAAATCTATCATTATATTTGAGAAATTCTCAAAGGATTTGAAAATATCTCCAAAGGAAAGTTTAGGTAAATTTTGTCTCATCTCTCTCTATGTTAGGATTTTGAGTTTGGTGTTAAGATATGTTGTTATCCGTACTTGAATATGCATTAAACATGGTTTATATAAATGAAATATGTCATGGAGAGGGTTCTTTAAGCTAAAATTGAAATGTCCCCTTTTGGTGAAAGTTTGTGAATTTTTTAATATCTTTTGAAATTGATGGTCTAAATGAATTCTATGGTGTTAATTGTACATGTATAATGTGAATTGATGATGAAAAATGAGGAAGAAGTGTGTTGGATAGGCTTGGACGAAATGATGGGAGAAGGAATGGGTATATGTAATAAGTTGTGTAATTATGATGAATGTAGCTTGAATGAAGGGAATTGGACTGAATGAGGTGGTGAAATGTGTCATTGTTTGGAAGTGTTTACTAATAACAAGATAGGAGCATGAATTACTACGATAAAGTCTTGAAAATGTGACTTCAAAGTCATGCACATTAGGTGTTTGATAAAATATCTAAGTGAACTTGGCTTAGGATTTAAGGATTCAGAATGATATACATTAAAAGCGACTTTCATATTTACTTAGAGCAAACTTGAATTGTTACTTAGATTGATGAATAATGGCCTAATGTGCTTGATTATTTTTTGAAATGAATAAGCATTGGATTAAAGGCATTAAATGCCTTAGAAAATGCAAAAGAAAAGCTAATATGAATAGTAAGGAAGTAATGATGTGAGAAGTTTAATGGTCAAATCCTATAGCTTAAAGAGAGTGATATTGTGTTTTATACACTTATCTAATGGTGTATAAATATGATTTATATTTTTGAGCAATAAATACATTATATTTTTTAATGTATAAAGGCTCGAGAGCTGTGAATCAAGGAGCTCGTACTGACAATTGATGAAGTTAAAGGAATGTACACCTTCTTTTGAGGTGAGTTTTGGGGAAACCATATCTCTCAAATGGGATTAGGACATCCCAAGATATGCATGATGACTTATATGTGAATTTTGAACCTAGGTAATGTGTAATAGAATTGAATCTCAAATGGATGCTAGTATACTTGTGTATTAATAAGTGACATTGTTTTAAATAATTCTTTGTATTTAGAGTGCAACTGATGTTTTTATTATTTATTTTGAGAAATGATATTGTTTTCAACAAATCTGCACTTGAAGTGAAAAGGACAACGTTTTATTTTCTGAAACTACATTTTTGAACAACTTTGCACTTGGAGTGCAAAAGATAACTTTTATTGCATGAAATAATGTTTTGAAATTTACATATGCATAATCGAGTCATGTATGCTGCATGTTTTTGTTCTCTTTTAGCTTAGAGCCATGGCAGGGTTTCATTTTATCGGTTGAACCGATAAATAAAGGCATGATGCCTTACTTGATTTTTGTACCTAATTTTTGTATATGGTTTTTGTGATTGGTGAGGAAAAAATTGGCCAATCGTGTGCTAGGCACAACAGATTAAGCGTCCCCCGTACTTTTGATGCTGGTACATAAAATTCAAGTACCCATATTGACATCTTTCTATAGGACTTGTGGGTGATTCCACACCTAGGGTCTGGACACCGATGAGGTCATCACCTAAGGTCATAACGCTCTTATCGATTGTAGTTTGGACTCACAACGGATGAAAGTTGAGTCAACACTGAAAATCGGTGGGTGTGAACATTAGTTTGGCCGACTAGTGGCGTCACACATGATTATTCTGGTTTATACTAGAATTTGTTTTCTAACGAGATTTGATTTATACATGTGATGTTTTTCTGCTTTTGTGTATTAGAATTGGAACCTATGTTCACCGGATAAGTGATTAATAGGCTAGGCCTGTGTGGTTCTTAACTAGTATACGTTGAGTCATAGGCTAGGTCTATGTGTTTCTATGTAATGTATGTTCACCTCATTGGTTATTGTAACACTCGGTATCTGATTTATAAAAAAAAATCAGTATAAAAATCAATATTTGAGACTAATGTCATTAAAACTAGGACAGTGCATCATAATTTTTGGTGACATCAAATTAATGATATTTGACACTTTTTTGATCGTCACAGGAAACTGTACGAGCAGATTTTAAAGAACTAGTACAAGAGGGGCCTTTTTGTAAATAATGAAAAGAGTGGCTTATAAAGGAAGCTAAGTGCAAATAAGACAAAACACTTGTCTTCCTCCTCCCTCACTTGGCCTAATTCACCATGGATGCTCCTCTCTCAAAATTTTCAAGCTTTGTAACAAGAAGGTGAAGGAGAATCAAGTCGATCAGTTGATACAAAATGGATACTTGGTCCCGACACTTTATTCTATCGATTGGAATTTAATTTCTCACTTTCTTTTACCATAACAATGAAACCCACTTGATAAAATTTATGGGTTTGATGATTTTTGATGATAGATTCTTATTCTTTGATGTCTAATGACTAATTAACATGAGGAAATTTTCATTTTTTATGGTGATTTGGGCCTAAACCAAAACTTAGGGTTTTGGAGTTTAAAGCTGCCAAGGGAGGCAGATTCGTAGGTCCTTCTTATACAATTTTTTTGAGATGTTTAACCTGTGAATTTGAAGAAACTCAAAACTTGAAAGTTGTAGATATAGATGTCTACTACATCCTTGAATTTTGTTTACGAATTTAGGGTGAGTGAAAAAAGCAAATGAGATATAAGTCCCGAATTGAAACTGGTTCAGAATACCAGCAGGATTGAAACACGAAATGAAAGTTAATTGTTTGAGGACTTTAGAGTCAGAATTGGATGACAAGTTCTTCTTATGAAATGCTCGAAATGTGTCATCTAAGTTCTGTATCAAGCGAATTTTAATTAGATGAGTATCTTATGAGATATGGCTAAATAAGTGAAGGGTGTTGTCGACCTTAATGACACAGAAGAGAACAAAAACAAGAAAGCCTTAGAAAAATCACAATAAATTCAATTACATAATTTTAAAACCATCTTTGGATATGTGATATCCATATGATTCTATTGAAAAAGGCAATTTGAATCACCTTAATTGGATAAGAAATG
Source organism: Erythroxylum reticulatum (assembly GCA_025504915.1). NCBI lineage: Eukaryota > Viridiplantae > Streptophyta > Magnoliopsida > Malpighiales > Erythroxylaceae > Erythroxylum > Erythroxylum reticulatum. The sequence continues at coordinate 5,558,667 of JANSVA010000004.1, forward strand.
AATAAGTTATAATCATTTTAGTTATGAAGGGTCCAACTCACGACAGAATATTGAGGCTGACTGTAAATGGGATATTTGTAAGCCTTAATGACCGAATTAGAAAATGACTATAAAACAAAAAAAAATGAGAATTTATGTATTAACTAGAGGCATGGAAATTTTGAAAAACATTGGACCTATGTAGAAAAAGGTATGCCTTCGCGAATGAGACCTACGCGGATGAATCAGTGAAACTAATTAGGTTCAAGTATGATTAAGCTAATCAAGACATAAAGAATCAGGTACTCAAGATTGTGAGCTAAGTTTGGACATAATGAAGTCCAAGGCTCATAATTTCAAGGGAAATTTGGTTTGAAACCAATTTGAACATTATAGAAGAAAATATAAATTTATAATGATATATGTTAAGAAATGAGATTTATGTAAGAATAACTAATGCGGGTATATGTAATTTTTATACATGTTACCAAATAGTGTAATATCTCATTCCCATAATAAGAGTTAGAAACCAAAAATACGGTATACGAGAGATTAATGAGAGATTAAGAAAAATGCTTTTTCATGCTCATGCATATTGTTAGCATACACACACGCGAATTTGAATTTTTGCACACATTAAGATGACTGTACATGCACTCATTGACATTCCGAGTATAATTGATTTGTTAATGTGATATTATTGAGAATTGTGATTTATTTGCATTGAAATCTGAATTGGAGAATATAAATTGTTGATTTAAAATTTTTGGTGAATTTTAGGAATAAATTTCGAAATTATAGAATATTATTAGACTAGGAAAAAAATGCCACTTAGCGAGTAAATTGATGGAAGGAAGTAGATATAAAGGTTTAATGATATTACAAAAATTTCATCAATAACTTTAGAATTTTTGAGAAAATGTTACTGAAATTTGGGAGACAATTGTAGTAAAAATATTAGAGTTGGTTGGACTAGTTAAGTGATAATTAGTTATAGCCCTAAGAGATGGATGGGTGACAATTATCATATGTAAAGTTGATCTTAAAAAGTTTACTAATATTCTTTTAACTTTGAAAGACAAAGACACTGTTTGTCTTGTCTTAAAAATATCTTCTTCCTACTTATCTTCTTCAAGCTTGTTCCTTTACACAGAGTTTTCCATCAAATCTTCACCAAAGAAAGATCTTGTTTTCATCTACCTTTTTCTACTCCCAACTTCAGTTTTCTTTCATTTTCCTCAAGAAAAATCGAAACTTGCCAACTTCCATAATGATGCATGTGAGTTGCATGGAGATTAGGGCTTCTTGAGATTTTGACGAAGTTGAGGATTTAACAAGTATGAAGTAAATCCTTATGAGTTGTTGATATATGTATTAAATTTGGTGAATTAGTTGATATTCCATATTCATGAGAAAAATATACACTTTTCATGTTCTTCGTGAATATAAGATGGAAATGTGGATTTTTTTTATTTTTCGGTTTTAATGATAAAATGTTGTAAGAGGTTGTAGAAATTATTTTTGGAGTTGAAGATCTTAGAAAATAGGTATAACTAGGTGCAGAAACTTTTTGAAGAAAACGGATGTAAGGGCTCTGTTTTCATTGTGTATATGTATGCATATACGTGAGTTTTGAGAGTTTTAGAGATGAACAAAAAAATAAATTTTGAGTTGAAAAATAGTTGTAAGATGATGTTTTGAGATGAAAAAGATTACTTAAATGATAGCTAGAGGAAGAAATTTAAGAGAATGCAGAAAATGGAAAATGTACAAGAGATGAAAAAGTGCAGCAGTGCAAAAAAAGAAGAACATGCGTGAGAATTTCTGGTTTTTGACATTAGTGTTAAATCTGGATTTTTGATTGATTTTGAATGTTTGGAGCAAAATGTAAGTAAAAAATGGAGGTTGAAATAAGTTAGAAATGGTTTAAGTGAAAGAAAAAGAAGAGAAGAAAATCGCAGTATCTGAAGAGAAGAAGCATCGCATTTTTGGGAGAGGAAGTGGAAAAGTGCAATCACGCTTCTGCATGATTGTGCTCTATGGAACTTAAACCATTGGATTCGTAACACATTGATTTACATATCCATAAAAAATCTTAGCCATCTGAAATCATTTGAGAGAGATTGAGTGATAATATTGAGACAGAAATGATGAAGAAAAAGCTGAGAAAAAAGGGGTAAAAAAACTACCATGATTAAACTATATTGATATAGGAACATTTTGACAAAATTATATTAATTAAAGTTTTATATCCTTCTTTTATCTTTTTAATGATATAAATTCTGAAATTTTTGGGTTTTTGGATTGAAAGTTATGGGGGTTCAAAGTGAGGGTGAGCGATTGGGAAGTCGAGATCACGACTCCCTCTTGTTTTTCTTCTCTCATGCCTGTGACACTCCCTCACACATGTGATTTTTCATTTCTCACACCCTTGAATTTTCTATCTCACGCCCGTGAGAGTCGATTGTTGGACCAGCGTGATTTTAATTGTCACATTGTCACATTGTTCTCTCTAATACCCGGGAGCATTTTGCAATTGAATAGTCTTACTTCTTTTGATCATAACTTCTTCTCTAAACCTCCAAATGACTTGATTCTTGAATCAATAGATTCCTAACACATTATTCTACATATAATAAACATTGGTAGCATTCTGAATTGATGTGAAAAAGATTGGTCGAATGAAAGAGAGGGAATATGTTGGAATAGTATAAACTGGAATATTTTACTGAACATACTTCGGTATTTTAACAATATCTTGTTCTATAATCATCCAAATGAGATTAGTTTTAATTTTTAGTAAACTATATACATAGGGATACAAATGATATGAAGAAGTAGAATTTTGATTCAGTCTCTAAGACTTTCAATTTCTTGATAAAAGTTGAGTATGGTGTACTATTTTAGTATAAGAACAGTCCGAAACTGTTTGAGCTATAACTTTTGGATTATTGATCCAAATTGAATAATTTTTGTGTCATTAGAAGAAAATTTTGCCAAATTACATTGATTACATTGTCTAATTGATCATGGAAAATAAACCCAAAGGTCTGGAAATTTGGAGAAATTTATAAGAAGAAAGGAGAGTTTGGATAATGTGTAATCTTGTAATGTTGGAATAACATTAGTGAATGAATTGTTGATATCAAATTACCAAAGGTATGAGTTTGTTTGGATTATAGATATTCACATGATTGAGGTTTTGATTCAAAGAAGAGGAGTGAAGTGTATCAAATTAAAGTGAATGAGAATTTGATAATAAGAGCAAATAATGCTAGAAAATAAATGATAAGTGATTGAATTATGATATAAAAAGGAGCATAAGATGTGAAATTGGATAATATACTTGGGATTGTCATTGAGCATGCATCATACATTACACATATACATATGTGTAAAACTGAATGTTTTTTTATTGTGCAATTATTAATACTGTGTGTGCAACTTGCGTATTGCATAATTTTGATATCAGGATAAACATCCACATTCAGACGATTCCAAATCTTAGAAGCAAATGCTAATCTGGAGCGTACTGTGAGTAGAACTAGATGGTCTCACTTTATTGTTTGTTTTTTTTTAAGTTATGAATTGAGTGATTATGAATGAGATGCGAATTTGATTTGATTGTGTGATTCTAGAAAATGAAGGTCTAAGGTTTGACCGATTGAGCATATGATATATGATGCATTCTATTACATGAATGCATGAAAGATCAGGGCAGTTATGACTGGAGTAGCTACTAAAAAAATCTTAAAGCTCAGACTCTGAAAAAGAGCCTCAGGCTCAGTTGTGAATGTACCCGGTATCCACTAAGGGATATGGGACAGTATCAAATTCAGCTCGGTATCCACAAGAGATATGAGTCAGCCTAGTATCCACTAAGGGATATGGGCCAGTGAAAAAGGCACTCGGTCACAACAAAGTAACAAATTGAAAGTGAGTCTTATGTGTACTGCATATACATGATATGAATGATTATAATGATTTGAATGACTTCTGAATGTGATATGTGTTGAATGTAAAATGTGAAATGATTGATCAAGTGTATGTGATTCAGTATGATTAATACTGAAATGATGCAAATTATGTGAATATGTGAATTGTAAGTGTAACATCCCATCCCATACTAAGGGTTGGAACCCTAAAATTTAGTACATATGAGATTAAAGAGAGATTAAGAAAATTGTATTTCATGCTCATGCATAATGCTAGCATACACACATGTGAATTTGAATTTTTGCACACATTATATTGGCTGTACATGCACTCATTTGACATTTTTCAGGTATAATTGATATTTAATGTGATTATATTTGAAATTGTGAATTATATGTGTTAAAAAATTGATTTGGAGAGTATATTTATTGACTCCAAATTTTTGGTAAAAATTTGAGAATTTTCTGAAATTTTTAGGGTATTTTGGACTAGAAAAAATAGCAAGTGATAAAACCATTAATGAATAGTGGTAGAAATAAATTTCAAATGGAAGTAGAAATTTTAATATGTGACATTAAGATTTAATGACTTATGTCATTAAAAATTGGGAGACAATTGGAGTAGAAATTGAAGACAAATGGACTAGTTAATAAAAGACCAAGAAGAGAACTTAAGAGAGTGACATGTGGCAAGTGACACTTGTCACTTGCCACACCACATGTTAATTCATGAATTTATTAAGTGAAAGACCATGTTTTGGGTCTTTCACTTGCTAAATACGATAATGCTTTTCTCATCTCCATCTTCTTCATTTTCTTCATCTTCCTCTCCTTAATAACGACACTCACTTATCCAGGCCTCAAAGTTGGACCTTGCCTTCTTCCATCACTATCCACTTAAATACTTTGGTATCTTCTTCTTGTTGCTAAAGGAACCTAACCTACTCCAACCTAAAATTTGATAATCGTATGATGCTTAGAGGCTAGGGTTCTTGGAGACCCTTGAAGAAGCCATGGATAAACAAGTAAGTATAATCATCACTCTTCTTGAATTGATGAATGAAACATGTTTGATGATGGTTAAGATTAAATGTTCATAAAAATGAGAATGGTACATGCTAAAACGTGGATAAGAAATGTGTATAGATTCAAGTCTTGCTTTGGTGTTTTGATGGATAATAAATTAGGTAATGACATAATGTTGGATTGAGTGAATGAATGGTGTTTAAAGTGTGCTGGAGAAATATTAGCTGTGACTTTTTCTACTAAATATGCTTCTGTATTTTCGTCATAACTTGTTCTATAGTTATCCAAATGAGATGATTTTTAATTTCCATTAAATTAGAGATATATGGCTACATTTTTAATGAAGACATAGAATTCAAATTCTGCCACTAAGAGTTTATAATTTTGACTTGAAGTTGAGTACTGGGTGTAGGAAAAAGTGCAGAAAAACTGGATACATAATGGGTTCTTATTCTATTTTCTTGATGAATTAATGTGAATCTATTTGTGTGTTTTTGTGATGAAATAAAATGATCCTAGAGATAAATAAAGGGATTAATTTTGTGTTTTAAAATGTGAAGGATCAATGTGATAGTTAGAAGTGAAATGAAAGTGAAAATGTAGTTGAATATGTGCAGAAAATTGATGATGAATGCATATATATGTGTATAGTCTATTATTAGTGTTGATGATCAATCATGGGCTATAATTTATTTATAGATGATATTGAGTTGAAATGGAGTTATAATAATGGATAAATGATGAGTAACTGAACTAGAAGTGATAGATTAAGCATATGATGTTGAATGTAACAAGTAAAGAGTTAGAAATTTTAAAAACAAAATGCAATTGGACATACTTTAGTGTAAGAGGTATAATTTTTTCTGTAGAACTCTGATTAAGGTCATTTAGGTATGGTTTTAAATAGTACTTCTATATCTACAACTTCTATGAAGACCTAGAGAAGATATTTTGATATCTAAATGGTCAAATTTTTAAGTTTCTGTAAGTGAGCCGTAAAGGTCCGTTTAACGAACATGGATGTCCGCCTAACTGACATTCACAGGTCAAGTGATCCTAATTGAGGCTTAAATAGGTCTTAAATTGAACCTAGAATGATCCTTGGTTTATGTGACTAATGTATGATATGTTTGAAGTGAAAATGAAGGTTATAACTTAGTGAATGAAGGGATAATATCAAAGCACCCATGGTATGACTATAATGGGAATGAAGATGTTCATATGATTGTAGCTATGATTCAATGAAGTTGATTAATATGTATTAAGTGATTAATTGTGAATGAGAATTGGATATTATGAGATCATATGAGATTATAAAAGAGATGATGAGAAATTGAGTTATGATATAGAGTAACCAAATGTTCTTGAGGTGTAAGCTTATGAATAAGCTAAACACATACAAAGGGTAAAGATTGAGTGGAGAATTTAGAATGATCATGTGCAAATGAAGTGTAAGTCTAAGTTCAATTAGAAAAATATGAATCATGAAATGAGAATGAGCATAAGATGTGAATTTAGAAAATATACGCGGATTGTCATTGAGCATGCATTATACATTACACATATACATGTGTGTAAAACTTAATGTTTATGTGATTGTGCACTTAATAATGTGTGTGCAATATATGTTTTATATAATTATGATACAATTTAGAACAACCCTAACTAGACATTTCCGGATCATAAAAGCTAATGCTAATCTAGAGCGTACTGTGAGTCGACCTAGATGGTCTCATTTCATTGTTTGTTCTGTTTTGAATTTTTGCATTAATTGACTATTGAATGATCATATGAATATGATTTGATTATGTTGATTTCGGACAATGAAGGTTCGATGATTGTGATGTATGAATGAGATATTGAAGTGCTCATTAAATGTGAATTGAACAAAATAAATATTTTCTCAACTTAAATGTTGAATGTCGGACTAAGGTCCAATGAGAATGTGATAGTGAATATGATTGTGTGATATTGAGCACTTTCAATTGACTGAATATATGTGATGCATTTCATTACATGAATGCATGAAACATAAAGGCAATTGTGACCGGAGTAGCTACCAAAAAAGAGTGTAATACTCAGAATGTGAAAAAGAGCCTAGAGCTCAGAAAGTGATTAAGAGCCAAAGGCTCACTATGTAAAATGAACCCGGTATCTCCAATGACTATGGGACAGTTATTAATGAACCCGGTATCTCCAATGACTATGGGACAGTTATTAATGAGCCTGGTATCCACAATCGATACGGGACAGTAGTAGGCACTTGGTCATAACAAAGTAATAAATCGAAAAGTGAGGCTTATAAGTATTGCATAGGCATAAGATATGTATGATTTGAATTGTTTGAATGATTTCTAAACTTAATAAGTGTTTGAATGATTGAAGTGATTGTAAATGAAAATATGTGAATTATGTGATATGTAATTAAGTGAGCCATTGAGGATGGTCACTAACTGAGTTTGCAAAAACTCACCCAAAATTTTGCAATATTTTTCAGGCTCAGAAGATTTATTCCGTTAGGCAAACAGGAGTGAAACGCCTACATTTAAGGAAGAGATAGAGGTCAAGATCTGTTCGCGCCTGCATACATATTTCGTTGTGTTATATTAAAATGTGTATTCATAAATGATGTGCAATATGTATGTAAATGATTTTGAAATGTAATAACATTATAACTATAAGTATTTTGTATTTGTAATGGGTCCGAATGGAAAGTGAAATTTTGATGATTTATGTAATGGTTGAAATGCTATAAATGCAAATATTTATGAAATAAAGGTTTAGGGTTGAATTTGATTGTTGATTTCGGTGTATGCGTATGATAAATTTGAAAAAAAAATATTGGGTTTTAAGTGTTTGACTGTTCTAGGATGTTGCCCTTGTAGGATTCGCACTTGGACATCACTCAGGATGTCGGGTATATGTCTTGCAAGAGTGGGGTGCTACAGTATGTGTTATGCGATGAGTGAGCCATCGAGGATGGTCACTCATTGAGTTTGCAAAACTCACCCCAAATTTTCAATATTTTTCAGGCTCAAAAGAGTTACCTCGTTAGCCAAACAGGAGTATAGTTACTACTTTCAAGTAAGATAAAGAGGTCAGGATCAGTTTACGTCTGCATTTGTATTTTCTTATTTTTGTATAAAATTGCATATTCCGCAATTTCTATATAATATGTATTCAAATATTTTCATGTGTAATAACTGGTGAAATTTGGAAATGTTTTGTAAAAGAGATTGATCAAAGTGTAATGACGATTGTGATTTCGAGTTTTATAAATTAAAGTATGAGCCCGATTTGATTACTGATTTCCGCATATGCGTATAATTAATGTGAAAATTTTGTATTAAGTTTCAATAAGTTTGGATTGCTTTAGCATGCCACCCTCGTAGGGTACACACTTGGATATCCCTCAGGATGTCGGGTACATGTCTTGCGAGAGTTGGGTGCTACATGTTTGGTATCAGAGCCTAGAATTAGTGTCTTACATGGCCGTTTTCGAAATATATGTCAAGATACATGCATTTTTGTCATGTCATAGTAGACAGTAGCAACCGATCCCTAGTCTGAGTCATATGAGTATGAGTCATATGCATAAGCATGTGTTAAGAGTTAGAGTTGATAAAATTAGTGAGAAAAGTGATGCTTTTTCAAAATGTGAGAAAACAAAAGTTTGTGGATAATTAGAAAAGAGAAATAGTATATGGGTAAATATGACAAATAATGATTCAACGTATTTGTGTTGGTGGTTGTATCATTGAACATGATATCCATATTGTACTGTGATGATATACCCTTGAATGTGATATAGATGTGAATATATATTGTCGTGGATTAATTGAGGAAAATAGGGATATAAGTATAAATGATGAGATTAGAGTTTACAAGTAGAATGTGATGAAATCAAGAATTGTTATGATCTTAAGAAGATGAATTAGGAACCGAAGTGCTTGTTTGATGAATGTGAAAATAGTTACGATCCACCGTAAGAATATATTAGTGGAAATTGAGATCAAAATTTATTAATGATTATACATCTATAATTTTGAATTCATTGAGGATATACATCTGGGAGATGAAATAAATGAAAATAGGAAGATGATATAAAAGATGAGATAAAGAAAAAGATAATTAATCAAAGGAGAAGAGTTAATGTACCCAATATAGTAGTTGAATTATTATAACATGATGTAACAACAAAGTTGATGTTAGCATATGTTAATGCGAGGAAACCTCGATCGTGGCAAGGATAAAGAGAGAAATATTATCTAGGATCATTGATTTTTGATGAATAAAACATTATGACCGTGTACGAAATGATAGAAACTGATCTTCTTGAAGTACTAAGAATGATCGATAAGTGATGATAAAGACAGTTGATTGACAAGAATTATATGAATAGTATCGATGATAGTAGCAAGAAATCTTCTTTTAAAGAAGAATTTCCCTGAATTAGGTTAAGTTGATCAGATGATTCAATTTAAGAATGATCAATAAAGAAACAAATCAGAAATGTATATGTAATAAATCAAAAGTGAATATTGGAGTCATATCCCTAGTGGAGACTCAGGCATAAGAGGTAGAATATGCTACTGAGAATGTATACATTTTGTTTGATGTAAATTATCCAACTAAGTGATTGGATTATTGAATTTGAGGAGACATGAATTGCTAATATGAGGATTATATAGGTCCACGTTATATTCTATGTAAATATGTTTGGGAGATACAAATTTGATCTCATGAATGTGTTACAAACATAGGAAGTTAAGATTGCAAATAAATTGAAATGTGTGGAGAAACTATTAAGAATGAACAGATGTTAGAACAAGTCAATGCGAAATTAGAGAAAATGGAATGAATTAAGAAAATCATTCAAGAAGAAGAAGTCAATTGGGAAAATCGAAAAAACATGAGATAATACTACCTTATTGAGGAATTAGATACTTAAAGAATTAAGAGAACAAATCATGGGCACAAGGAAATTTGGGTTATATCTGTTGGAGTTAACAATGCCCCTGACAGTATTATGATATTGAAGATTAAAGTGATCCAAGAAAAATTGTATCAATTAGCAACTATGATCATAGATGGTATTTTGAGTGTATTCGAAAATTAAAGAGAACATTTTGAATACTTGAGGAAATCTTACATATCATGAAGGTAGAAACAGTTATATGCCAAGTTCCATAAAAGTGAATCTTAGCTTGATCATCTAAATTGTGGGTGATATAGTATTTGATCATAGCACATTGGGAGACTCAAAGAAGATAGAGATGATAATAAAGTGAGAAACTATAAGGAATATATGTGAGATTCGGAGTTCGTTAGAACTAGCTGCATGTTGGATACTACCACAGACTATTAAGGAGTTTTTACTGATTTTAGTCTTTTGAAGAAAATGTCTTAGGGAAAACATGTAAAATGTATTCACTAGTGAATATAAAAAGAATCCTTAATGAATTATAAAATCAATATTAATTATATCATCTAGATTTGGAGATTTTGTAGTATACAATGATATTTGTATAAGCGATTAGGACAAAAATCCAATGCAACATCATAAAGTGATTTTGTATACATAGAGACAATTAAGTCTCATGAATTGATTATTTGATATATAAATTGAAACTTGCTACCATAGTGATTGCTTGAAAGTTTGGAGACATTATATAGATACAGAAACATTTCAGAATTTATAGAGATCATTAACGTTTGAGGTAATTATTGAGTTTGAAAGAATTGAAAATGAGATTGAGACAATGGATAGAGTTACTGGAAAATTATGATGTACAAATGGGTAATTCCTAGTAAAGCTAATGTTGCAATCTAATGTATTGAACAGAAAATTCAATAATGAAATAGCACAAATTTAGATATTGAGGTTACCAAACCTAATGCAATAAAGATCATAAAATGTCAAGTTAAATTTTGGGCAAATCAAAGTATTATTAGCTATTGAATTTAAGATCAATCCCACAGGAAAAGATTAACAAAGCCCAAATTGAGGATTCAAAAATTGTGAATCTTAGTGAGGAATTGAAAACAAATATGAATTTTGAGTCCAAATAGGAAAAATGTTACTTTGTGATTGAAATGAGAAGGATGTGTACCTGATAAAGATGAGTGAGCAAAGATATTATTAGAGAAAGCATAAGAAACAACCGAAGTTATACATACTTGTAGGAATACACCGAATAGTAACAACAAAGGATGTAGAAACAAGTGACAGTATGTATGAGTGGTCAACAACCTTAACTATTGGAGATATGCTTAAAGCTTATATGTTTGGAGTTTATAGGAACATGAGATCAATGTATAGTTCTAATTGACTACAGGCATAACAATCATTATCATAGTGATATCATTATAATACTGTATAAGGCGTTATTGATAAAAAGAGTCATTTGCCCTTACATTGAAATGAAGAGGGCCTAAAAATGGTTAAAGGCTATTAGTGAGTGAAATGAATCTGTAATAAAAATAAAATGGCTTATGAAAAATGAATGAATTTTGGTGGATCAACGTCAAAGTCATGAAATATAGTGAGATAAACCTAAGAGTTAACTGTATTAACACTGAAGAGAAGTGAAAAAAAAATGAAAGGTTTCCGAGGGTATCACTTTGGTAAGATGTGCTCAGATTAGGAAAAAGGATAAACTAAGCTTGAATTGTATTGGTCCACATGAAGTCATTAAGAGCATAGGACCAATAACTTATGAGTGGTATTATCAATAAAGATGTCTCAGAATTTTATGTGTGAGATATGAGTATGCTAAGAAATAATGATATGATCTGACAAAGATATATGGTCGACTTACGAAGTGAAAATTTTAACTAACCTGAATTATTGAGGAAATAGTTAAGATAGTGTGATATCTGAAGAAACAATTTGAGGATTGATTGATTACATTGACTATGATCATTTGGAAGAAATTTTATGACTAATGAAGTTTAATAGGAAACGGAGAAGTATATGAGGGAAACAATAACCCTACCTTATTGATCAATCATATAAGAACTTTGAAGATGAAATTTATTAAGGAGGGGAGAAATGTAACATCTCGTTCTCATATTAAGAGTTAGAAACCAAAAATATGATACTTGAGAGATCAATAAGAAATTAAGAAAAATGATTTTTCATGCTCATGCATATTGTTAGCATACACGCATGCGAATTTAAATTTTTGCACACATTAAGATGACTGTATATGCACTCATTGACATTCCGGGTATAATTGATTTGGTTAATGTGATATTATTGAGAATTGTGATTTATTTACATTGAAATCCAAATTAGAGAATATAAATTATTGATTTAGAATTTTTGGTGAATTTTAGGAATAAATTCCGAAAATGTAGAATATTATTAGACTAGGAAAAAAATGTCACTTGGCGAGTAAATTGATGGAAGGAAATAGAAATAAAGGTTTAATGATATTGAAGAAATTTCATTGATGACTTTAGAATTTTTGAAAAAATGATATTGAAAATTGGGAGACAACTGTAGTAAAAATATTGGAGTTGGTTGGACTAGTTAAATGAAAATTAGTTAAAGCCCTAAGAGATGGATGAGTAACAAGTGTCATATGTAAAGTTGATCTTAAAAAGTTTACTATTATTCTTTTAACTTTGAAAGACAAAGACATTGTGTATCTTTTCTTAAAAATATCTTCTTCCTGGTTATCTTCTTCAAGCTTGTTCATTTACAAAGAGTTTTCCATCAAACCTTCACCAAAGAAAGATCTTGTTTTCATCCACCTTTTTCTAGTCCCAACTTCGGTTTTCTTTAATTTTCCTCAAGAAAAACCAAAACTTTCCACCTTCCATAATGATGTACGTGAGTTGCATGGAGATTAGGGCTTCTTGAGATTTTGACGAAGTTGAAGATTTAACAAGTATTGAGTAAATCCTTATAAGTTGTTGATATAGGTATTAAATTTGGTGAATTAGTTGATATTCCATATTCATGAGAAAAATATACACTTTTCATGCTTAATGACTATAAGATGGAAATGTGGATTTGTTTATTTTTCGATTTTGATGATAAAATGTTGTAAAAGGTTGTAGAAATGATTTTAGATTTGAAAGATCATAGAAAATAGGTATAGCTAGGTGCATAAACTTTTTGAAGAAAACAGACATGAGGGCTCTGTTTTCACTGTGTATATATATGCATGTATGTGAGTTTTAAGAGTTTTAAAGATGAACAAAAAAATGAATTTTGAGTTGAAAAAGAGTTGTAAGATGATGTTCTGAGATGAAAAAGATTACTTAAATGATAGTTAGAGGAAGAAATTTAAGAGAATGCAAAAAATGGAAAATGTACAAGAGATGAAAAAGTGCAGCAATGCAAAAAAATGAAGAACATGTGTGAGAATTTCTAGTTTTTGACATTGGTGTTAAATCTGGATTTTTGGTTGATTTTGAATGTTTGAAGCAAAATGGAAGTCGAAAATGGAGGTTGAAATAAGTTAGAAATGGTTTAAGTGAAAGAAAAAGCATAGAAGAAAATCGCAGTATCTAAAGAGAAGAAGGATCGCATTTTTAGGAGAGGAAGTGGAAAAGCGCCTCTTTTATTATGCAACTTTGATAGGCGAGTGGAAACTCGTGATCGTGCTCATGCACAATCATGACTTCTAAGGTTGGAGGTTGATGCAGCGTCCTTCAATCTTTTGTCTATATCTCCTTCTTCTGACCTCCAAATGACATGGGACTTGAACCATTGGATTCTTAACACGTTGATTTACATCTAAACCAAAGATATTAGCCATATGAAATCATTTGAGAGAGATTGAGTGATAGTACTGAGACGGAAATGATGAAGAAAAAGCTGAGAAAAATGGGTAAAAATGTGGTCTGACACTATCATGATTAAACTGTATTGATCTAGGACAATTTTGATAAAATTGTCTTCATGAAAGTCGTATATCTTTCTTTTATATTTTTAATGATATAAAGTCTGAAATTTTTGGGTTTCTAGATTTAAAGTTATAGGGGGTTCAAAGTGAGGGTGAGTGATTGGGAAGTCATGATCGCGACTCCCTCTTGTTTTTTTTCTCTCACGCTTGTGACTCTCCCTCAAACCCATGATTTTTAATTTCTCACACCCATGAATTTTTCTCTCACGCCTGTGAGATTCGATTGTTGGACTAGCATGATTTTAATTGTCACATTGTGACACTGTGCTTTCTAATACCCAAGAGCATTTTGCAATTGAACAGTCTTGCTTCTTTTGATCATAACTTCTTCTCTATACATCCAATTGTCTTGATTCTTAAATCAATAGATTTTTAACACATTATTATACCTCTACATAAACATTGGTAGCATTCTGAATTGATTTGAGAAAGATTGGTTGAATGAAAGAGAGGGAATCTGTTGGAATAGGATGAACTAGAATATTTTTCTGAACATACTTTGGTATTTAAACAATATCTTGTCTATAATCATCCAAATGAGATGATTTTTAATTTGAAGTAAACTAGAGACATAGGGATACAAATTATATGAATAATTAGAATTTTGATTCAGTCTCTAAGACTTTCAATTTCTGGATGGAAGTTGAGTATAGAGTACTATTTCAATATAAGAACAGTTTGAAAATGTTTGAGCTATACCTTTCTGTTTACTGAACTAAATTGAATGATTTTAGTGTCATTAGAAACTTAATACAGTGGGTAACATTTTTCTAGAAGAATGTGTTATCAAATTACTTCATTTCATTGTCTAATTGGTCATGGAAAATAGATCTGAAGGTCTGGAAATTTGGAGAAATTTATAAGAAGAAAGGAGAGTTTGGATAATGTGTAATCTTGTAATGTTGGAAAAACATTAGTGAATGAATTATTGATATCAAATTACCAAAGGTATGAGTTTGTTTGGGAATAAAGATATTCTCATGAATGAGGTTATGATTCAAAGAAGAGGAGTAAAATGCATCAAGTTAAAGTGAATAAGAATTTGATAATAAAAGCAAATAATGTTAGAAAATAAATGATGAGTGATTGAATTATGATATAATGATTGAATTATGATATAAAAAGGAGCATAAGATGTGAAATTGGATAATATACCTGGGATTGTCATTAAGCATGCATCATACATTACACACATACATAAGTGTAAAGCTTAATGTTATGCAATTGTGCAATTATTAATAATGTGTGTGCAACGTGCGTATTGCATAATTTTGATATGCAGGATAAACATCTACATTCAGACGATTCCAAATCTTAGAAGCAAATGTTAATCTGGAGTGTACTGTGAGTAGAACTAGATGATCTTACTTTATTGTTTGTTTTGTTTAAGTTATGAATTGAGTGATTATGAATGAGATGCAAATTTGATTTGGTTGTGTGATTCCAGAGAATGAAGGTCTGAGGTTTCTGATGCTTGAATGTAATATTGAAGTACTACTTATATGTGAACATGATGAAATAAGTCCTTCTAAATGTGATATTTGAATGTTGGACCTAGTTGCGAAGAAACATGCGAATATGCATATGATTGAAAAAGTGTTACTTAAAAATGATGTTAAATGTCGGACTTTGGGTCCGATGGAAAATGTGAATTGAATATGAATATGTAAACATGTGACCGATTGAGCAAATGATATATGATGCATTCCATTATATGAATACATGAAAGATAAGAGCAGTTGTGACTAGAGTAGCCATCGAAAAAGAGCTTAAAGATCAAACTGTGAAAAAAGCCTCAGGCTCAGTTGTGAATGTACCCGATATCCATTAATGGATATGGGACATTATCTGATTCAGCTCTGTATCCACAAGGGATATGGGCTAGCTCGATATCCACTAAGGGATATAGGCTAGTGAAAAAGGCACTCGATCATAACAAAGTAACAAATTGAAAGTGAGTCTCATGTGCACTACATATGTATGATATGCATGATTATAATGATTTGAATGACTTCTGAATGTGATATGTGTTGAATGTAAAATGTGAAATGATTGATCAAGTGTGTGTGATTCAGTATGATTAATACTGAAATGATGTTAATTATGTGAATATGTGAACTGTATGTGTTATATGATAAGTGAGTCATCGAGGATGGTCACTCACTGAGTTTGCAAAACTCACCCAAGATTTGCAATATTTTTCAAGCTCAGAAGAGTTACCCCATTAGGCAAATGGGAGTATAGTCACTACTTTCAAGTAAGAGAAAGAGGTTAGGATCAGTTTGCGTCTACATTTGTATTTTCTTAGTTTTGTAAAAAATTGTATATTCTGTGATTTCTATACAATATGTATTCAAATATTTCCATTTGTAATAACTGGTGAAATTTGGAAATGTTTTGTAAAAGAGATTGATCAAAGTGTAATGACGATTGTGATTTTGAGTTTTATGAACTAAAAGTATGAGCCCGATTTGATCACTGATTTCTGTATATGTGTATAATAAATGTGAAAATTTTGTACTAAGTTTCAATGAGTTTGGATTGTTCTAGCATGCCACTCTTGCGGGGTACACACTTGGATATCCCTCAGGATGTCAGGTATGTGTCTTGTGAGAGTGGGATGCTATAAATAGCTTGTGACAGCAGACGAGGAATAGAACTAGAAATCGTACCTGATACCTGTCAAGTTTAAGAAAAATAAGAAAAGAGATCAGAACCCTTGAGATAGTCGAGGTTAGTATAATCATGCTACTATACTTATGTAATAATCCTTTTTTTATTTTACGACTTATTGAATTGTTCTCGAATCTGTATGACCTATTTGATATATGACTTCATGTGATTAAGTCTAGCATGTTGTATACCAGATTGGCCAGATGATACTCAGATTCTTTGCATCTTCTAGTGCCTTTATTATGTTGAACCTATTAATTGCAATTCTTTGATGAATCATGTTTTTCTTGTTAGCTATTAATGATGAGTTCACAGGATACCCAACTAATGGAGTATATTATCAGACCATATGCACATAGGTAAACCACCTGTGATGGGTCAGATCCAAGTCCTACCTAGAGAGGGCAAGCCTCCAAGGGCAGGGTTAAGCTAACCTTGTCTAGAATCAGAAAATAGGATATACGGAGTACTAACATGCCTCTATATCTTCCTAAGAAATTTAGAAAATCAGAACTCAAAAATAAGAAAGCTCAGAATTAAAAATCCTGTGGAACTCTACCAGAGAAAGAACCCAAAATTCAGAAAAGAACCCAAAACACATAAAAGAATTCAGAAACCAGATTCATTTTATAATAGAATAATTCATATTAAGATTTATTATTGATAATTATGTGATTACCACACTTGAAATTACTACTTGTTTATTTATTGATACCATATATTGTTGTTTAGAATGCCACAGACCATTGTGGTGAAGCTAGCCTTGTGTTACCTAGCCTCACAAGCATGGTATTGTTTTTATATCTCACTAAGTCGTGTTGTAGACTCACTTCTAACTATTATCATTTTAGAGGATTAGCATATCGTACGAGAGAGAAATCCAAGCCTTTTGAGACTCGCTTTGATAAATAGATAAGTAATTTTTTTTGGCATGATGTTAATTGCAGATGCTTATAGCTGCTCCATGGTTTGTCATAATCATACGTACATGATACATGTACGGATATGCTATGTTATTGAGAATGATGTCAGTTGATGATATGAGATGATCGTAGATTGGCAGTTTATAAGTAGATAATGTATGTTAGAATTACAGATTGAGATCCTTACTTCATTCAAAATTGTTAAATAGGTATCTGGATAATTAATCAAAAAAACGAATAGGTCACATCATATTTTCAGTAGAATATAGAAAAGTTAGGTTTACTACGGGCTTTGGTAGCATTAAGCCTACTCATTCCCTAGTGCCAACATGATCCAAAAGGCAAGTCATGTCAGTTTTTTATACCGTCTTGGTAAGTATCAAGTTCTATTTCCGATATATGTTTTTCCTGCTTACTGAGTACATAGTGTACTCACCCCTCTGCCTTCTAACCATGCAGGTTAATTTAGCAAGCTTGAAGCTCTGAGTGGATCGTACGGTCTTTTGACATTTTCGGAGTATTATCACACGTGGGTAGTTTCTGTTTTGGACTTTAGTTTCATAATGGCTCATAAACTGTTTTACTACTTTTATTATATTAGTTATGTTGATATGTTTTATGACTTTATAGTAGTTTGTAAAAGATTTTATATATGAAATTTTGGTACTATTGTTAAGATTGCTTTTTAGTGGACTTAAAGTCTTGAAGTTGTGGTAAAATTTTTTATGTAAATATAGAAGTGTGTTTAAAATTATTTGCAGGTATTTGATTGAGTTTTGGGATTTTTAAAATACAACTGTTGTGCTGCCCAAATGTTTCAATAAAAAAGAGGGAGAGATGTTCAGTTAGCCTTGCATAGCCGGATTAAGGATACTGTGAGTGTCCTTAACTCAGTTATACGGCAGTTGTCATGGGCCCAATGTGGTACCGGGTCATGACACGTATATCATAAAAAACCACTAATCCTATTAGGCCCATTATTTTCATAAACATCCTAATCATAATTATTACACTCATTGATCAATCTCGTTTACAAACATTTCTAATTTGGAAAGTCCACAAAACATAATTATTCAAATACACGTGGTATAATAATTATGGATGCATTCTTTAATACAAAAAAATAGAAAAATTTATGGTGATGCAAGCTGATCCCTTCCTCTATCTTTTATCTTAATGCAGTGGTTAGACTCCAATTTGTCTAACTGAAGATCTCCTATGAGCCTGAAAAGTCAACGTTACAATTTTTGATGAGATTTGCGAACTCAGTGAGTCAACCATCCTCAATGGTTCACTCATATTGCATAACACATCAACTCATTTGTTCACAAAACTCTTTTGTTCACAGTTTTCACATTTCTCATTCAACATAATTCAACAATACATTTCAATCATTCAAAACATACATATTAAATGTATATGCACTGCTCATGAGACTCACTTCTAGTTGTTATTGTTGTGACTGAGTGCCTATAATTGTCTTCTATTGTGGATACCAGGCTCATTAATAATTGTCCCTTATATGTTGGGGATACATTATTCATTTTACATAGTGAGCCAGAGGCTCTTACCACATTCTGAGTTATAAGCTCTTTTTCACTTTCTGAGCTTTAAATTCTTTTTCGGTAGCTATTTCAATCACAACAACCTTTATATTGTCATGCATTCATGTAATGAAATGCATCACATTCACATATATTCAATCAGTCACTCAATTTCAGTTTCACATTCACATTTATCATCGGACCTTAGTTTGGCATTCAATAATAATGCTGAGTATAACTTATTCATTTAAATTCACATTCAAGGAGTACTTCCAATGATTTTTACATGCATCAAATTCCTCGGACATTTATTGTCTAGAATCAACATATTCACATCAATCATATCAGTAGCAATTCAATATAGAAATTTAAAGCATAACAAACAATGAAAATGAGACCATCTAGGTCGACTTACAACATGCTCCAAATTAGCATTAACTTTCATGATCTGGAAATGTCTAGATGCGGACGTTCTATCATGTATATCAACATCATGCAATACACATATTGCACACACATTATTAATTGCACAATCATATAAATACATAATCATATACATATGTATATGTGTTGTGTATAATGCATGCTTAATGACAACCCTTGGTATATTACCTAAATTCACATCTTATGTTCATTCTCATTTCATAAATCATATAAGTCTAATTGAACTTAGGTTTACACTTCATTTGTACATGATCATTCTAAGCTCACCATTCAATCCTTATCCTTTGTATGTATTTAGCTTATTCTTAGGCTTACACCTCAAGAACACTTGGTTATTCTAATATCATAAATCAATTTCTAGTCATTTCTTCTCTAACATTATATGCTCTCATAATACCCAATTCTCATTCACATTTACTTAGTACATATTACTCAATTCTCATTCACATTTACTTAATACATATTACTCAACTCCTTTGAATCATAACTACAATCATATGAACATCTTCATTCCCATTATACTCATGCATTTAGTACTTTGATATCAACAATTCATTCACTAAGTTATAACCTCAATTATCACTTCATACATATCACACATTTAGCCATATGTCTTTAGTTTAATCAAAACTTAAAATCATCCCATTTTGATGTCTATAAATCAAGATATGGATAAAATATATATGCATGTCTAATGGAAACATTACAACTAATATATTCCAGCCATTCTCTTTCAATTTTCTAGATTTTCAACTCCTATATGTTACATTCAAACCATTTTATGCATAGTTCATCAACTCTACATCATTTCCTCTTTATTATCACCTCAATTTCAGATCAATATCATTCATAAACAAATCATAAACCATGGTTAATCATAAACACCAAAAGCAGAACATCAACGTATACATGCATTCATCAAATTTCTGCACATGTTCCACTTCATTTCCACTTTCATTTCACTTCTAACTATGACCTTAATAATTCCCATTTCAAGACACCACATTACTCCCTTTCTTTACATCTAGGCTCATTTTAGTTTATCTCCAAAACACCCAAAGAGATCCACATTAATACACCAAGAAAACATAACATAAAACTCATTATCTATCAAATTTTTCTACACTTTTTCTACACCATCTTTAATGATCATTCTAACTCAATCAACTCAACAAAAACATATGAAATATTGATCATCATATATGTAAAAATAAGAGATGAACATACCCAGGTTTTCTCATTCAGGTTTCAGCATATACATATTACTATTTAATAATCATTTGACCTTTAACTATCACCAAACATGTTTCACATAACAAATCAAGAAGAATAATGCTTTATACTTACTTATTTACTTCAAGATCTTTAAATAACACTTAACCCTAGCTTCTCAACACCACACGATCATCATTATTTATTAAGGAGATATTAGGTTTTTCTTGTGACATGAAGAAGGAGATAACATATTCTTAAAGAAACAAGGTGAAGGAATTGAACAAAATCAACGTGATGAGGTGGGTGAGAAAATGTCGTGAGATGGAGAAGAAGAATGAAGAATGAAGTGAAGAAGAGAAGAAAAGAGAGCATTTAGCCAAAGGCTAGAAACAAATGAATATTAGTCTTGCAAGGGTAAGTTGCGAGACTCAGGTGTGTGGCATGGCAAGTGACACTTATCACTTGCCACATGTCACCACCTTGTGGTTTTTAATGGGTCCTCATTAATAGCCAATCCATTTGTCTCCAATTTCTAATCCAATTAACTATCAATTTTTAATTACATATGTCATTAAATCCTAATGTCATTCATCAAAATTTTTACGGCCATCTGACACTTATTTCTACTACTATTAATCAATTGTCTTACCAGTTGGAATTTTTTCTAGTCTAAAAATACCCTTAATTTCAGAAAATTCTCAAATTTCCAAAATTCTCAATCAATAATTTAATTCACCAAATCTATTTTTAAGGCAAAAATATTCATTATCCTTATCATAATCACATTAAAACAATCATTTATATAAAAAATGTCAAATAAGTGTATGAACAAATTATTGTAATGTTGCAAAATTCAAGTTCATATGTGTGTATGCTAATATTATGCATGAGTATGAAATACATTTTTCTAATCTCTCATTGTTATTTCTCAAGTACAGAAATCTACGATTCTAACCCTTAGTATGGAAACGAGATGTTACATTAATGCTGAAATAGGTACCTTATTAAAGAACTATACTCTGTGAGATACAGTGGAGAAGGGGGAGTGAGATAATGCATAATTAGGATCGACCACCTTTAAAGTAAACTGAAGGCGTTAAATATTTATATTTATAACATTTGTATTATGCACCAAATTCTGAATACTTTCCATTAGAGTTTGGAATTCTAGTTACTGTATACAATTCTTATGATGAAACTTGAGACATAAATTCATTAATTAGAGAAATTGAAGAATACAACTCATATAGCCTTAATTGCAACCAAGGGAAAGACAAAGGTGAAGGCCTAAAAGTTTAAAAGTAAGAAATATAAACTTCCCCCATATAAAGATGTCGGTCAGTCTAGCACAATTAGGGGTCCAGTGATTATGAATATGTGATGTTTCTTCTATAAAAAGAAAAGATATAAGGAGCTAGAATGTTAGAAATACAAAACTTGAAAAGAAAGGCATGAGTTATCAAGTAACTCCTTGGCTTATATGATAGATGAGTCTAATGTTGCTATAACCATAACAAGTTCATGATGGCTAAATATGATATTTTCTAATCATATTACTTTCACGATATAGAGATTAATGAATTATACTTATTCTATTTAAATTATATATGTATAATTTAAATAGAATAAGTATAATTCATTAATCTCTATATCGTGAAAGTAATATGATTAGATTATATATATATATATATAACAAGCTATTGAATACAACAAAAATAACACTTGAGAACATGGGCTTGCAAGGGCTGTTTCTTATAGGCAACTATGTATCTGGTGTAAATTTAGGGTTGCACCTGAAGTGATCAATTGCCTGTCCAAGTACGCCTACATATAGTGCCGTAAGCTGAGTAATCGTTGCAAATTTTGTCAAAGGTTTCTCATACATGTAAACGTTTGTGTTAAAATATTCTATTTTTGGCAGTATTTGTATTTTAATTTATTTATGATATCTTTTATAATAAAGAAGTTGATTTATTATAGGATTCTACTATCTTAGAATATGTAAAATTCTGGAAGTCAAGATATTTGTGGAAGGAAGGAATCCTTAAAGAATAAAGAATCTTAAAGAAGGAAGGACTTATTGTATATAAATAAGCAGTCCATGGTATGACAAAGATCTATCTACCTTTTTTTTTTAGAAATTAAAATTAAATTTAATGAATAAAAAGAGAGGGACAAAGACTATTGGAGAATAACATCACTCTCCAATAATTAAGAAACAGAGATGGAGATACTATATAGAAAACAATTGAGAGCACGACATCGTTTGACATACTGAATAAACAACACACACAAAAACAACAAGGCTCTAGCATCGTTCCAAAGAAGTAAATGAACCCAACCCATCCTCTGAGCTTTTCGAAAAGTTCCAAATTAGGATTGGATGTCCTAATCCATCCGCAACTCGATCCGTGACTCCCTTCTGGTAAGACTCTTCCCCACATCATGTCTGGAACTTCATTTAAGTATAGCTTTTTTACCCATCTTCCTTTATTTATGCAGTGACCATGGAGACCATGGAGAAGCTAATGAAATTGCCCATTGACTTGTAGTATCTGACTTCCTCAGGTAAGATCTAACTCCCAATCATTTGTCTAGTCATCTTGTTCCATTTCCTAACATGAATATTGTTCTCTCCCTTTTTGAATATTGATTGTAGCACTAAATCAGTTGATCGTTCCATGTTTTGTAACTTTTGCTGATTTCTTTCTTTCCATATCTCTTGGGTAGATATGACAAGAAATAGCTCCTTTCTCTTCCAGAGTGGAGTGGAAGCTTGTGCTTCTACTAGGACCTTAGTTGCCTTGATCTATCTATCTTGGTTGTTATGTTTAGGCACTTTCAAAGATCAATTACAAAGTTTTACAGCAGATTGTTTGAAAATTCTCCATGATTAAGTTTTAATGTTACTGCACACATATAAGATATTCATTGACTCAAGTGCATTTTGTTTCTTTTATTCTTGATTTAATCACTTGAGATATTCTCATTGACTCAAGTGTATTTTGTTTCTTTTATTCTTGATTTAATCACTTGATATTCTTCTCTTTGTTTCATTCTTTGTTTTAAAATCTTCTGTTGAAGTTAGCATGAGTTAGTCATGCTATTGGGTATGAGATATTCTCACAGATAAGTACAGGTGGATAGTTTTAAGGAGTGAGTAAAGTTGATTCAGTAATAATCTTGTATAAGTCTATTGTACTATTGTGAACATTGATTAATTTGAGTAAGGGCTCCGCAAATGTATGTTTTGTGAGTTGAACTGCGTTAACAATTTTCTTGTATTTTGTGTGTGTAATTTATTTGCTTGCAAAAAAATTTTGAAAATCGCAATCGTTTTGTGAAAAGCAACTGTATATTTAAGTTAGAACCAACTGTGACATAATAGAAATATTGCAAACTTCAACCTTTGGCTCTTTTCAATTTGAAACTCGAGGGTCGTTATTCAGGTATAGAGTAGCTGGTGTAAGCTCATAAAACGGCATTTTCACTGTTGCTTATTGAAACTTCAATGATCCTTTTCTTCTTTTGCTTGTGGCCTTCCTCTTTAATGGGAGAGGCAATATGTTTAATGATTTACAAGTTGGTAATAAGAGTTTTTTTTTTTTTTTTAACGAGCTTGAGATTTATTTGCTTCTCTGTTTGTTCACTAACCAGCTTAAAATTTTCAAGTTTAGAGCGGCAAAAGAAAATTTATTAAAAAAGAAAGAGGCAGAGGCAGAAGAGAAAACTTTGAAATTTCGACGGAAATCATCTTCGGTGCTTCTCTTTTGTTCCCATTAGCAACCTTTTCCGCCGCTAAACAATAAAAGGATGGGCTCAGACAAGTTTACAAGAATAAAATTATATTGGTTCTAGGTAACGTTACTAGGTATTACAAGGCCGGCTAATCTGCAGATAGGGACTATGGCTCACAGAAATTCATGACCATGTTTCAAAGTTCAAACTGGTTCATATGACACAACAGTCAGCATCCTATCCTTGGTTAACAACTTTGTTACGCAACGCAACCACATGGATTTTCTCAAACCTGATTTTACTGTTGAAAGTTACAACTGATAGGAGAAAAGAACCTTAAAGCAAGCCTATTCCCTACAAGTTACATGGGAATGCGGGAAAAGAAAGGCAAATCTCTCAAGCTTGCCTAATTGAATCACCGAAGGAGCGAACATGATGATGGAAACATGTGCATGGAAAAACACGGAGCTGTAATAGGAAAGAACTGGTTGGGCCTACGAACAAAACTATGATTATGAGGCGTCTGCAGAGAAAAGGAAAGTCTGTTCACTGTAATTTGGTTCCAAGATCACACAAAGCCAATCAAGATTGAGACCAAAATGTCATTGGGGCAAGAGAAAGTTGGTATAATGGACAATGTTAAGCAACATTGTGTTGGGGATTGTGGGATGTTTACTTTCTCTCTTTCCCTTGATCGTATTAATCCCAACTTTGTTCTTTTTGCCATTTAGTGTTTCTTGAGATCCAAGCAAAGAGATCTTGTTCCCCTTTGTTAATAGTGATTTTTTTTTTAATTTTATCATTTTAATTATTATTTTAAACAATAACATATTTAATTGCTAATATTAATATAATCATATTTTTATTACTCAAAATAATAAAATACAATAAAACTTATAAATGATTAAATAACTAATGTTCTTTTAATTTATTTAATATTTTAATAATAAATTCATCATATTTCATTAAAAATAATTAATTACATTATTAAATATTGTTTATAAAATAACATTTATTAAAAATTTGAAATTAATATTATTATCTATTTTGTGAATTTTAAGATACTTTAATGTAAAATATATTTAATAAATATTATCAATTTTAAAATTAACTTTTTATTTAATTAACAATATAAATTTGTCAAAAAACCAAAAGCAAACTACCTTTATGGTTTTTATATATTATAAAAATAAGAAGAAACTAAAAAATAGCAATTCAAGTAAATAAACTTTTAGTGAATTTATAATTAAAAGTAGAATTAAACCTGTTCTAGGATTTGAAGTCTAAACTTAGAGTTAAAAAGTATACTAACTCAATTTTATTAGATTTATAGTAGGCCATCATCGATCCGTTCCAAGTTCAAAAATTAGTCTCTCTATTTAATAATTTTCATGAATCCGTTGTGCTCAAATTTTATTTTTAGGTCCCCATATTTTAACTAATAACTCTTCACTTAACATGCCTTGCACAAGGAAGAATAATTTAAATAAGAAAAAACAAATAAATGAAATTAAAATACATACCAACTACTCTGTATTCACAAATTTTTACCATCTATATTTATTTGGTAACATTTGTGAAGAGAAAAATATTTTATGCAATTATCAATTCATCACAATAAATGACCCACCACCTCTTATCACTATCTTATGTTCTTTCTAAAAAATGGAATAAAGAATCATGGAAATTGACTAGTTGATGATTGATATCAACTTCTTAAGAATTGCATTAAATTCTTTTAACTTATTTCAATACAATATATACTAATTAATATTAAAAGTTATGATCAAAATATTCAATATTCAATAATATTACTCACCAAATTATTCTATTTGGATTTAGTATCAACTCCCAATATGTACTTTATTATGCAATATAGATATTAATCTAATATTTCTATATTGAATAATGATAAGTTTTGAGCGGATAGGGGACTAATCAGTCTCGCCGTATTACAATCAATTTATTTTAAGTGTGAAGTAATCCTCCACAGCCCAAACTGAATTTGTTGACAGCAAGAACTTTCGTTGGTGTTTTTGGATTCTGTGGGGAACACAAGAACTTTTAAAGCCAGGCCGGTCAAATGTTCCATATCTTTCCTGCAAAGGAGAAGCATCCCATGACTCTTTTATGTTGATTATGCAGACATCATACAGAATGTGCAAAAGTACATATATGTTGTGTGCATGTCACTTCATAGAACAACATGCAGTCTCACAACTACCAGCACATATCATTATGCAACTGTACCCAAAACTCAGTGCCTTCATGCGGAGCTCCGCATGATAGTAATTCAGTCCATTTGAACAATTTATATGATATCGTTTGCTAACTTCAATGCTTGTTTTCCTTTTCTTTTCGGTGTTACGTTATTCTTGCTTTGTTGCTAAGAAGGTCTGAAGACCAATGCTCTCATGCCCTGTTTCTGTGTCTGATTACTTTGTCTTGCATTCACCTCCTGAAGAAATTATAAATCTCTTGGGAGTAAAAAGAAATAATAATACGTTAAGGACAGAAAATTTTCTTCTCAATTTATTTATTTTAAAAATAATAATATTTTTTATTTTTTTATATTAAGATTTAAAAACTTTTTATTAAAATTTTGTCAAATAAAATACTCTATAACTGATAATTAACATCTAAGGATGCTTTTATAATTTTAATACGACAATTTAATTTGCTTTTAACTAATTTTTCTTAACTGGTATTAGAAAATATTTTAAAAGAAGTAAAATTACATAAGAAGATACTAACCAAAGTGGTCCAAGACAAACTAGAAACCCGTAAAGGTACTTGAAGAGAGTTCACTTTGAATTTATAGGCAAAGCTATTAAGCATCAAAAATCCCAAAAAGACAGACAGCCGCAAGTAATTCTAAAGCTGAAACCGATTAAAATCGGTTTTATACTGCTGGAAGCTATGAATAAAAAGTAATAGCAATAACTTGACAGGACTTGTTTATCTGTGCGCATGAATCACATTTCGTTTACATTAAGCCCCAACAGAAATCATGACAACCTAAATCGGCTACTACTTTGACACGTAGAGTTGTCGGCTACGTTGATGACATATCAGATCAGAACAATCAGGGTGTGTGTGTAAGAACTAAGAAATGCATCCCTCTTTCACTAGATTTATGCATCTCTGTTGCGTTTCATCATCATCTTTAAATTTTAAACAGAAGGTGGCGGCTCATTTTATTTCACAACTCTGAAAACCATGGGAAGAGGAGTAACTTGTAGTTCTTCATCATCCCTAGAAAGCAGCAACTGTCAAGGTTTTTCAGCTAACATCTCATTCTCTCACCTCAAGAGGGACTTGAGCACAGATCTTCGGTTGGGACTTAGCGTTTCAGCTTCTCAGCAGAATGACCCTTCAATACAAAGGTACATAACTATATATCCAACTATTCGAATCCAAACTATTAGGTTTAAAACTTGTCGAGTGTTTGATTTTGTTAATGGGTGGATGCATGTTAGTGGGAAACAGTTGGATTGGCCACCAATCAATTCATTTATGAGGCAGGCATTAGCAGCAGAAGAATCTGAGTGTAACAGTGCCACGTTCTTTGTTAAAGTTTATATGGAAGGCATTCCGATTGGGAGGAAGCTGAACCTGTTAGCCCATGATAGCTACTATGACTTGATAAGGACTCTTGATCACATGTTCAACACCACCATTCTCTGTTGAGTAATTCAAGTTTCTGTTTTGTTTCTTCTTCGGTTAGTTCATTTCTTTGGAGAAAAAAAGTATTAACGCTCTCAAATTGTGAGATTCAAGCAGGGGCCGAAATGGAAGGTGAACAAACTGACGGGTGCCACGTTTTGACATATGAAGACAAAGAAGGGGATTGGCTAATGGTTGGAGACGTTCCCTGGGAGTGAGTATCAGCTTCCTACCACCCCATCTATGTTTACTCATAGTAATTACCATTTCTAATCAATTATTGATTTTTTTTTTCATTTTCCAGGATGTTCTTGTCCTCTGTAAAGAGATTGAAGATCACCAGGGCAGAAATGTGACTAATTCTGGTTCAGTCTCATCTAAGAATGTGCAGTAGGTTTTATTTCTGATACACTTGCGTTTGATGATCAATATAGTCTGGATAGGATTGTAGACATGAGACAACTAGCAATGAATCTGTTAAGGATCACAGGTGCACTTCCTGTCGACAGATGAGAGTTTTGCCTGTTGCCTGTGTATATATATACATATATTACAATCACACATAATAAGGTTCTGAAAAATAGATATGCAAACTATCCTCGTAAAACTACAGTAAATTCATCCACTTGAGAAAACGATACAGAATATATTTAATTAATTCCCATTTTTGATGGAACCTAACATTCCATTTTTCTCACGCTAATCCTTCCACAAGTGCTTCCGATGGTAAATCCAGAAAGTTTCTGAAACGAGGGCCTCCCGAGACTGACTTATTTACTTGCATAAATGATAAACCTGGTCTGTGATGCAAAACCAACTTAAGCATGCATAAATCTTTCCCAGAGCAAAAGATAGCTGTGTTAATTTCTAGGCCAAGTTGCTTAATTTTTGTGTTGAAATTTATATCTAGAGATGTTAGGACTAGTTTCATGAGAACCATTAATGTCCCGATCAGTCAAAAACTCTGACCTGTTTTAACTGTACAAGTATCACATCCTAAGTTCGATGGGGAGTCCAGTGCAGCCATATTCGATATGGGCAGAACACTTCTTATACTTAAACTCGTTTGGGCTGAACACGTCTTCTAAGATGTATAATTCCTTTGCAGGCTAGAAAGATTGCTCCAAAAGCTCAAAGCTTTGGAAGTCAACGAAACATGAAACTGAACCAGTTGACTTCGTCCGATAGAGGAAACAAACGTTGAAAAAGAAATTTGACATGTTAAACAACGTAGGATGAGAAGCTGTGTTACAGAGAATTTTAAGATATGAATAGAACCAGAACATACTGAAACACCAGATTATTTGGTGGTGAGGTAATCAATGTCGTTTCCATTTTGGCACTTACAGTCAGCTTTGGACGATCTTTAAATAAACGTCATATAACTTTAACACGAAGGGCCACCGCGATTATTTAGATGAGACTTGAGAGGGAATCAAGGAAATTGAATAAAACAAACAAGAACGCTAAGAATCGCTACCAAAAAGTCAATTTTATTAAGTTTAAAATGTGGAAATGAAAATAATAGCAGCAATAATTTGGCACCAGTATTGCTCTATGATTGTAACAATAAGGAAAAGAAAAAAAGAAGAAGAAGACGGTGTAAGCATTCAAGCAAAGGCCTTCTGATTTGCGCAGTCCAGATTAGGTCCAGTTGGTACGCTAAACAACTTGGCGTATCTCTGGAAATACCCAATCCGATCATTGACTCTTCCATCATTTGCTATTCCACACTCTAGACCTCCGTTAATGATGTTGGTCACCAGCCCGAATCCGGCGGTCCTATTAGCTTCAAGGTCAGCTTTTGTAGGGACATATCGTCCGATCATAACATTGTGGCAGGATGGCTTGGGAGGCTGCTCAGTCATCCAGAACCAAAGTGCTGTTTTGAAAGCAATCAATGAGTTGTTAGCTACTATCTCAGGATTCCTCAGTCCATCGAACCCCAAGGCCTTTCCTGCTGGTCCGTAGTTGTAATTCCTGTCATACGATCCCAACTATAAGTTAATACAAAAGTTTACGAAACCTTGATTTCTAAGAGCATAACAGAGTTGCAATCTGAACCATGATAGAAATGGAATAGGAATACATTACCATGAAAGTTGAATAGGTCCTCTTCCTTTGTAGGATTTACCAGGTTGACAAGGCCATTGGGTGTTAGTGGAATCACAGTAATCAGTCTGTGGACTCACTTCTTCTTTGAAGCACAACCCCCAAGCGTATGGTCCGTCAGGTGCAGTAGCCCACCCACCAGTGGTCTCATGCGATATCTGAGCAAGAAAAGCTGCGATTTCTCGCTTACGTGTGACTAAACTTCCTGTACGACCAAACCTAGGAAAATACCTGCTAGCTTCAATGAAAGCATCATACGGATAGAAGCCTTTGGCAGGGCATGCGTTATCGTCCTTGTGCAGAAATATGGCGTCGTACAGGTCTTTATTAATCAGAGATGAGATGGAAAAGCTCGTAGCCTGTGATTTATTGGATACAAAGGAAAGGAAAGTGGCGTATAACATGAACAAGAGGGCAATAGTGGAAGAGATAGACCCCATGACTCCACCAAACTGAGCTGTGGATTGATGGTTTCTAATGAAAGTGGAAACAACCAAGGCTTCTTATAGATTTAAGTACGATGCATGTTTGGACCTTTTAAATTAGTATAAATGTAGTTGGGTGTCCCCTTCGGTTTGAAGTGGTCAGAAGATTACTTTTGCCAAGAGTGTGAACGATTTTGATCAAAGTTAGAAATCATGCTCTTAATTTTGACGACTTCTCCTCCTTTCTGGAAATGGGGACGTAATATGTTCCATTGGCATGAGCATACTATTAATAATGTGCTATGACCATGATAATTCGATATGACTGGTCAATCCACATCCAGTTTGAATCTAGAGTTGACCAGCGCTAAGCCTCTCGATATTTTCAAAGTGGAAACGTCGACACCGAGCACAAAAATTATAGGAGAGGCTCTTCTTCTATGGGTAGAGCCAACAATGAAGACTTGATTATTATTATTATTATTATTATTACAAAACCTGATTAGCAGATGCTCTTTGAGGGCTTACTCAAATTATTGAAGGAAAGTTTTAATATTAAATTCATTTAATTTTATAAAAATTTTGGAACTTTTAAAAAATTATAATTTCTTGAATATTTTAACTGTGGTTACTTAAATCAAATCTGTAGTTCAATTATGAGTTGTTAATTTGTTATATAATTTACAAATTATTATTAAAAAATTAGTCAACATATATTTAAAATATAACAAAAACTCGTTTCTTGTTATTAAAAAATAAAGGAGACTTGTCCAACAAAGTAAGTGATCGAATATGATTTAAAATACTAATCCTGTGTTGCCTCATCAATAATGACCAATAGCTGCAGTAGCAATAATTAGTAATCTAAATGTTGAAACCTTAGAGAGGGAATGTTGATGAAGATGAGAGATAGCCATATGACGTGGCAGAGTCACATTCTATGAATTTGTTAGAGAGGCTCAAGCGTTGACATATGAAGAAGCGGATTAATGGGTAGCTTAGATTTGTGAAGGGCTATAGTTGACGAATCCAATATCAAGAGATGTACAAGTCTCCACCAAATGTTCTCCTTAAGGTACGCTGACATTGCCGGCGGAGTTTACAAGATTAATCTTTGTTTGCTTGAAATTTGTTGAGTGGTTTCAACATGCGGGAAGCACTTGCGCGATACATTTAACATGCAACTATAATGGACCGAGTCAGACTAAACCGGCCACGAATATGGGTTTCTTTGTCAACTAAATGGAAGAGTTGTATTCCAACTACTATGAACCTAACCCAGTCATGGTCAACTCCAATATGCATGTGGTTCAGGATATCAATTCATTTGAGTGGAGTCTGACATATAACTATTGTTAGTTTATGCCTTCGCAATTAATCAATTGAATGTAAATTAATATATGACATTATTTTGCGTTAATGAAAATGTTTTATTTAATTTTAAGTATTAATTTAATTAATATTTTATATTTTAATATTAAAGATAAAATCATTGTAATAATTACTGTATAATTGAAATTATGATGAGATCATAATTATGAGATTTAATTTATACTTATGTGTCATTTTTAAATATTCTTCATTGTAGTTTCATCAAGACCGGATATTATTGAAACAGTAAAACTCGCACACATTATGTTTCTTTCTTATGAAAAGAATAATTGATCTCATAAATTAAAGTATAAAGATACTTAAACTAATGTGTAGGTGATTATTAGAGAATAAGTCACTAAACTGACCTGATTATGAGAATTCTAGATGAAATATTACTTATGTATCTATGGATTATTTCATAATGATGGTTGTATAATTGATCATTAGACTTGAGATTATCTAGCGTGGGAATTACTGTGTTTTGATGCTACTTATGAATCTTCGTATGATAATTCAGTCGGTACTAATTGGATACAGTATGAGTCATATGTAGATAGTTGAATAAGTTCAAATAGAATTCACTACTCTAAAGTAATTATTCTAATGTTCTTGAATAGTAATGATTTATGGAATTCTTTGGCCAGAGTGAATTAATATTTGAAAAAGGACTTTTCAAATTTCAATTATAAATCAATTACTAATTAGTAAGAACGAACATGATTCGATGATAAGAGTAGACACTATATCCATAATCTGTCCAATTAGAATATTGAATGATGAAAGGATTAAATTATACATTATAGCCATGCATAAACAGCTTAAGTCAATCACTTTGACATTCCTGATATTTGGGTAATCATAACATGTTGCTAGACGTCACATGATTTATGATTATAAATTATTTAGTTGGAGAATTAAAGATAAATTAAAAATAAGTTTTAATTTATCCAATTCTAATTGTGAATTAGAATTATAATTTATAATAATTGTCAAATTATTAGGAACCTAATAGGTAACACATCAAAGAGTAATTTGTGAAAGAAAAATCAATTTAATTAAGTTGGACTTAATTGTAAAGCTTGAGAAACTTTGGGGATCAAATGTGAGATATTTGATTTTAATTTTAATTATAATTAAAGAGATTTAGTTTAATAAAAGACTCTTATGATTTTTTTATTTAAAGGGAAGAGCTTTTTAGAAGCTAGCATTTTTGTCTTCTTCCTCTCAACTCAGTTTAAGAATTGGTCTGTGGATACTATCAAAAGCTGAACACTTGAACAGCTCATGATTGATCAATAAGAAAAAGTCTAAAAAAATTTTCAATAGCAAAGCAAACAAAATACGATTTCTAAATCGTTTTATGTTTTATTCAAGTTTATTCAATTATCGATATTCGCTCAAATTTGTAAAATTTTTGTTTTCCAGTGCGCTCGTGATTCGATCACGATTGGATTCCAACAGTGGTATCGGAGTCTCCTTTAATTGTTTCATTTAGATTCATTGATTGACTATTGTTGATTTGATAAAAGTAATATGTTATGCTTATGGTTTTGTTTTATCCGAAACCATTCTTTCGACTACTCTTAGCTTTGTTTTCTAAAATTGATTATGTTTTGCATTCTGAAAATTTGATTTTCACTTTGTTCACGTGTTCTAAAGAATAAAATCCTTCTTTTGGAAATTGTTTCCTTAACTGCTCTTTGTTGAGATTTTTGAAAATTTTATTTTCAGTTTACTTCTTTGTATGTTCTACCCATCTCTGTGTTACAATTGTTGTACTTCGTATGGGAAAATTTTATTTCTTAAAAATTAAAACCCTTGAGAGCATATACGATGCCTTTGCAATGGTTCTAAAAATCGTTTTAGTATGCCTTGCGTTTTGAGTTCTACATATGCCCATGTTTTCTAGAAATTGATTGGTTTATGCGATGAGGATTTAACTGTGCTCTTTGAAACATCGAATTAAGAAAAACACAGAGCATGTATATGCATTTAATTGTTATTGTCTCTTTCTAGGTACTTGTTATCATCCTTTAGCATTTTTTTTTAAAATAACGCTTTAGATGCTTATTTTTGCTTGCTATTGCCTTTTTGATTTCTGGAAATTTGTTTAATCTGCCATGTGTTTACTGGGTTTGAGATTAAACTCACTAGTGGTGTGAACACAATTGGTAGAGTTTCTCACCAACGGTGAAACATCGCTAATGTTGGCTGACTGGCAACATTGATTGATTGGCGACGTCACTAGTAAGATGATGGGCATTAATTGCCCATCAAAACCAAACGCAGGCAGCAAAGAGGAAAGAAGCAACAGTAACGTGGTGGTCGACGGTGAGAAGGAAACACCCAAAAATCATAAGTCAATCTAATTATACCTGGAATTTTTTATGAAGGCATGTACAATTATTTTCATGTGC
>JANSVA010000004.1:5602317-5617908 GCA_025504915.1 Erythroxylum reticulatum
AAGGTGGCGATTTAAATCAAGATATTTCCGGTACCCCTATGTCAAATTCTAAAATGTCAAATTCTAAAAATAAAATAAAAATAAAATAGAGGTAAAAAGTAAGAGATCAATGTTGTATCAGACTACTTGTCAAAAACATCTCTGAATAAGGTTCGAGCTCCATGCCAAATGTGTCCGAAGAAGAAGAGCAGAGCAAACGAAGCATGTCCAAAAGTAAACCAACCCCTTGGGCTGTTACAAAAAACACCATCGGATTTCAAAGTAGCACGATCTAATTCACAATTATATTTATTATAATTATCTCAAAATACTACGTACTAATTTAAGCTAAAACTCTTCAAGGTAAATTCTCATGGCTATTTTTCTAGATGAAGTTCATTATTGATTTGTTTCCTACAAAATAAATAAAAAATAGAATCAATTAATTAGTTTATAAAATATTAAGGTATAAATTTAGTATGGACATTTTAGATATTGTATGATAATGATAAGAAGTGATACTAACTATTCTAAATTTTATAAAATTATAAATTTACACGACTAGATGGAGTATTTGATGTTGTGGCACTTGAAAGATCTTCAATTGAGGAAGAAGCATTGAATAACAAATTATGAATTACTCCAGTATTTGCCAAATGTTCAAACACAATTGAAATTTGTTTAATTTCCGTGACTTGCTTCTCAATATACATCTTGAGCTTGAATCTTTTCATTTTGAGTTTAAATATTTTCATTTTATTTTTTTATATTTTAGTAATTCTTACAACTTCATCATCTAAATCACTTACATGTTTCTTTGCAGCCTTAGCTTCAGCTAGTATTTGAATTTTTTTCTCAAGACTTAGATGTTATCCCTTAAACACTAAACTACGTGAATAACTTGATTTTCTTTCTAGGACAAGACCGAAATACTCAACAAGTGGTAAAAGTACAAATAAATCTTTTCTTTATTTTTCTCTTCCTCTTCTTGAAGCTTATTCTACATATTTAGATAGAATTTGAAAATTTAGTAACGTAATTTTAAAATTTTCAAGAAAAGATCTATTTTGACTATAACTTTCATACCATTATTTCTTCTCCATTTGGAATAGACCAATTTTCATTTGGCTCTTGTCATAATACCTTCCAAACTTTAACAGCATCGGGTCACTCATCGAAATATTTATCTTTCTAAAAAACAAAAAGATAAGAAAAAGAAAATTAATGATTAATTGAAACTTGATTTTTTTAAGAAAAAATATTTTTAATTTTAAGTAAATAAAATTTTACTTTATCGTCCCATATGTAATTTGCACAATCGACTTTGTACACAAAACTGATTTCATTTCTGGATTTCCCCTATTACTTGTATTTCTTCCGCTTTACTCCTATACATTAATAAACAATTTATTTTTGATAAAAGAAAACAACTAACAAAATAAGTTAAAGTACTTAAATTTTAAAATTACCTTAAAATTTAGAGTTTCCCATTTATTCTCAATCAACCATTGTCAATCACCTTCCTCCACATCCTTTGGGCAATCTTTTCTTTTGAGATAGCTTTTGTGCAAATGATAATGTCGATTTTATATTATGCATGCACTTGTTGCATCACATAAGATTGCACTTGATTTGAGAAATTGAATTTATCCTAAAATTCATATAAAAATATAGTTAGGAAAATTAAGAAACAAATTCAATGCAATAACAAAATTACACTCTATTGAAATTAAACTAATAATATTTTGATGTGACACCTCTTTTGCTTTTGTACACTTCTTTTTTCATTTTTTCCTTATTTTTCCTATGACTGAAATGTACTAAAAAGAAAGAAAGGAAAAGGAGTGGAAGAAAATAGACAATTACATTCATTTACCTTATGAATAAAAAAGTGACATACTTTAAAAATAACCACATTGCCTTCTTATCATCCTCAAAAATCTCTTTCCATCTAGAGACATGAAGTGGTGCAAGTTGCCGAGTGCATATAGAAACTTCTGACTTGAAAAGGCTGGCATGCTTACCGCATACCTTATAGTACAGAGGAGGAAATTGAACAAATTGGAAATTGGACATCAATTTGTTTTCATTTAGCTTTCTTTTTGGAAAGTCTAGCATTGATTGTTGGTCCTCGTCCACATTTTTTATAATTTACATTTACTATTTAAAAATAAAAATTAATAGACATATATAATATTATATTAAAAATTTAAATTTACAATCATATAATTTTGAAGATCATGTTACCAGTGCTAATAACAACATATGTCCTTTTGGCCTATGTGCATTATTTAAAGTTCTAACTGTAGCATCAGATTGTTCATTAAGAGCTTCTATAGCTTTTGACTCCTCTACCATACTAGGTTCATTTTGTTCATCATCCATATTTGATAAAGACCTACCATTGTTAATCATCTTGCAATTTTGCATATGATTACCAATTTTAACCATCTTGCAATTTTAAAAATAAGTACTTACTAAGAACAAGCAATATAATCAGCTAAAACAAATTATAAGAAAAAATTCATGAAGTCAACGGGCATAAAAAAATAAAAACAATATTAATTCTAGTACTAATGGTGGTCTAATGACGTACTATAGTGGAAATAGCTACATATAAGCACGCAAATTTGTAATAGAGTATGAACCCTTAAACAAGCATACAACTTATATACACTCAAGCAATAAGCATAAGAACAATAATCTTAACTATTTCACATTTCACCCAACTCAAAGCCATAAGCATATAATTGCTTTATATACACTCAAACAGCAACTGCAATAAAGGTGATACCTTTACATTTTACTAGTCTAAGTAGCTGCTAGCTAAACATAAATCATACTAAATTCAAGTCCCCAATTTCTAAATAAAATAGGGAAACAGAAATAAGACAGAAAGAAGCATTAAAGTTGGCAACTTGAATAGCCACCTAAATGCCAAAGAGCTAAGATGAACATCTACTAATGTGTAATATAGTGAGAGCCATGTCAAGTGGTGTAGGAATATGGTATATGAGGAGATATTGTTCATAAAGAAGCAAATTTGCCCAAAGCTCGGTGAAGGTGATGGAGGTTTCCTATTGTTCAAATGTTGTGATAAAAGCTCTATAATCTAAAGGTAATCCATTCAAAGTGAACAGGACAACATTCTCACTAAAAATATTATAACTGATGGTAGTAATTTCATCGAAAGTAATGGAGATGAGGAGAGAGAATCAGAGATGGAAGAATATCTTGTCAAGTTTACTGATGGGACAAAGTTTACCGAAGGGATATAAGTTTGTCAAGTTTCTATCATTTAACAAAGTTTACGATGGGACAAAGTTTTTGTCATTCACCGTTTATAGCAACAAAGTAATGCTAAAAAAATAATGTATTAAACGAAATCATGAAAGAATGTGTAAGTTAAGGCTAATAGTTCTCGAAAAAAAAGTTGGCAACTAAACTCATTCTTGTCAATAACCCATCAAATAGAAGATGAGACCAATTAGTTAAGCAAACGACAATGGTCATTTACTTGTTAGTATTTGAGTAGAGGAATTGGAAGATTTGGAGAGAAGATTGTAATTAAAGAATATTCAATGACGCAGAGACAAGAATTATTCCCATGAAGAAGATGCAATTTATTGACACTTCACTAGTTTTAAGAATATGTGACTATTTATGGTTCCTCTTCTTCCAGATATCAAAAGCAACAGCTCCTCTTTTTTTGTTTCATTTTTATTTTTTCCACCAACCATCAAAAGCGTTCACATTTCCTCTTGCTACGTCATCGTTCCAGTTGGATTAATTGTATTATGTATTATGTTGTCATTTTCTCCTTTTATATTTAAATCACATATTTAATTGTCGAATAATCAAATCTCATTGAGAATATATTATGACTTGTGACAGATAAAGATAAGGTCCGTGTTTGACAATCAGCTAATTGCGTTAGCTATTAGTTGATAGCTGATTATAGTAGTTGATTTGACCAGCTGATTGCATTAGCTGTTTGTGAGTGGATGTTTGGTAAAATTAGCTATTTAGTATTAGTTGTTTACGTGTAAAATGACTTATGAGGACATGACTTTAAAAAAATATAAGGGTATGAAAATTGCTATGCAGATTTTGACATTTAATTGGTTTCAAATTGAAATTTTGTTGTTAAACCTAAAATTCACATATTTTGTTTATTCACGTTCAGTCATTTGTCATTTTAAAACTTCTATTTTACGTCATATATATATATAGTTTCATCAAAAGCTTCTCAATCTTAACCAACAATCATGAATCATCATTTCAAGTGAATCCAATAGCATAGCATTAAACTGCCATTTGTTTACTTTGAAGTTCATCCTACTTAATACCGAGTAGTCATCGAGACATTTTTGCTAACAATTGTATATAAAACTAAAAACATTAAGGCGTAAGTAGGAGATTAAAGATATTGGTTTTCCTGGTAGAGCCTGAGCTTCGAACTTCATAACATGGTAAAGGCTCTTTTTATTTAACTTTTAATGTCTTGTCTTGTTTTAGATGTTATCACTCTATCTAGAAACTATCAAATGCAAAAGCTTTCCCACGGAAACAAAAGAATAGATGTCTCTTCCCTGAAAAATCCTCTGATGACTACATGACAGGAGTGGGATTATAATGTTTGTTTTTAGATCACAATGTGACAATATTATCACAAAATGCTCCTAAAGTTTGGATTTCTTATTGGAAGATTCCTGGGACCAAAGGGGAGGAATAATTTTGTCATGTTGCTGCTGTTTCTTCTCTGCTTCTTCATCTTCTAAAATGTCCTTATAGAAAGCATTAGGGTTCGCTTTGATGCAATTCCGCAAAGTCACAAAAGGATGCACACAGTCTAATCCCTGCTAGAAAGGAAAATCATCCCCAAGTTAGTTGACACTTTCTTCAAGTTTAAACATCTTATGTGTTTCATTCACTGCTATTTACTCTACATGAAGAAAAAACAAAGTAGATCCATAATTTATTTCAGTTGTTTCAACACCTAATATAAATTATATGCTCATATCACAAACAGAGAGCATTTACATTTGCACTATCAACCCTCCACCTCCCTTATTAGGGAAATTTCAAATCCCAGCATCAGTCAACATTAGTCAATTGTCAATGAAACCCAAGCTATTCACTTAAGAGCAACTGCTACAAGAATTAAAACAATGCAAATATAAGAGAAATACATCAGTCAGGAGCAACACATCTTGCTCAATACTAATGTTTTAAGGATCTGATTTACAAAATAATAAATAATCATCCTCATAAGTATGACTTTGTGTATTCAAATGTATCATAAAATTTTATCTACTCTTTTATTTCTTTTATGATATATATACAATTATAGATGTGTTGCTCCTGATTGATGGATTTTACTTGATAAGAGGGAAATAATACAGAATATAGTAGTACAAATGCTGTGACCATAGGAACAAAAATGATATACAAAAGCTGGATTTAAAAGGTCAACTAGCATTGCATCAAGGTTACCTTTTCCTCAGCAGTGCTTTTGAGAAAACATAGGAAGGCATCTGAAAACTGAGCCCCACAAGGACCATTACGCAAGTTGGCTATGTATGGACATTTTAACACATTCTGAGAAATTCATAGGTAAACATGTTCATCTACAGTTCTGAATCATGGGGCAAACTCCACACATGCCTGAAGAAGTAAACTAACCTCATTCTTGTCACTGCCATAAGCTATAGCCTCTGTATATGCAATAAATAATGAACCCATCAAATTTTGCATCCATTTCTAAACCAAACCAACCAACCAACCAACCAACCAATAGAGGTTAACAAAACAAAAAGCCTACAAAAGTTAAAAGCATATGACAGGAGAAATACGCTAGAATTACCAATAAGCTCCATAATAGAATTTCTATACACTAGTAATGCTTAACATCAACCCTTGAAATATGCATGAAATACTCAATGTCTAGAACCAATTATAACACAAACAACAGTCTGTCTATCCTATTTCAGGTCTATCAAAATTATTTGGGATTCAAATAAAATATTCAAAAAGTTGTTTATCCAATCCTCTAATGTTCCCCTTTTATAGATAACCATTAATACTAAAGCTAGGCATAGAAGATTAGCGGTCATAATAAGTAGCTGGGTATCAATTAGAACAAAAGACTGCATCTTGTTTACACAAAAGATTGTATCTGGTTTTTTGTTGACTAAGATGACGATATTGAAATTCTAGCGAAGCAAGTCCAAGCTCTTTTTGTCTTGATAACAAATGAGCATAAGGGGTAGATAAAACAAAAACAACAAAGACCTTCAATAAAAGATTCCATGGGAACAGACGATGAAGGCAACTGGTGGGTGATCGGAGATTGATCAATACCTGCAGTTGCCTTCGCGCTTTGAGTTTGACCTATTCTGTTCTACTAACTATTAATTGCCTGAAGAGAAAGGGAAACTAAATAATTTTGAAATGTAAGTCACTTCTTCTTTTTATTATGAGTACGAATAATAATAGATGGATTGAATTTGAGCTACTTATGATTGAACCTTAATAATCAACAGCAAAGGGGAAAAAAAGAAGAATAAGGAAGAAGAAAAAGAAGATGGAAAAGACCGAGAGCAGAGAGGGGCAATGACAACATAAATCAATAAGCTATCTTCAAACACTCCAGTAAAGGAGCTGGTTGAAAAACAGCTGGTTGGGTTGAATCAGCCAACCTAACTAGCTACTAACTAAACAAATTAAAAGCTTATTGATATAGGTCAAATAACTAATTTAAGTCAAACAGCCAAAAAATAGCTAAAAAGTTGTTAACCAAACACGGCCAAGAAGTTTTATTTGTTCAAAAGCTTTATCTTTTCTTTTATTATTGTTTAATAAAAATGTAAACTTATAATTTGCCTTACCAAAAATTACACTTATCCTATTGTCCAGATGTAATTCAAATTCCACAAAAAACAATGTGATCTTGAAGCCTACAATGTGAAGTTGATAAAAAAAGAAAGAGGGCCCTGTGATCAGAGCTTCTGAAAATTAAGATATACATCAAGTTATCTCCTCCCCTCTACTTCCAAAGCTAAAGCTCATCAAGTTTTCCTTCTCTCTCTCTCTCCCTCTAATGCCTGCTCACTTTTGTCTCATTTGGGTTTTTCAACTAACAGAACTTGGCTTATCTATGGGTGTATTGTAATTTCTTCTTAGTAATGCCTCAATGTTTCTTTGGAAAATATTAATGCTTATAAATTTCCCTATCTTAGCAAGTTTTACGTCAAATTTTGTTAAACCCATTCAATTAATTTGAATTGTACGACAATGGCTATTGACAAAACTTAGATGGAAATTTCTAATAGAGCATTGCCATAATATGAAAAGGAGTTAATGAATTTCTAGATTTTGCATTCATACATCTTGATGAAGGAAGAGAAATTCGTTGTCCTTGTAAAAAATGCAACAACAATTTATCTAGGACAAGTCAATCAATTTATGAACATATGATCTTAAATGGGATAAACATAAACTAGAAGTAGTGGTACCATCATGAAGAGGTTCTATAATATTATTCTGAAGATGACAATGATAGTGATCAGAATAATATAAGTGAAAATGATGATGGAATGTGTGATATGTTATGTGATCTTGTGAGGGATAGTTGTTATGATCTAAATGAAGAAGTTAATGATCCTATTAGAGGTGGCAATACCTGTCCAAATAAGGAAGCTACTAAGTTTTATAAATTATTGCGAGAATTGGAGAAAGAGTTATATCCTGGCTATAAGGAATCTTCCACACTATTATTCATTGTTTAAGTATTGAATTGGAAATCTCTTTATAAGATTAGTATAAATGCAGTTGATGGAATTCTTCAAATAATGAAAAAATGGTTTCATAAAGGTAATAAAGTTCCTAGCTTATATATTGATTGTAAGAAAAATTTCTCGAGAAATAGGGCTTTCATTTAAGAAGATAGATGCTTGTGTAAATTATTGCATACTTTACAGAAATAAATATCAGAATGCTCAATCATGTCCAATTTGTGGTGAATATAGATGGGATAATAATGAGAAAATGGGGAATATGATTAATGACCATGACCATAGGAAAAAGATTTCGTAAAAAGTCTTGCAATATTTTCCATTAACTCATCGTTTACAAAGATTGTACATGTCATCTAATTTTGCTAAAGATATGAGATGGCAAAACTATGTAATAATGAGTTTATGGGACATCTAGTGGATTCTCTAGGTTGGAAAAGTTTTAATGTCGTGTACCCCTTTTTTGTAGCAAACCCATGTAATGTTAGACTTGGTTTCTCAAGTGATGGTTCTAACCTATTCGAGAATATGGGCACTTCTTATAATGAATGGCTAGTTGTATTAGTTCTTTATAACCTTCCACCATGGCTTTCCATGAAAGATCCTTATTTCATGATGTCATTTTTATTCCTAGTTCTAAAACTCCTAGAAATGATATTGATGTGTACTTAGAGTCGTTGATTGATGAGTTAAAATACCTTTAGGAGAAGGGTGTAGAGACATATGATGCATTTTCCTAGAATAATTTTCAGCTACGTGAAACTCTGTTATGAACTAAAATGATTTTCCAGCTTACGGTAATTTATCAAGATGGAGTATCAAAGGCAAGTTAGCATGTCCTGTTTGCAATCTTGAAACATCTTCTCACAGTCCTCAAAATGGACGCAAAACATGTTATCTTTGTCTTCATTGCTTCCTATCAACAAATCATTTTTGGAGGAAAAATGTTAAAGCATTTGATGGTACCAAAGAAAATTGAAGCGTACTGAAATAATTATCAGGGGATGATGTTATTGAGTAATAAAATTAATTTTTTAAGGTGAAATTTGATTGATTTTAAATTATTCTTATATTTTATTTGTATTTTTTTTCTTATTTCTACTATTTTCATTAAACAGATGAATTTTAGAAACAATTTAAGGAAAAGAAAGCGTGGTGATGTTCTATTGCTCAAATTTTGGAGAAAAAAGAGTTTTTTAAACTCTCATATTAAAGAACACTTAAGTTGCGACATAATCTGGATGTCATGCATATGGAGAAAAATGTATGTGATAACATAATTGGGACTTTGTTGAACATTGAGGGGGGAAAAGGATAATATAAATACTCGTTTTGATTTAGAATCTATGGGTATACGTCCTGAGCTTCATGCAATTCCCACAAAGTGTTGGTAGCTATACATTTCACCCTGCATGTTATACACTGTCTAAAGATGAAAAACGAGCATTTTGTCAATTCTTAAATTATCTAAAATTTTTAGATGGCTATTCTTCAAATATTTCTCGATGTGTGAGTCTTACTTAATGTAAAGTTTTTGGAATGAAATGTCATGTATTTCTTCATCAATATC
The DNA here is from genome assembly GCA_025504915.1 of Erythroxylum reticulatum. NCBI lineage: Eukaryota > Viridiplantae > Streptophyta > Magnoliopsida > Malpighiales > Erythroxylaceae > Erythroxylum > Erythroxylum reticulatum. The sequence goes on from JANSVA010000004.1 coordinate 5,611,663, forward strand.
TCCCTTTGGCTATATATGTGGGTTGCTAAGTAAAGAGGTGTGCAAAGCAATACTTGAGTTTTGTACTTTTTTTAAGAAAGTTATGTGCTAAAGTTTTGCATTTTGATGGGAGAGACTTGAAAAATCAATTCCTTTTACACTTTGTAAATTAGAGAAAATATTTCCTCCCTCATTTTCTGACATAATGGTGCATTTAACTATTCATCATGTGGGTGAGGCTAAACTTGTTGGGCTAGTACAACTTCGATGGATTTGTCCTATAAATTGATATTAGTGTAGGCTTAAATCATATGTGAGAAATAAGGCGCGTCCAGAAGGATCAATTGTTGAGGCATAGATTATGCAAGAATGCACGCATTTTTGTTCAAGGTAATTGCATAGAACTGAAACTAGGTTGAATCGTGCTGGAAGAAATGATGAGGGAAGTGATGCTCATTATCATTATGGGTTTCAAGTTTTTACACAAGCTAGTAGGCCTTTGCTCGAAAAAAAAAATGATGAGTTAAGCTTATTTGAATGGGCTCAAGCTAGAATGTATGTGTTAGAAAATTGTGAAGAAATTAGAGAGTTTGTGGAGAACGCTCTCCTTAACTTTTGAAATTAGTCATTTTACGTAATTTATTTTATGGTTTATATATTATTTAAGTAACCACTAATATTTTGCTTATTTTTAATGTGAAGCATGCATAAAGTAAAACTCAAGAGGGAGGAACCTAGAAATGTAGAAACAAGATATCAAAAAGAATTTCACCAATGGTTTAAGAAATATGTAAGTAGTATAAATATATTTTCACCTATAACTTTTTATAAAACATAATTTATATAATATAAATATTTAATGCTCATTACTCATTATAGATCACCGAATTGTATGATAAAGGAAGTCAAATGGTTAGTCATCAATTACTGCATTTAGCTTATAGGCCAAACAGGCGAGTTTATCGATATAAAAACTTCCTCATCAACGGTTGGAGACTTAACACAAAGGACAGGGGGTTTACAATTTAAATTACAAAATACTAGAATTTTTGTAAGAGGTGATGTGAATATCAGCAATTTGGATTATTTTGGTGTTTTGAGAGATATTATACAATTAAATTATCATTAGGGAAATAGTGTCATTTTATTTAAAGTTGATTGGTGGGATGTATATCATAAAGGTGTATATAAGGTGGAAAAGTTTGGGTTTCCTGTGTCAATGTCACACACAAGTTGAAAACTGATGAACCATATGTTTTAGCTTCTCAAGCTGAACTAGTTTACTATATAAGAGATATTAAGGAACTCAATTGGTAGGTTGTTGTCAACATAAAACCTCGTGATTTGTATGATCTTCCTGTTGATAATATAGGAGATGAGTCATGCCAAGAAAATGAAAATTTTGGCTTTAAACTTCGTGAATCCACTTTAAAGGATGATACTGATATTATATCTTTAGATAGACCTGATTCAGATGCTGCAACTGTTGAAGGAAATCTTTTAAAGATTGATATTATGAGTGGTGGAGAAGATGACGAAACTAATTGTGATGAAGATATTTTATGAGTGATGATGAAACAAATTCAACACGTGAAAATTAAGAAGGCGAGAATGATAATAAATAAGCATTAGCAAGAACTTTGTGTTTAAATTTTGAATAGGTTGAGAGTTTTGCTTAATATTTTAGAATAAGATTTTCATTATATTTAAACATTTATTTATTTTGATTTTTATTTTAATGAAATTTCAAAGTTATATTTAGCAAATATCTGTTGATATGTAAAATATTATTTTTGAATTATCAATATATATAGTTTGAATATTTTATAAGAAAATATTGAAATTTGTTTGCAAACAATAATATTAAAGATAAAACCGTGAACAATGTTCCACAATTAGATAAAAGACATAAAATCCATGAACAATGTTGCAACTGATTAATACATGCTTTAAGGAAAAACTCACATAACACATCAGTAAAGCAAAGTGGAATCATTGCCTTAATTGCCAGTTACACAAGATACATCAATATGTAAATACACTACAATCGAGAATGCAGACACATAGCAATAATAGAAGCACACTCCATTCCTCTCCACTAGTTTGGAGTAGTTTAAGGGTATGATATGCCATCATCATCTTCATCACCGATACATACTCCACTTCTCGAATACGAAGCATCATACATCTAGGTAAAAGTTGGTGTTCACGAAGTTCCTCCACAACTGTTTGTAAGTCCCGTGACATGGTCCAGATGAAAGGAAATGCATGATCAAAAAATAAACGTCTTTAAGATCACTGTCCACATAAGGCTCCATTGTTTGATTTGTCTCTGGATCGAAGACTTGGGCATTATCAAGCACCTTTCTGGAAAAGCTCAAAGCCTTCATACTAGCAGAAGGTGCATCATCTACAGGAATGTATTTCCTGAGGGCCATTTTTCTATATATTCAGGAGCACAAAATGTTTATATGTGAAACAAAAAAGAAAATCAATTTGAAAAAACAGAAACAGAAAGCAAAACATTTAGCATCACCAGTTGGAACACAAATGCCTAAAACTAACTTATATCAACTGAGGAATAACTTCCAAGACGGAAAAATAGACCAAACCAAATCTCACTGAACATGAGACGGATTGAGTGCAAGCCCATTGAATGGTTCATCACAAAAAACACACAACCCACAACCTCACAACTTAAGGGTAGAGAACAATTACACCCACTAACTTCTACATCAGGTTTTGAACTAGAAAAACGCCAATTAATCCTTTAAAAGAACAACATAATCCTTTACTATGAGCCATTGCAACACCCATTACATTCACCTCAAATCTACTTCCATAACCAGAAAGCTAAATTCAAATCAGTAAAACAATAAATAATTCTGACAAATTCAACCAAATAAAAAACTCTTCAAATTAACCATGCTCTTCAAATTCCACCCTTCAAGTCCAAACTAACGACAATTCTAAAATTACAGCACTAAGTAAAGAACTTAACCAAGTAAATTATGTTCACAAGCGACCAATCTCTCCTAATCTGCAACAAAATTCCAATCACATTGCTCTACCAAAATACCAACACCCTAAATTCAAATTCTAGCGACACCCTTGCACCCGAATCAAACAAACAGTCACAAAACAACCCTATTCCGATCTAATTCAAATCATAGCACAACTCAACTTTTATCCAAGAAACAACCAAAAAATTTTAAAAAAGAAAAAGATTGTCTTTTCTCCAAATACCTCTAATGCGGTTGGATCCCGACCCAAGACGGTTCGTTTTAGTTAATTGCAAAAGTATTCTTCGTTCTCTAACATTGTCAAGGAGTAGAGAGATCCAACTACATAAAGTGTTATAGAATTTGAAACATATAGAGATTCACGAGTGAAAAACACGCGGCAGAGGGCGACTGTATTTAGATTCTTAGGGAGAGAGAGAGAGAAAGAGACACAGAGAGAGAAACAGCAGTGAGGGCTACTCGGAGATTCTTTCTCATTCATTTTGGTGTGGTTTTGCCCGGAAGGCCGATTAGCGAGAGACAGGGGGAGATTGGAGTTGAAGAAGAAAAGAAAAAGTAACAAGGAGGTCGAAACGGAGGCATGATTAGGGGCTCTTTGTTTTCGTGTTTTTTTCTAGTTTTTTTTTTAATTTAGAAACAACTCTTAAGATCATTTGTATATTTCGTTTCTAAAAATAAAAATATAACTATTTTACAAAAACGTAAAAATAATATTTTCGTAATTTTTAAAAATAAGTTTTCATCTATTTTAACCTTTTTTTTATACAAAACATTCTCTCCTTCGAGCCACCGACTCCATCTTTAGCTTCTACGTCTCCATCCAATATCTTCAGGTTTATTTTCTTCCAAGATGTAAAGCAACATAGAACTATATAAAAAAAGAGAGATATGAAGAAAATATCAATAGTCATATTTACTAAAAGCATCATGTAATGATAAAGAAGAGATACACCCTCGTTTTTCCTCTAAACAATTTTGGTCCTCTTCCTTTAAACATTTTTCATGCAAAGTGTTTCAGGTATTTAGTTTTTGCTTCAGATCCTACTAAATATAACGAAACTTCATTTTTTTTGTGACAAACTAGTTTTTATAAAGAACCAAGATAGAAAATAACGTTATAGCTATTTTCTTGATCCTTGCATCATTTAAAGCAGAGACAGCTATAATTATTTTCTTCTTTCTCACAACTTCGTAGCTGCTTTATTATTGAAATTGACATCTTTCTTTGCATAGAGTGGATGGAGCACGTGACTTTATATCTATTCTTGTCTTCACGTCATTTAATGTAACGTAAAGGCATTTAACCAAGGCTTTAGAAGACATTCTTGTCTTCAGCCTTATTTTCTTCTCAGCTTCACATCTCTATAATGTAGCATAGAGGAGAGTACCATTCTTGTCTCATGTCATTTAATGTGGCATGGGGAGGCATTTGTAACTATTTCACCAATAGTGCTCAATTTTGACTAGTTGGTTGCTCTGATTGTTTAGTTCCTTGATTGCCTTTAAGGATTGAATTTCTTCTTTAATTCTATTTTATTTAACTTAAGAAAAAAATCTCTAGCAGTCCTGTCCCGCAAGTAATCTTAAAAAATCATTCTTTTGCCGAGTACAAGGACAGTAGAAGGGAAGAAAATAATAAAGGTAAGTATCGATTACAATGAATTATTAATTAATTTAAAAATGTAATATAATATATTATAATTATTACACATAATAATATAATTACAATAAAATAAAAACAGATAATAAAACTAAACATGTTTTTGTTTTCAGTTTTTTATTAAAAATTTCAATCAAATAGGTATTTATTTTCAGTTTTTATATTACAAATCTCAACCAAACAGGTTTTCATTTTTTAAGTAAAAAAAGAAATTAAAAACAAGAAACAAAAACAAAAAAAAACAAAAACAACAAAAGAATTTTTTTTAAGATGAAAATTTTATAAAATTTAGCATTAAATTAAAATTTTTAAAAGTTTCTATCAATTATCGTCTTTTTAAAGATGAAATTAGTAGATACAATTTTTTTAAATCCGAAAATTGTATATTTGTTATAAGATAATAATTTATTTAAAATTAATTATTATGTTTGAATTAATTAAAATTGACAAATTTAATATGTTTCCTCGTACTTAAAAAGTTATCCGTAACCATTAAATTCGGTCTACTGCTAAAAGTCATTTCTTTAAGAATAGTTGCATTATAATATAGATATATGTGTAACCAAAGTAATAAAATTGAAAATGATGATGGAATGTGTGATATGTTATGTGATCTAGGACATGAAGATAAATAATGATTTAGCATTGGCAATAACTTTATTTTAAAATTTTAAATAAGTTAAGAGTTTAGCTTAATATTTTGGAATAAGATTTCATTATATTTATACATTTATTTATTTTGATTTTTACTATAATGAAATTTTAAAGTTACGTTTAGCAAATATCTATTGATATGTAAAATATTATTTTGGATTATCAATATATGTAGTTTGAATATTTTGTAAGAAAATACTTAATTTTTTTGCAAATAATAATAATAAAAATCGAGATAAGTAGTTTCTAGTTCCTAAATTTTGTACAATAATGACAAAATTAATCATTAGAGGGGTTAATTTTAATATTTAATTATAACAAGAAATAGTTATCATTAATTTGTTATGTTTATATTGATAATAACCTTTGTAACAAAAAGTTAATGATTAAGTAACAACAAAATTTATTGTCACAAAAAATACGAATAATGGTGACCATAGTGATAATTTTGTTTTTGTGATAATATTAAATAGACACTAACTAATTAACTTCTTACTAACAAAATTTTTCGTCACAAAAAGTAAATATCATATCATGGTAAACTGTTTCGTCACAGCAAGAAAAAATATTAGTGACCATACTATATTTTGTCGCAACAAATAGAAAATATTAGTGACCAACATATGTTTTGCCACAATTACAATTTAGGGACCAAAGCCTCACACATTTCCACTTACATTGCCCTAATCATCCTTCCCTACTTTCCCTTCTCACTTGGTTTAAAAGTGCCTCCAACACCCACACTTCACACCTTACAAATTTCCCAATCCTGTTTTCTACTGCTGTTTGCCACGTTTGGTCCGAAAGGAATGCTAGAGCCTTTAAAGATGAAGTCAAGGATGTTGGGAGTGTGTTGTTGGAGTTATGTAAATATAGTGCCCTGGAAAGCAAGTATATTTACATGTAACTTTATCTTCTTCAGTTACAGTT
>JANSVA010000004.1:5630777-5642251 GCA_025504915.1 Erythroxylum reticulatum
AAATTGACTTCATGAAACTCTTAGATCTCAACTTATTTGTCTTTTCATATCCAACTACATCTGATCAATCATAATTCCTGTCTTGCCTTCCCATGAATCTCACTTAGGCGTACGTGTCTGTATGTATATATATATCCACAATTTATACTCAAACCATCAGTTCAAGCTGAAAATCATCACAATATCATCCATAAACAATTCAAATTTCCTTAACAGCAAAAGAATAAGGTTTGTACAAGTCTTTGATGGTATTCTAAGCCACATTACAACATCATCTCAAAGTCTCAAATTACAAAAGGGTTCTTGAACAAATAAACTTGTTGATTTCCTAAAATCAACTCAAAATACAAATTGAGCAAATGTGGAGTATTTCCTATAGGCTCTTGATCACTTGATCTCTTAGCCATCACCTGAAGATGGGGTAAAAAGGGAGGGTGAGCTTGAAAGCTCGTGGGTAATAGTTTATAACAAAAACAGATAAGCAAAACTTTTGAAACCGTTTTTCTTGTCATGCAAAATTTTCATTGAGTTTATAAAAAATGAGTTTCTTAGGCTTTCAGGCAAAATCCACAAGTCACAAAACATGAATGCATCAAACTTACTAACATAACATGAACACATAAGCACATCAGAATGGCTTGGGTGGATCCAGAAACAGATCATACTACAAAAGTCCCATAAGGATCTTGTGTAGCCATGAACTTAGAGGAGTCCATCAAGGAGCTCCATGCTACTAATGGGCAGGCGGAAGAAGCCTTTAACTTGGTCAACGTACACGTGACTAAATTTAGGGGACCACCACAAACTCATATAACATATAATTCATGGCTTGTAAACTTGTTGCCCAAAATGACACTTCTTGAAAACCTACTTGTCTTATACTTGAAATATTTCTTGAAAACATGTTTCATGATCATGTATCATTTTAGAAATCATTTGCAAAGTCTTTTCATAAATCATCACACAATTCATATAACCAACGTATAACAATTTCACAAATCATTCAAAAGAAAAAGACGCAACACTTATGATACAATTGAAATCGGTAAACTTCTTTGATTTAAAGAAAACATCAATAACTTATTTGCTCTATTATAAACATGTACCCACCTTGAGTTCCTTACGTAGAGACTTGCTTAATATGCTTCTTCTCTTTGCAAACAACTTGAGGTATCAAAGGTTCTTTCCTGCTGTATCTTTAATGTGTACTCCATGAGATGATCTAACTCAAATATGCCTCTTTGATCCTCGTGGTTCTTCAGAAGCTCTTTTCTTCCTCTACCTTTTTCTCTTCTTGCACCACCTCAAAATATCTCTTAAAAGCTAAGAAAATTGAAACCTTAGCTTGTTTTCTCTTCTTTCTCTCTTTCATTCTTTTTCGTACTTCTCTCTCTCTTCTCTCTTTTCTCATCGTCGAAGTAGCTTCTTCTCCTCCAATGCACGGCAATCTTCTCCCATTTTATACCCTTAACAATGCACAATGTCCATTTTACCCTTCTTACATGTCGTATGTTCTTTATCCTTAATTTTCTTGCCAAAAGTACCCTTAAACATCCTTATTACCTTAACACTTTAATTCAATCAACCGATATCATATAATCTTTCTAACATCAACATAATAATTAACTTCACAAATTTCTTAAAGATCTTGTAATTGATATAACTCATACTTATTCATTAAGAAAAAAATTTAGGGGCCAACAACATGACATTGCCTGAACTGTTGAACATGCTTAAAACTACAGTAGGGTGCCTTAAGAAGGAACCCAGTTTTGTACTTGTTGTCAAGTATTCTAAAAATAAAAAAAGGGCTTTAAGATGGATAATAACAAGAAATACAAGGCTTCTGCTAATGTAGTAAAGACTAAAGGAGGTGTCAAGAAGAAGAGCAATGATAAGGGCATATGCTTTTATTGCGGAGTCAGCAGATATTGAAAGAGGAACTGCCTATCTTATCTTGCTAGCTTGAAAGATAATAAGCTTAAGGAAGTTGTCTCTTTAGGTATGTTTATGGTTAAGATCAATCTTTCTACTTCTATTTCACAATCTTGGGTATTAGAAACTAGATGCGGTTCTCACATTTGTAACAATATACAGGTAGTGACAGACAGTAGAGTGTTGAGAAAAGGCAAAGTGGACTTATGAGTCGGTAATGGAGCAAGAGTTATTGCATTAGCTATTGGAACTTGTAGTTTAGCTTTACCTTCTGGTTTTATACATGAAGTAAATAATTGTTATTATGTACTTGTCATCACAAGAAACATTATTTCTATTCCATGTTTGTACATAAATGAATTTGTCTTCAATATTAAGAATAACAATTGTTCTTTTTATAAAGATAATGTTTATTATGGATATAGTATGCTTACAAATGGTTTGTATGAATTAGATCTTGAAAAACCAATTCTACAAATAAATAGCAAGAAAAGGAGATTAAATGACCAAAATCCTTCTTATTTATGACATTGTAGGTTAGGTCATGTTAATGAAACAAGAATCACTAGGTTACATAAAGAAGGATATTTCGATCCTTTCGATTATGAATCATATGAAACTGGTGAATCTTATTTAATGGGTAAAATGACCAAACTTCCTTTTAGTGGAAAGGGACAATGTACTAATGAGTTGTTAGAGCTTATATATTTAGATGTATGTGGCCCTATATCTACTCAAGCTAGAGGTGGATTTTCATATTTCATAACATTCATAGATGACCATTCAAGATATGATTATATGTATTTAATGAAATACAAGTCTGAAGCATTTGAAAAGTTTAAAGAATTTAGACTTGAAGTAGAGAAACAAACTGATAAGAGTATTAAGACACTTAAATCTGCTTGAGGTGGTGAGTACTTGGACTATGAGTTTCTTAGTTACTTAAAAGAGAATGGAATTCTCTCACAATGGACTCCATTTGGATCTCCACAACATAATGGGGTTTCTGATAGGAGAAATCATACTTTATTAGATATGGTATGTTTCATGATTAATTATGCAGTTCTTCTAGTTTCATTTTGAGGATATGCTCTTAAAACTGCTACTTACCTATTAAATAGAGTTCCGTCTAAATTAGTTGACAAGACTTCATGTGAGACATGGACTGGTAAAAGACCAAGATTGTCACACTTAAAGATTTGGGGATGTGATGCTTACATGAAGCGTGTAATGTCTGATAAGCTTAAAGATAAATCAGATAAATGCATGTCTGTGGGGTATCCAAAAGAAAGTTTTGGATATTAATTTTATCATCCTCTTGAGCAAAAGGTGTTTGTCTCAAGGCATGCTATATTCTTAGAAAGAGAATTTATTCTCAAAGAAAGTAGTGGAAGTGATGTGGAACTTAGAGAAGTTCTAGAACCATAAACACACATCCAAATGGAACAAGAACCACAAGTTGATATATTAAATATACAATCAATAGTTCATAGAACACATAGTCCGTGACGGTTTGGAAGAGGACTTCATCCTCCTGTTATATTAGATCTACATGTAGAAAAAGAAAGTGATTATGCTTCACTTATGAATGACGATCCTACTCATTTTGAGGAAGCAATGTCAGATATCAATTCTTTAAAATGGCAAGGTTGGTGGTAAAAGGTTACAGATAAAAACAAGAAGTTGATTTTAATGAAACTTTTTCTCCAATAGTAATGCTTAAATCTATAAGGATTTTATTGGCTATAGATGTATACTATGATTATGAAATTTAGCAAATGGATGTCAAAACAGCATTTCTCAATGAGAATTTGTAAGAGGATGTGTATATGAAACAATCTGAGGGTTTTGAATCTAAAGAATTTCCTAATCAAGTACAAGTTACATAGGTCCATTTATGGACTGAAGCAAACGTTGCAAAATTGGAACATTCGTTTTGATGAAACAATCAAATAATTTGATTTTATCAAAAATATGGATGAGTCTTGTGTTTACAAAAAGGTAAGTGAGAGTGTAGTCATTTTTTTAGTGCTTTACGTGGATGAAATATTGCTTATTGGAAATGAAATTTTAATGCTCCAGTCTGTTAAGATATGGTTATCTAAGAATTGTTCCATGAAGGATATATGAGAAGTAACTTATATACTAGGTATAAAGATCTATCGAGATAGATCAAAAAAATTGCTTCGATTATCTCAATCCACGTATATAGATAAATTGCTAAAAAGGTTTAGCATGGATAATTCCAAAAGGGTATTCTTACCTATATCACATGAGATTTCTCTCTCACAGAGTATATGTCTAAAGACAAAAAAAGAGAGAGATAAAATGGATTGTATACCATATATTTCGACAATTTGATCAATCATGTATATGATGCTATGTACTAGAGCAGATGTTGCTTATACTTTGAGCATAACAAGCAGGTATCAAGCTAATCCCGATAAGAGTCACTGGGCGGCTGTGAAAAATATCTTGAAGTACTTGAGAAGGACTAAAGATATTTTTCTGGTGTATAAAGGAACTGAGTTGAGAGTTCAGGGTCATTCAGATATTGGTTTTTAATCTAATCAAGATGATAGTAGATCACATTCAGGGTATATTTTTACTCTTTGTGGTGGTACAGTTAGTTGGAAGAGTTTCAAACAATCAACCATCACAGATTCAACAACTGAAGCTGAGTATATTGCAGTTTCTGAAGCGGTGAAAGAAGCAGTTTGGATCAAAAAGTTCATCACTGAACTTAGAGTGGTTCCTAACATTGTTGATCTGATAGTAGTGTACTGCAACAACAATGGTGCTATTGCACAAGCAAAAGAACCTAGGTCTCATCAACGGTCTAAACGTGTACTCTAAGAAGTTTCATTTGATCAGCGAGAAAATGGAGTGGAAAGACATAGCATTGGAGCAAGTTCTCACTGAAGAGAATCTAGCAGATTCTCTTCCTAAGTCATTGTCTCAAAAGAGATATGATGGATATGATATTAGATTCATAGGGGATTACCTTAAGTGCAAGTGAGAGTTTATTAGTTTATACCCTTGTAGCCAATCAATTGGATGTAAATTAATGTATGACATTATTTTGAGTTAATGAAAAGGCTTTAATTATCTTCAAGTATTAATTTAATTAATATTTTATATTTTAATACTAAATATAAAATCCTTGGAATAATTACTGTGTAATTGAAATTATGACGAGACCATAATTATAATATGTAATTTACACTTATGTATCATTCCTAAATGTTCTTAGTTTTAGTTTCATTAAGACTGGATATTGCTGAAATGGTAAAACTAGCACACATTATGTTTCTTTCTTATGAAAAAAGTAATTGTTCTCATAAATAAAAGCATAGAGATACTTATAAACTAATGTGTAGGTGATTATTAGAGAATAAGTCATTAAACTGGCCTGATTATGAGAATTTCGGATGGAATATTACTTATGTGTCTATGAATTATTTCATAATGATGGTTGTATAATTGGTACTCAAACTTTAGATTACCAAGGTAACCAGTGTGAGAATTACTGTGTTTTGATGCTACATATGAATCATCCTAGGATAATTCAGTTAGTAGTAATTAGATACAGTATAAACCATATATAGATAGTTGAATAAGTCAATATAGGATTTGCCACTATAAAGTAATTAGAGAGAATATTCTGTTGTTCTTAATTAGTAATGATTTATGGAATTATCTGGCCAGAGTGCATTTATATTTGAAAAAAAAGTTTTCATATTTCAATTATAAATCAATTACTAATTAGCAAGAATGAATACGATTGGATGTAAAAGTAGACATTGTATCTATATTCTGTCCAATTAGAATATTGAATGATGAAATCATTAAATTATACATTATAGCCATGCATTGACAGATTAAGTCAATCACTTTGACATTTCTAATATTTGGGTAATCATGACATATTACTATACGTCAATCATGATTTATTATTATAAATTATTTAATTGAAGAATTAAAGATAAATTAAAAGAATTTTTAATTTATCCAATTCTAATTGTGAATTAGAATTAAAATTTATAATAATTGTCAATTTATTAGGAACCTAAGGGGTCACACATCAAAGAGTAATTTGTGAAAAAAAATTTAATTTAATTAAGTTGGATTTAATTATAAAAGGTTAAGAAACATTGAGGATCAAATATGAGATATTTGATTTTATTAAAATTAAATTAATTAAAATTAGAGCTTGATTTTAATTATAATTAAAGAGATTTAATTTTAACAAAAGAATCTTTTGATTTTTTTCTATTTAAAGGGAAAAACTTTTTAAAAGCTAGCATTTTTGTTTCCTTCCTCTGAAATCAGTTTGAGAATTGTTCTGTGAATGTCATCAAAGGCTGAATACTTAAACAGCTCTTGATTGATCAATCGGAAAAAAAGTTTCAAAATTTTCAATGGGAAAGCGACTAAGGTGCAATTTCTAAATTGTTTTATGTCTTATTCAAGTTTATTTAATTATCGGAATTCGCTCGGAATTTGTAAAATTTTTATTTTCCACTACACCAATGATTTGATCACGGTTGGATTCTAACAACTATTATATAAGCCATTGACCATAGTCGTTGAAAGTTGTGAATTGTAAACTATGGCCAAGGCAGTGCTCTCATTTGTTTGTTTCAGGTCCAGTTTAAATTTGGGTCATTTAAATGGTATTCATGGGCTAGCCCCATTTGCATTTTTTAACCGATCAGATGGCCCTACTTCTTGTTGTTATTAGGCTGAAATGATTCACCTCCAAGACCTATCAGTTCTATTGGAGTTTAAAACTGAACAAACAAGCACGATTCATTCCTCCCCAATCTGTTTTTCACTGAGAAAAAAATTATCGATTCTTAATATACATTGAAATAAGAATTCATTTACTTTGACAAATTTAATAATATCATATTTACTTTATTTGCCATCTTAAATTTGGTATTAAATGTTTATTATTGTAAAATATATTTTTTAAAATTATTTTATTGTTATTATGAAATTCTTAATCTTATATTAACCTGTGAGAAAAATAAAATTCTTCAACAGATTAATTCTAAACTTGACAGAGTACATTAACGAACACAGGTTACTCACCAACGAGTTGATACATCTCCTCACATATCTAAAGTATAAATCGAATAATATTTTAAATCAAATCAGTTTATAGTATAATTAATTAATAACGCCTCAGTTACTTTTGATTTTTAAAAAAAAACCTTCAATCTTTTAATCAAAATTTGGGAGTCCATCCTGAACTATCTTGACAATTTAGGTCCAGCCCAATTGCAATCCATCCCATCCCAACTCAGACACCTGTCGTTCGATGGATTTGACTACAGCTACAAGAGTAACGTGGGAGTTAAAATGCCACTCGGGACCGCTCCTCAACTCTTTTTCTAATCCCGCCTGTCTCTATTCTAACGCTCAAACTTAATATCCATTTCGTTTTCCAACACCAAACCCTCCGTTGTCCTTCCTTCTAATCTCATTGAATCCATGCAATTGCAAACTCATCCCCGAAAGTAAAAGGTCATTCAATTAAGTACAAGATTAATCAAGTCGAAAACTTTCTTCTAGAACTTCAGATTCTTATTTTTTCCTTTTGCAAAGTTTATTTATTGTTGCCAATTACAACAAAAAGAAGTGGCCACAAGTTTTACGTTTTGGACGATGTAGCACGTCACTTAAAACACGATAAAACGACACTTTGATTGATTATCAACTTATGGATTCTCCAAGAGTCTCTAGTTGACAATCAAAGCAGCGTAGCAGACCATTCACGGTAAGTTGAACTAATCAATCACACATAATAAGCTTTGTTTTCTTAAATAGTAGGTTATAACTTGAATCTCTTATAATTAAAATAACTAATTAATTAGAAGTTTTAGAAATTACATGTCTTACATGAATTCTTATATTTTAATTTGATTTACAGATATGGATGGTAATGAACTAAGTTCAAATTTATGTGTTTTCAATGAGTCGAGTTGAGATCAGATTAAGTCGTTTCGCTTAAAAAAATTAGATTTTGAGTCGGTCTGAATTTGAGTAATCAAATTTAAATTTTATTAAAAAATATTATTTTATATTTTTATTTTTAAAAAATTATCTGAAAAAAGTTGACGGGAGCCGATAGCCGGCCCATTGCTTTCTTTATTTACAAAGTTGAATTGTTTGAACTATTTACGTGTTAAGTTCAACTGAATACCTAAAAGAGTAATTTTAATGCACAAACATATTAAGGAGTTTATTAATTAAAAAAAAAACACGATTGGGATGAAGGTGAAGTACATGTGTTCAATTTCTTTAGTTAAAAATTACGAGTTTAACTAATGGTCTCTTCAGCTATATTAAATAACTATTTCCTGTCAAAAAGAAAAGAATAAGCTAATTAATTTCTCAATGCCTTGGAAAAGGCAATATCGCGATTTGTATGCATACATGACAAGCCACAAACCTTTGATTAACAAACAAGAAAAAAAAAAAAAAAAGAGGAGAAGAAAATCCGAGTAAGATGCTTAATTAAGGGTAATGGTGGAGTTGATCCCACGCCTTTACACGCAAACTAGATAGCCAAAGGACAGAAGAAACGCAAACTGAATTCAATGCTAGGACAAAGACATTAGAAGCAGCTGACAAAGTCTTAGGAGCTTGAAAATGAGAATATGTACCATGACAACATCTCTAAGTCGCTCCATATTCAAAGTTGTGATAAGAAGCAGTGAAGGGTTGGCCCTGTACTTGATTAAGAAATAAGAATACTCCCTTTTCAAAGTTTTGGCCCCCACTATAATAGCTTCGACTTTGTAGGATTGAAGTTTGCGAACGACCACACAAAGCGGAAAGGGAAGAAAAAGGAAAAGAACCTCTTCGTCGGTTTCCATGGCTCTGGATGAGTTTAACATGGAATTCTCCATGTCCAAACCTAACTTTCCGTAACATCCCCATCCATAAATGCTTTCAATTTAGGGCTATCGTAATAGACAGTGCATTCTCTTCCACGCGTTTTCTTTTTCTTCTCCTTAATGAACACTTACCAAATAACTATGCCCTTGTGTATCAATTCGTTCACACTGTCTAGCTGGCAAGTTCTGTATCAATTTATCAAAAAGAATAAATGGATACACATTAAGCTATGCCTATGACAGATGCACGTTCTAAGGCAAGTTCAAAGTCAAGTACGTCATGCAAACGTGGATTCACTAAATCTTGAGGCAAGTTCAAATACAGTAAATTATTATTCGTACATTATATTTATATAATGATTTTTATTGTTTTAGTTTAGATTAATTAGACTAAACCAATACTTTTGATCATTTTTAAAAATCACTACTATAATTTCTATTTATATCATCAATTAATAATATACTAAAATTATAATTAAATAAAATAATAATTTTGATTATTTTCTTAAAATATGATTCTACTATAACATTTTCTCATGAAACTAAAATTTTGACTAGTTGGATTGCATCTAAAAGTTTTGATGATAATTTTTATTTAATTGATTAATATATTTTAAATTAATAAATCAAAATTCAAATATAATATCAATTATTAATTTTTGCTACATGACTTTACTATTAGATAATTTTATTAAATAGCCAATGTTTTATAATTTTGGTTATCTAATTGTTTAAATTGATTAATTATATTTTTACATATTTCTAAAATTCATGGAGTTGAATTTTTAAAAGTTTACATGTGGTTTTAAGAATCAGCAAAATATTTTCATTTTAAACATTAATTAAAGGATATTTATGTATTATGTTTTCCCTTTTCCTATGACGAACTCATTATCTCAATTGTGAATATACTAAATTGTTGATTAAGAAATAGCATTTAAATATTGTAACTAACACATATGACTCTGTAAAAATTTAACCATCTAATAAATGACTAAAGGTACAAATATCTATAAAAGCTGCTTGGTTTTCAATTATCTTATTGAGTATTGTTTTTTGTCAGAATGAAACCGATTTTTGCGTCTATCTCAAGGTAAGCATTTATGATCTGCAATATCAACACCTAAGCAAAGCATGTCCAAAAAAGCTATTAATGCAATAGTATCAACACGTTAATATATATTCTCTGAGCCATAAGTTTCTTTCTTTTGGCTATTGTATAAATAAATTACATTTTCGTATTATGAAAGTATATTAGATTAATAATTAGTTAGTGACAGACCATATTGAATAATAATTATATAATTTATTTAGTTTGCTATTAACGTAATAAATAATTTTTAAAAAGTTACATAATTATATTGAATGGAAAAAATAGTACAAGGCTCTAATAATTCGAAAGAGCTCTAATAAAAGTGAACAAAAGAAGTTCATCAAGTCAACTAGTGAGAACTTGCAAGATTCATCTATTGTGAAGTTCAAATGGACGTAACTTTATTGAATGGTGTGAACAAGTTTAATTTAACCTAAGAATCCTAGGTCTTGACTTAGCACTTCAAACTACTAAATTTGTCGCAATTATTAATACTATTAGTGTCTGAAGAAAATTCTTTATATGAAAGTTGGAATAGATCAAATAGACTAAACTTAAAATTTATTCGAATTATTATGGCTAGTAACATTAAAATTACAATTCCTAAAATTGATAGTGTTAAGGAATAAATTAAGTACATTGAAGATATTTTTCAATTTGATTCCACTAATAAGTCTCTTACTGGGACTTTAATAATTATGCTAACAAGTGTAAAGTTTGACAGTTATTGTAATATGTCTAGGCATATCATTAAAATGATAAATACATTAACAAGTTTAAGATCCATAGAAATGAAGTGAGTGAAGGTTCCTTATACAGTTTATTATACCTCCTTACTTCCTAAATATGGTTCATTCTAAACAAGTTACAATATTATAAAGGACAAATAGATAGTGAATGAATTACAAAGTATGCTAATTCAAGAGGAACTACGGCTTAAGAAACAAGAATTTCACTTGATTAATTTTGTGGGTCATCAAAGAATTAGAAAGAAGTTCATAAAGGATATAGAAAATGGAAAACATATACCATATAAAGTTAATGTATCAACAGCTTTAATCTATAAGAAGGAATTAAGAATGATAGATATCATTTCTAGGATGCTTCAATTTTTTAAACATAACTGACTTATTGGTTTTGATGTTCTTTACATCTATTTGTACAAATTAAAGCTTGCTAATCTTTTAACTAAAACTCTATTAACTGCCTATCATAATGTTGGTACTAAACAAGATTTTACAAATGAAATCTCAACTTACTTGTGGTATAAATATTTGAGTGAATAATTAAATTAGTAAATAATGAAATCCTTTTGAATTTGGACTTTACCAATCTTAGTATTTATGTGAATTGTGTAACAGCCCAGTATTACCCGCTTATAGATATTGTCCGCTTTGAATTACCCCTAAGGCTAAACCCCTCATGGTTTTGCTTTTCCCACACTTGGAAAAATGCATATGAGGGGGAAAGGTATCCATACCCTTATAAGGCATACTTCGTTCTCCTCTCCAAACGATATGGGATCTTAAACTCTCCAC
>JANSVA010000004.1:5677609-5689714 GCA_025504915.1 Erythroxylum reticulatum
TAAGATGACGAAAAATATTAGAAAAAATTCATAGAAATTATTTTGCTATCCGAATTCAGCAACCATTAAGATGACGAAAAATATTAGAAAAAATTCATAGAAATTATTTTGCTATCCGAATTCAGCAACCATTAAGATGACGATTATTTTTCGTGGCAAATTATTTTTCAATACAATGTTTTAATTTTTAGCGACATTTGAATTCGTGGCCAAGCTTATCAGTTATAGTAATAACCGCGTTATATCGCGAAAATTCTCGACAGAAGCGTAGGCTTGACTTGAGAGGCAGCCAAATGGCCCAGCTTTTTATGTTGTGAACCCAGAAAACAGCAAAGTATAACAGTTGAATGGCTGAGATATTCGATACCTGGAGCAGACAAGGATTGGCCTACGGCTAGTCCCCTAGGACAGAGTTTCCACAGAAGTTCATTACGTGTATTTGGAGTAAACCACTGACATATAAGATTCCAAAGGCCAAAGTCGTACGAGAATCATGGAAAGCATGTGGAATGGTGATCCAAGAAACGGTCCAAGTTCAATGCACCTCGTACTAAAGAATCAGGCCGTAACCGTGTCTAAGTTCGATAGTGCTAATCATTTAACTCTTGCTATAAGTGTGTGTGTGTGTGACCATGAGTATATGTTAAGATCCAAGGTGAAGAAGAGTAGTGATCTGATCTCTACTAATGGTTTGGGGTCACCGGGAGTTCCTCCTGCCGCTTCAGTAGTCCGAAATCTTCTTATGTATGTCAAGTGCATTACATTGTGCTTGCAATTCGACACACTGAAGGGTTTGGAGGAACTCTGGGTGTCACTAATCTTGTTAGGAGGTAAGTTTGCACTATCAACACATAAACCTAGTATCGGTCGTAGCAAAAAGCAAAAGTTTACACTGCTCAAACATGAGCCACCAAATTGACCCTTCTTTAATGAACGGCGGAGAGAAGGCTGTACTAATGAAGATCCTGCATATACAACATTACTAAGAGCTAAAGGAAGAACAGAGGTCGACCAAGTAGGTTGAGACAACACCTAATCATTGCTACTAGTTCATACACAACCAATTTTAAATCACGGAACACAACCGAAACTTGCGACATTAGCTTGACGCATTTTAATATAGGATAATATAACAAGAATTATTAAAATGTCAAAAATATTTTTATTTATTATATTATAAAAATATAATTACATTTATATTTTTAGTTATAATTACACTCAGTTCAAAATTATCATAAGAATTAACAATAGTATTAAAATTCACAAATTTTGAAAATATTAGAGAAAATAAATTTATTTTTTAATGGAAATAGAATAGGAAATGCCATTCTAGAATTATCAAACAAATTCATGCTATGAAAGTCCATCCCTCCAATGACACTCGGCAATTCCAAGCATGTTATAGTTATATGTGTTACAATGTCCTAAAGAACTTTTTGATGTTGCTCTAATTGCATTTTCAGATACTACAAAACACTATGTATTACTATTAATTAATTAAGATCATTAAAATCATGAATTGGGCCAATCATCATGGACCTTCATGTGGACTCCCCCAAAATCTGACACCCTGTTGTATTCATCAAAACGGGTAAGGTGGATCTCATATGCTTTGCACGTGTCAAACTGGCGATCGTTTGATGATTTCGGATCTGAACCAGCGGTTCAAATTTCAAAACACTATTACTGTTTCCTTCCCACTGCTACTGCTAGTCGACCGTTGGAGACTTTGTTACATTTTCCTCTTTTTTCTCGTGCAGGAATTAAAAACAAGCAACATAATAACAAGCTCTGGTTCTCTCAGGTCTCGAGACAAATTCTAAACAACATAGATGGATTACTAAGATTCTGATACACTCCCGAACCAGAACCTCGTTTGTAGTTTGAATCCAAGAACTGCAAGAGCTAGTTCTGCTCATACAAATCCCCAAAATGCCATTGAACATGAGACGTCATGGCTGGCAACGACCTCTCCACCCATTACAGGTGCACGTCCTTTTTCTATGTATAATTTGAACTTAGTTCTTGGGATTAAGGTCTCGTCTGGCTCAAAAGCTTGTAAAGATGGCATATTTGTTCTTCGAGTA
Source organism: Erythroxylum reticulatum (assembly GCA_025504915.1). NCBI lineage: Eukaryota > Viridiplantae > Streptophyta > Magnoliopsida > Malpighiales > Erythroxylaceae > Erythroxylum > Erythroxylum reticulatum. The sequence goes on from JANSVA010000004.1 coordinate 5,679,697, forward strand.
TAGAAAGCTTCTCATAGATGTACTACTCACCTGTAACTCAACTGATTTGTTATACGTTTGACCAAAGTTGTCACCTTTAACCAAGAAATTAGACGAACTGGTGTAGTTTATCGAACCCCATTTACAAAAGTAAAGAACTTTCGTGTTATATTGCTTGATTTGTTCAGATTTTGACCTTGGTTTGCAGATGGTGGGAATGGCAGTTTACTGTTTCCTGGTTGTGGCCTTCTATACATTCCTTGGGCTCTTTCTTGGAAACAAAATTGCTGAAATTATAGTAACAACTGTCTTTTCCTTTGTGGTAATGAATCAGAAGTGGATGACGTCTGTTTCCAATTCTTCAACGAATTGAAACAATTCTATCAAAATCATATTGCTATCTTTTGCAGGCACTTTCCGTCATGTTCCTATTTATAAGGTGCAGTGCTGCTGACCCTACTGATAAAACAAGTTTTAGGAAGAAAAAGAAAGCCAAATCCAATGGAATTTCAAGTCTGAATTATGGTTTTGTACTAAGTCAAGTAGTGGCGAGGTTTTTCCGAAGGATGGAGAGGAAAATTCTTAAGACTTTCATAAGAAGGAAGTATTTGGATCCATTGAGATTCACTGTTCAAATGGAACCTTTGCTACCTTTTCCCCTGGTTCTGAAGGATGACGTTATGGAGCCAGACCCAAAAGATGATGAAATCTCTTACTGCACACTATGTGATTTTGAGGTTGGATAAACTTTATCCATCAACAAATTATTAGGCCTTGTGTAATATAATTATGGGTTAAAGATTTCGTATTAAAACATGCATGAACACTAGCTACATTAACCATTGATGCTCATATTTAGGTTGTAGAATTAGAAACTTTGGTTGAGTGACGATTGGAAGGTGTTCCTCAGGTGAAGAAGCGCAGCAAGCATTGCAGGACCTGTAATCGGTGCGTTGAAGGGTTTGACCATCACTGCAGGGTGAGAACTTGAATTCTTTTGCTTTTATTAATTGCTTTTAATGGATTGTTGCAAAATTTAATTCTTCTTTTTTTTTCCCCCATTTTTGCCACTCAGTGGTTAAACAACTGCGTCGGCAAAAGGAATTACACCGCATTCTTTCTATTGATGATGTTCGTCATGTTAATGGTTAGTAGCTCTATGGTTTTCATTCGTTTACTCGAGACCAAGTGATTTGTTTTCCCAATTACCTTCAATTCTCAGTTAGTAACTAGTTTGTTTTAATTAAATGATCCAGCTAACGATGGAAGGAGCAACTGCAGTTGCAATTTTCATCAGATGCTTTGCAGACAAAAAAGGCATAGAGATGGAGCTGAAGAAGAAATTGTTCATTGAGTTCCCAAGAAGTGTTCTTGTCACTATAGCGGTAAACATACTTGTACATTGCACACTATTAGCTTAAATTGTTTGTGAGGGCATTTATTATTTATATTTTTCTTAGGCCAAATTTCTATTGCTCATAGTCTTATGTACTCAAATTGGGAAAATTTTATAGGTTATGTTGGTGTTGATGATAGCTTATAGTTCAGCAGCCATGGGACAACTTTTCTTCTTCCATGTTGTTCTCATACGCAAGGTAATTATCATATTAACTAGATAACCTCATCAATGATATACGATGTTTGGCTTCTGACTTAAAAAGAGGAAACTTGCGAAAAAAACATTAACAACTGAGCCAACATCCTTGTTCATTTCTGTTCCTCATGTCTTTAGGAATCAATAACGACCATACAGGAGATGTTGGGTTTGGTGCCTAACTTGTCTACTAAGAAAGGAAGGAGAAATTGTTGATCTAAGTTCTTGGACCGAATTCCCATAGATAGCCGGATAAGAATTACGATCTTGATTGCTATATGATCATGCTGATACACGAAATATCATTACATTTGACCACTGTTTCTTAATCTAGTTAGCCTATTAATTCTATTTGCTGCAGGGAATGAGAACATATGACTATATCTTGGCTATGAAGGAGGAGAACGAATCAATGGGAATAGACCATTTTGATGATTCAGATCTTTCTTCGGACTCCGATTTTGATTCACCGGAAAGGTCAAGATTTGTTTCACGGTATTTTTGTGGGCACAGAGGAAACCAGGTAAGCAACTACTTGCCTCAGTTTTGTCACTAGAAGAGATACACACCTCAGTCTCACCCCAGATTCATTCAATTACAGAACCCTATAAATCTGTCTGTAAAAATCGACAAGGAACCAGAGCAGGCCTTTGTATCCAAGAAACAAGGATTCCATGTTAGTATCAACCCCTGGAAATTGATAAAGCTGAGTAGAGATAAAGCTATACTTGCAGCTGAAAAGGCTAGAGAAAAACTTAGGAAACAAAAATTAGTGGAGGAACAAGATTCCTTGAGGCCACTTCCACTGGAGACAAAATGTGGTCCATTAATGAACGAGGACAGGAACATGACTAGTGTTGAATCCGGTTCAATGCCTATTATTTCCAAAGGAAGAGTTCCAGGGTCGCCAGGGAGGTTTTCCAGTCCTAGAAGACGTTTTTCGGGTTCTCAGCCTATGTTTTCTGGCGCGGTACCTTCACCAAAAAACAAATACAGAAGCAGTTTTGACTTGAAATTGACAGAGGTTTCTAAAGAACTTGAAATCTACATTTCAAGGCAGGTTTTGTGTTCTGTCATAAAGAAGGATGCCTGTGAAACATCCCCCAGATGAAGATCTGAATTCTCAGCCTTTGAGAAATATTCATCGAATGATTGCTGCAATAACACAAGCTTGTGTGTGATGAAAATTGTATATGTAGACAAACGAAAGATATTTAAGTGCGTCTCAGTTTACCTTGAATTTCTTCAATAGGAAACTTTCAAACAGTACCTTTAGCTTGAAGAGTCAGAACCTTTAGCTTTCATCATATTTGCACATGTTGTCATGGAAACTCGAAGATTGTTGGTTATAAACGCTACAAATCGAAATGCCATCACCATAAGTTTGCATTTCACTGGCTGATACCGTGATGCGAATGCCTAATTGGGTAATTCCATTCTAAAGTTACAAGTTCTTCTCGTAAGTACCCAAAAGAATGACTTCGATATTGACTTCGAACAGCCTGATTCTTCCATTTAACTAAGGCTAATTCTTCCACGTTATCACTCGCCAGTTCTGGCGGCCTCCAAAATCTTTTCCTCAGTCCCAAACACCACGCTTAACCTCCAGAACTATTGGTTCTGGTTAGCTTAGTACATGTATAGTGGTTCACGTTGTGATTGATTTTCCTCTTTGATCACACAGAAAATAAAAAGAACCGAACAAAGATCATTTGAAAATGCGAATTCTATTTTCACTTTCTCAAATCACTCAATTATTGGTTACTGCACACAAATTACGGGAAAAATCTTCTTTTTTTTTCAATACTATATCACAAATCAACAACCACAAAATCCGCAAGTCCCACTCAACTATACATGTCGGGGATCATTCATTCCTCTGCAAGGCAATGAGCAGCTCAGGTTGAGAAATGGCAAGAATCAAATGTCGAAGTATTATAGAAAAGAAGGTGAATTGACCACCAAGCAAAACCTACGATTTTATAAATTTTACCAAGACTGTAACCAGGCACCTCTGTTTTGATTACCTGAATTCTGCAGGTGACGTGACAGACCATAACAACTGGAATAATGGGAAGGGAAAATGCTCTCCCTGAGAGGCTCACAAGTTTCTGGCGAAACTAAGTCAGAAAAACCTTGGACATAGGAACAATTCCAAGAACACGTTGAGGTTACTTTGAGAGTAATGTTCAAAAAGCAAATGTTACGGAAAATGTCTCCTTCTATACCCTCTAGAAGGCCTGCGTATGTTATGTTTTCTCCAGTGACATCTTCTATTGATACCCGCTCTATTACTGGTAGAGCTTGTGGATCATAATGCTCATCAGGGTGCTCCCCATACTGGCCAGTAAATCTTATAGAGACATTTACATTAGACAATGTCACATTTGATATATAGACATCCCTCACGTAGCCACCCCTTCCTGGAGATGTTTTTATCCGAATACCAGTGTTTGAGTCGTAAAATCGCAAATCTTTTGCATGGACTTCAGATACACCTCCAGACATCTCACTCCCTATTGCAATCCCTGCACTTGGAGTTTGTCCACTTAACCAGCGAATCGTGATGTTTCTGCTAGGACGACCATAAGATATGCCGTACTCATCCCACCCACTTTTTATTGCAACTAGATCGTCACCAGTACTAATATGACAGCCTTCAATGCAAACATCATCAGAAGAATCTGAATATGTTCACAAAGAAATTTGTTAAGAAGACTTTCTGAGTGTTTATATCAGGGGAATTGCATGATTGAACAACAAAAAGTTACAACTGCTATCTTTCAAGGATTGTCAATTGCTTTGAACACGAAGAATTGAAGATTGAAGGAGAATACTTGAATTTAACTCTGTGAAAAACCTCTTATATTTGAATAAGTAGTCAAAAACAAACTTCTCTTCCAAGTTTTACTGATGGTTGTCATGTAAAACAAGCAACAGAGATATTTCTTAAGTGGTAGAATGAAAAGTCACCTAGGTCAATCCCATCTGTGTTTGGAGAATGAAAAGGAGCCAGAATTGTTACATTCTGGACAATCACGTTGCTGTTCAACCAGAAAAGCAGTCTCAAACTCTCCCCAATTCATAAAGCTTCACTTTTGCAAAGTTGAAACGGAATAGGAAGAAACTAGGGAAATAGATTATAACCCATATGGTGGGGAAGATACCTGCAATAGACGGGGTGGATGGTCCAAAAGGGTGAATCCAAGAAAGTCAGGTTTGAGATGACTATGCCAGTTGAACTCATGAACTCAACAAGATGGGGCCGGGTATAGTTGAGAGTTTTGTTTCGGAACCAGCTCCACCAGATGTTACCTTGACCATCTATAGTTCCATTGTCACCTGCAGGAAGAAATCACTGTTCTCGTGAACAAATGAAATACAAGTCTAAATCAAGACTTTTATCAATTTCACCAACCTGTTATGATAACATCTGTCAAGTTGCAACCAAAGATAAGACTCCGATGTCTCCCACCGGGTAACTCCCTCCCTCGGCCGTATGATGGTAGAGGATCAACAACTGGCCAATTATCAGAGTTCTGAATTGATATGTTAAGTTGAACAGTGTTATCATCTATGTCTCAAACTTATGGGACCAAACTCAGCTCAGATATCTTTTGAATTGACTTGAGCACTTACAGTTGACCCAAGTATAACTGCATCCCTATCTAACCACAATGTCAGATGACTGATGAGATTAAAGCTTCCTGTCAACCACCGGCCAGCAGGGACAAAAAGCTTCGCCCCCCCTTTGTCAGCAAAAGAGTTGAGGTAGAAGATGGCATTCTGAAATGCTTTTGTGTTGAGAGTGACTCCATCCCCAATTGCTCCAAATTCAGTAATACTGACGCTGTGAGGCCGAACCTCTTCTGGGTTGGCCTGTTTGCAGTGTGAGCTGCCCCTGATAGCCCATGGACCATCAGCGAACAATGCAAGTGCCAGAAGCACATCCAGCACCTGAAAAAGTAAAAGAAACACCCAAAACTAATCAACAAACCCTATAAGATCTAAATTAAAAGGACTCCATAACAAGTACTATCTTTTATATTTTTTTCTAGGTCTACGAAATATTCATGATGGAAAAAATAACATAGAGAGAATTGATAGTTTACTGAGACATGTTAAAGGCTATGAATGTGTAACTTCCGTAGCTTGCAGATTTCATGCTATGTTAGTCATTGATGGATAGAAGCTGACCATTCAGCTATACTTTTTCAAAGAGAACAAAAATTTTGAAACCCAGAATTTTCCTTTTTCTTATTCGAACCCCTCAATAACAGAGGAAGGGTAGAGAACAATTTATGCTCAGAATAGAGGATCCCAACAAATTTCTCCTAGTTTACATGCTTTCTTCCCAGTGTTATAGCTGAATTCAACTAATTTACGGCAAGACAACCAGAAGAAAGAATAGAGGAATTAAGCAAAACTCACAGTAAAAGATCTCCTCATATGACTGAGATCTGTTGCTTCCCTTTCTGGGCGAAAGCAGCACAACCTTTGACCACCTTCACAACAAAAAACACCGACCTAACAAATTCCCACAAAAATAACAAAAGACTGGAGCCTGATAAAGACGTGGAAAGGGATCTTGATGATCAAGATCTCTCCCTCATCAACACGCGAGTGAGTGGATGCGAGAGTGTGCTGTTAGTGTGATATGAAGAACCACCCACAGGGAAAAAGGAAAAAATCATTGACAATGACCGTTGCTGCTCGCCAAGAGTCAAGCAGTAGGTCCCTTTTGTTCCATCACCTGCCACCTCTCTCTTTCTCTTCGCAATCACAATTAACACACAAACAAACAGACATACATAATTACATACGCATATCTCTCTCTCTCTTTTTCAGGGGAACAAAAGAAGTGTGAAACACGCACCAGAAAAATAAGCAGCCAAAAACACTGGATAGAATCTGAGCCGGGGCTGGTAGATACTGATTAACTCAAGTGTGGTGTGCTTCTCTGACTCAATTTGTTTGATTCTGTAGTTAGAGTAACAACTGACAGCTGAAAAGATTGGATCTTTCCCACAAAGGAGGAGAGAGAGAGAGAGAGAGAGAGAGCGTGTGTTATGAAACTTGCAGAGCAATACGGTGTGATTAAGTTTACATGGGATGGGACCCTTCCCCATCTTTCCCTCTCTTTTTCGGTGTTAAATATGAAGCTTATTCATGTCTGAAAATGTGACAATCATTACACACCAGTTTAAGGTTTGTAAAATCCGCCACCTGACCTGTCATGACTTTCCCATGTTAGAAACAACAGGAAAAGGCGAAGGGTCTACATCTGTGTTATTACTGGTTTCTCTTTTCCTTTTAATTTCATCCAATTTTTGTGACTGCAACGGACAGATTGATCCCTTTAATTTGCCTTCTTTTACGGGTCACTAATTACTAGTATATGAAAACTTATTTTTACCCCTGTGAATGTGCTCCGTAAAAGAAAGTTTACTGTCCAAGAAAGTCAATAGGTGTTATCCATTTTCTTTTAAATAAAATGACATACTCCTATATGGGTCACAAGAAATTTTTCATATCTTTATTAAAGTAATAAATTTGGGTCCTACCTCCACCTGTTTTAATGATAAAAAGCCCAAGAAGATGAAAAATGTTAACAGCTTATAGGTTGGAACTACGTCGTTTTATTCGGAAGCTGTAGCCTTATTGGCCTGTGGTAACGCGTACGACGAACTCTAATCCCGAGGGTTAAAGAACAAGTTCTCACTTATTTCAAACGACATTAATACCCTTTGACGATCTTGACCAGCTCTATTGGTGGGTATGGTGGCAAATAGTTCATGGAGGCTTCCAATTCACTTAAGATTCTGAAGGTGGGGACGTCGTGACTTTTTCCCTCTTCGAAGCCTACAGTTCGTAAATTCTCAGATTGCCCCTTCCGACTTCCCATTTTCCAAATGTGACGAATGCTTGCCGGCTCATGTCTCAAAAATAGAAACCAGAAAGATATTTTAAGTTACAATTTACAAACAAACAAAAAAAATAAAGTCATCATCTACCAAAATCTTATTTTTCCTTACACCAGACAAGAGCAACTAGTTAATACTAGGTTTGAAGGTCCTAGATCAGATAATATCAGGGAGAATGTGTTAAAGAAGTAACAAAACACTCATTGTTTCCTTCTTGTTGCCAAAACTGCCCTCCACAATGGACCTATTTCTTCAAGAAACTCACATGTTGTTGGCAAGTGCAGGTAAGGCACCGAATCCATGCAAAGTACACATAGTCATTACAAGCGTTAAGAAAAATTGTCCAGAAAGAAGGGGACAAAGGACAGTCCAAGAGGAACATACATACGCAAAGGGAAGTCTTCAATCTATTCTGTGGCATTGCAAGAAAGGTGAAGATTTCCCAAGTCTAGGATCCAATGCCTCGTTCGACCAAACAAAACATGACAATCGGTGTCCTTTTTCAATAATTAGGGATCCCATAACAGCTACCTTTTAACATTAACTACATCATTTTGACCACTTAGCTTCAAGTTTGCATGATAATGTTAATGTTACCTTATTAGAATAATTTTGATTTATTTATAATTTTAAATTGAGTAGAATTTAAATTTTAATTTGAATTTTTTGAAATGAATATTAATTTAATTTAATTAATATTGATTAAAGTACAATCAATTATAGATTTTTTTATTACCTTTTTTACTACAAATATCAACACAAGATTCCCTTCTAAGAAGGGTCTAAGCTATCAATAAGATATCACTCTGAAAGAGCTAGAATTTTAACCTTCTGTTAGGATCTATGAGCCAAGAGGTAGACAATTTCTATGAGACATAGGACTCCCAAAAGATAACGGAAGGGTACATATCTGTTTGGTCTGAACTATCCAGTACAAAGCTAGCAACAATTTTAGATGAAGTTATAGATGCCAGCTTGGATTAGCAGTAGGGGCCAAACATGTTCTTAACCCTTTTTTATAAGTAAAATACATAGGAAATCTACCTTTGAAGATGAAATTATTGCTTGTATAGTTAGCAACCAATTTCACATCATTAATTACTCTCTCTGTTAGCTGTAAACTATGTAATATGTGATGAAGAATGTATGTTAAGCATAATCATAAATCGGTAGCTAGCTAGCTATGGGATTGGATTCATTTTCCTTGACAGGTAAATCTCGCTTCTCCTCCCCTTGTCTAAGCATCCATCATATGCTTCTAACCTTAGTGAATTATGAAATACTTCTACCTTCTCATAACAAGTCCATACCTTCTACCTATGCGATATTTGTGCAGAGCGTGAATTATTTGATTGAGATATTAAACGTCATAGTAATGGCGTAACTGTATGTTTATATAATATTACAGACCAAAAGTATAAAATGACCTTGGTATTACATCACTCCAACTAACTAAATTTGTCTTCGCCTTATTGATGGCATTAATTGGGAACAATGTAGGGGAGACATCAACATCTGTATGCTCAATAATGTACAGCCCAACCAACTCAATAAATAGTCATATGCGCCAATTCATCTATAGCAAGGTTTGATGAAATGAAAAGATCTCTTGCTTATCATCTATGTTGCACTATTTGTGCATTTTTATTTTTTTTAAAAACAACGGGAGAATTCGTAATTATATAATAAATTATTGAGTGTATATAATAATTTACAAATTATACAATTTGTATTAATTATTTAATAAATTAGCAACTCAATATTAACATTGACATGCTTTAGTGTATATTTTTGACCTCTTAAAGATTTTAGATGAGTTCTAATTCTCTTTACCATTACAACTCCTCCAACATTTTAAATTGAGAAACTCTTAAAAGAACTTGTTTTACTAGTTCAATCACTTCTTTGATAATAGCTTTATTTCTTTAATGAAAAATTTAATATCATATATTAAAATTAATGTACATTCAATTTTTAATATTTTAATATTTGAACTCTCATTTTGTGTTAAATATAATTCAAAGTTAACATCGATTATTTAAAATGACCTGACGTGACATGATCAATTTACTAATTAATTATTTATTTATTTAGAGACGTCAATATTTTTAAGGAAAAGAAAAAATATTAAAAATTATGAACTTAATACAATATTCAACTCCACTTGATATAACATTCTACTCCATTTGACATTTGGGTTCCAACTCACTCGCCGAGCACACGTATGGAATGGGGAAAAGGAATTAAATTTGAAATCCTTAGAACAATAAATGGTTCTCTTTTCCTAAAACCAGTAATGCCATCTCTAATCATTACACCAAATTTTTACACCAAATTTAGTGTAAAGTGGAATATTCTTAGAATCTTTTTACACCAAATTTGGTGTTACTCCAACCATTTTACACCAAATTTTTACACCAAAATTTTTTCAAAGAATATACCATAATAATTTAGTTACTAACTAATTTAATTTATATTTATATAACCACAATAATTTAGTTATTAGCTAAATTAATTTGTA
>JANSVA010000004.1:5708135-5722609 GCA_025504915.1 Erythroxylum reticulatum
CATTTAAATCATGCTTAACTCCTTCCGAAAATCAACACCTTTTCTAATCATGCAATTGAAGGAATTTGCTAACACTTTCTTCTAGAAAAATATTCCTAATTGTCTTAATTTTCCAAAGACATCAAAATCATCCAATTTGGTTCGAAAATCTGGAAGTCATAACTTAAACATTTCTGAACTGTTCTTATACTTAAACGATATTTATACTCAACTTCCATCCAAATATTTGATATTATTATAGATTAAATTAAAATTTGATTTCATTAGATAATTTGTAGCCTTATCTCTCTGGTTTAATACAAATTAAGAATCATCTCATTTGGATAACTAGAACAAAAGTTACGGCTAAAACACCAAAGCATACTCAATGGACATATACATTTTCCAGCTTTTAACTTCCACCATATCACATATAACCCATCTTATGTCTAACCCATCTTTTCTATTTCATTCCAAATTCAAAAATTTTTATTTTTTTCTACACATAAATAATCGCTAACAATATCTCATTTAATAGAATGGTTCGGGTTCGGGGTCCAACATTATTACCATCAATTCATTCACTATTGTTATTCTAACATTATATGATCATACAATATCTAAACTCTCATTCTTTTTTATAAATTCTCCAAAATTCTAGACCTTTGGGTCTATTTTTCATGATCAATTAGACTATGCAAATGAGGTAATTTAGCAAAACTTTCTTCTAATAACATGTTCCCTATTATATTAAGTTTCTAATAACACTAAGATCATTTAATTTGGTTCAATATTCCAAAAGTTATACTCCAAATAATTCGGACCATTCCTTAACTGTAATAGTATTCTATACTTAACTTTAAGTCAGATTATGGAACCATGGAGATAGAATATGTAGCACCTCACTCCTATAAGACATGTACCCGACATCTATGGGTGATATCCAAGTGCGTGCCCCGTGAGGGTGGCGTGCTAGATTACTAAATCAGTCAAAACTTAGTACAAATTTCTTCTGAATACAATCAAACTTAATACGCAAAAATTCATAACCAAATTAGGACCACTTTATTCGCAAACTTTTTCAATCATAATAATACAATAAACAGAATTTTCAATAGCCATGTGGGCCTTTTCACAAAAATGAAATACTTTAGTCATAAAGTCTTTACATTACAACATAAATCATATACATCTTTTTATAAAACTTTTGGAATACATATTTTGATACAAAAGTGCGAAAAATACAATTCCATACAAAAAGAAAGAAATATAATACATACGCGAATTGATCCTAACCTTTATCCCTTACTTGTATGCTGTAGGGATACTCCCGTTTGTCAAATGGGGTATTCGTCTGATAATGAAAAATATTTGCAAATTTTGGGTGAGTTTTGCGAACTCAACGAGTGACCATCATTGATGGCTTATCCAGTCACATAACACATAAATCACATTCACATCATTTCACATTTCATAATTAATACACTTAAATCATTCGCATTATGCATATGCAGTGCACATGAGACCTACTTTCCATTTATTACTTTGTTGTAACCAAGTGCCTAAACTGTCCTGCATCTATTGGATACCAAGCTCATTAAACGTTGAGCCTGAGGCTCTTTTCACACTTTGAGTTTTATTCTCTGAATCACTTTCTAAGCTCGAGGCTCTTTTCACACTTTGAGCTTTAAGCTCTTAATCACTTTCTGAGCTCGAGGCTCTTTTCATACTTTGAGCTTTAAGCTTTTAATCACTTTATGAGCTTGAGGCTCTTTTTACACTTTGAGCTTTAAGCTCTGACCAGTGGCTACTCTAGTCACAACTCCCATTATCTGATTATGCATTCATGTATAGAATGCAACTCATATTTTTAATCAATCATACCAATGAAGCACATAGTTCATCACATTCACATTCATATAACACTTCAATATCCCATTCACATTTCACAATCATCAAGCCTTCTGTTAAGAATTCAACACAATCAATCACATTCATATGAGCATCCAGTAGTCAATCAATACAAAAGTTCAAACAAAATAAACAATAAAATGAGACCATCTAGGTCTACCCACAGTATGCTCCATATTAACATTTGCTTCCGAATTCTAGAAACACCTGAATGCGAACTTTTAACCTGCACAACCTATTTATGCAAGATACACGTTGCATTCACATTAATAATGGCACAATTATAAGCATTTATTCATTCACAACTGTGTATATAGACTATTTACAATGCATGCTCAATGACAATTCCAAGTACTTTATCAAACTTCATATCTTCTGCCCATTCTCATTTTATAACTCAATTATTTGTCATTTCATTTTAGCATTATTTGCTCTAATAAAAATCAAATTCTCATTCACTTTTACTAGATACACTTTACTCACATTTTACTCTTATTCTTGAATCATAACTTCAATCATATGAACCCCCTTCATCTCCATTATACACATGTCTTTGGAACTTTAATACCAACAATTCATTCACTATTATTATTCTAACATTATATGATCATACAATATCTACTCTCATTCTTTCTTATAAATTCTCCAAAATTTCAGACCTTATGGTCTATTTTCCATAATCAATTAGACAATGCAAATGGGGTAATTTAGCAAAACTTTCTCCTAATAACATGTTCCCTATTGTCTTAGTTTCTAGTAGCAATAAGATCGTTCAATTTGGTTCAATATCCCAAAAGTTATACCCCAAATAATTTAGACCATTCCTTAATGATAACAGTATTGTATACCCAACTTCAAATCAGATTTTGGAACCATGGAGACAGAATTGGAATTTTATTTCTTCATATGTTATATATCCCTATGTCTCTATTTTAATTTATATTAATAATAATTCCATTTGGATATCTACATAACAAGTTATGCCTAAAATACCAAAGTATGTTCAGTGATAATACTCCAGTTATCATTTTCCAGAACTCCTCACCAATTCCGTCACAATTATATCAATCAATCTCTTCTAAATTATTTTAGATGATTATAATTTTATGTGTAGATGAAGATAAATGTGTTAAAAATCCAATGGTTCAAGTCGCATATTATTTGGAGGTCGGAAGAGGAAGTTATATCCAAAAGAGTGAAGGATCTTCACATCAGTTCACTTTCATTGCTCCATTATACACGATCGTTCTTATGCACGATCATGCCACTCCAATTGCTTCACCATTGACACCCTCGTTCTTTTGAACAATGGTGAGATCCCTCGTGACCCTTAAGAGTGCACGATCGTGCACTCCCATCTTTTCAAACTTCATTATGGCCCTTCTAAAAATAGACCCTTAGGTCAATGTTTCATGGCAATTTTGACAAGGAAAATGAAGGATTTAGCCCCAAAACTCTTCTAAACAGTTGTTTCTTTATGTCTTAATTATCAAATGAAACCAATTTAATGTAATGTGGTTTTATAATTTGCAATTTATCCAAAAAACACTACACATAGTTCCAAATCAATATAGAATCCACAAACTCAACTTCGAGCTAAATTTTGAAACTTTTAAAGACAAAATTCGATTTCAATTCCTTCATGAAAACTATATCCATACGTCTTTAGTTTAATATGAATTTAAAATCATCCCATTTTGATGTCTATATACCAAGATATGGAAAAAATACAGATGTATGTTCAGTGGAAACATTGCATCTGTACATGTCCAGCACACTTCAACATTATTTTCATCTTAATTCATCTCTTTTGCTTACTCTATCACTTCTACCTTATTTCCTATATATTTACTCTTCATTCATATTTAATTTCAGCTCAACTTATCATATCCAAATCAAAATCTATCATTTTTCATAATCATTAAAAAACAAAAAATCATACTCACTCATATTACCTTCACATTTTCTGCATTTTTTAACTTCTGCATTTTCTTCACTTCTTCCTCTCTATCATTTTTTTAATCATTCATTCTCATCTTCCAACTATTCTTCCACTCGAAACTCATTCTTTTGTTCTCTCTTAAATGCTCAAAACTCACGTATATGCGTATATATATATACACAGTGAAAACAGAGTCCTCATTACTGTTTTCTTCAAAAAGTTTCTGCACCTAGCTATACATTTTTCTAAGATCTTTAAACTCTAAAAATCATTTTAACACCATCTCATAAAATTTTTGTCATCAAATTAAAAAAATCAACATGTACGGTACACCCAAAATCTCCTTAATCATTTTCCAGCAAATATGAATATCACTATTTCCTAACCATTTTACAGTGAACTCACGATGCATGCTTCAGTTCATACAAAAATACATAATCATAACAAGCTTACTTGTTTGAAGCTCTAACATCTGCAAAAATCTTGTGAACCCTAATTCCTCATGCAACCATAATATCTTGAAAGTTGACAAGGGACGTTCGGTCTTTCTTGGGATAGAAGAAAGAAATAACAAAATAAGAGTGGTAGTAGATAGAAAAACCAAGATTTTATTCTGGTGAAGATTTGATGAAAAACCCTGTGTTTAAGAAAAATTAAGGAAAGAAGCTTCAAAAAGGATAAAGACAAGCACAATAGCTTGTCTTTCAAGATTATTAAAACTTAACTTTAAAGCTTGGACACCTGTCCATTTCTTAACCTCTTATCCTCTTCCCTATATTAAAACTCACTGAAGTATAATTTATACTTAAGCTTATGACTTAATAAAACCACCGAAATCACAAGTCATAACTCCTTGAATCACTATCATATTTTTCCATAAAAATATCATTTCGGGTCAACTTTGTATGTTCTTTTTGCCTCAGGTACTGAAGTTATTTTACAATACTTTCTTCTAGAAACATGTTTCCCTATGCATTATGTTTCCATCGACATCAAAATCATTTAATTAGGTTTAGTAATTTGAAAGAGGTTTAGTAATATACTTCAAACATTTTCGGACTACTCTTGTCCAAAATAATATACTATGCACAACTTCCATCCAAAATTTGAACATCTTAGAGACTAAATCACAATTCGACTTCTTCAGATGATTTGTATTACTATATCTTTAGTTTACTAAAAATTGAAAATTATCTCATTTGGATGTCTATAAGAGAAGTTGTGGTTGAAAGAAGCAAGACGGTTCAGCATGGACGAGAGTAAACTATTAAGGAGCACTGTAGTATGAAAAGACAATTAAACATCACTCTTGCAATTAACTCATGGGTGTGAGAGTGAAAAATCACGCCAGTGTAGGATTCACGCCCGTGAGAATAAATCATGGGTGTGAGAATAATTCAAGGGGGTGAGAGATAATAAGACACTGAACTGTTTAACTGCACACTCACTCCACCTGTCCCATATTTTTCACTCAATCTCCCTAAATTTATTTTAGATAGCTATGTTTGTTGGTGGATAGGTAGAGCAATGTCTTACGAGTCCAATGGTTCAAGAACCAATTCATTTGGATGTCTAGAAAAGGAGTTATTAGCAAAAGAAACAAGACTGTTTAGTATAGAGAGAAACCTCAAATGCACGAGAGTGCAAACTGCCATTTTTCACCAAAGTCACATTTAACTCAAAAAGCCTCATTTTCTCTATTCGCACGATAGTGCAAGTTGCCTACTATCTTCAAAGTCACCATCGTGTGGTGCATTTCTTCTTTTTCATTTTCACTGAATCTCATACTTCAAACCTTCATAACTTTTGATCCAGAACTCTAAAAACTTTATATCAATGGAAGCTAAAAGAAAGATCTACAACTTTTATATAGACAATTTTGTCAAAAATGGCCTAGATCAATACAGTTTAATCCAGGAAGTTTCATAGTAATGCTAACTTTTCTAGCTTCTCTTCTTCATTCTACTAACGTAAATTTTTTTTTATCATTCACTATCTAAAAATTCATTTAATACAGTTGTAGGCCATTCTACTCAATCCACCATCTAAAATTATTTTATTACTGTAACCATAATTTTCCACATATCCCATTACAATTCAATTTTACCTGAAATGTCAATGATTGCATGTACAATTATTTCCATGTATACAGAAGTTCAAATTCAAAGATATGTATGCTAACATTATGCATGAGCAGGAGATGCCATTTTTTAAAAACTCTTTCATTGCTATTTTCTCCATTACAAAAGTCTTTGGTTCTAACCCTTAATTTGGAGACGAGATGTTACAATACTATAAAAAACGATAGGGACAATTGCTTATATGATTTATTTAATAATATTATTTATATTTTGTTTTATTCATTCATATACATCACATCAAGTTTTTGGTGTTGTTTCTAGGGATTGTGCTATTAAGAAAGTCTGATTTTTATTAGTCTAATCACCTTTTTATTTTTATTTTTATTTGAAAATTGCTTAAGAAGTTGAAAAGAAAAATCTAAAAGTTCAAATGCAATTACCAAACACAATGGTCAGATAAGGAAATCATAAAATGAGGGATTATGTTAGACACATGTTAACTAGGGTTGAATCCATCACTATAAGGCCAATGATTGAAGCCAATTTTAATATAAAGCTCAATATGATTAAGATGATCTAGTAGTTGCTACAGTTGAATGGATTGCCAGATGAAGACCCTAATGTACACATTGTCAACTTTTTAGAAATATGCATCACATTTAAACTAAATAAAGTCTAAGAAGATTCCATTAGATTGAGGTTGTTCCCTTTTAGACCAAGGGACCATGTCAGGTCATGGTTAAATTCATCACCTCCAAGATCTATCACTACCTGAAATGGGTTGGCAAAGAAATTTTTGGCAAAATATTTTCCTCTAGTATATACAGTGAAGATTTGGAATGGAATTTTCTCCTTCCAACAATTAGAGGGTGAGACCATGTATAATTCTTAATAGAGATGCAAGGATCTACTAAGGAAGTGTCCACACTATGTTTTTGAATTGAGCATATAGATGTGAACATTCTATAGTGAATTAAGCTACCCAACTAAGTAACCAATAAATGCATCTTTAGGGGTAACCACCACTTTTAAGACCTATAAAGAATTGCAAGTGTTTATAAAAAACATCCCCATGAACAATTATCACCAAGCAATATAAAAACAAGGCCAATAATAAGTGGGATCCATAATGTTGGCATAGTGGTAACAGTAGAGGCAAAGTGAAGGCTCTAAGCAGAAAAATTGACAACATCAGTGTAGTAGCTAAACTGATGCTAGTAATAAGTTGCAACATCTATGGTGAGGATGCCTTGATTATAAATACCAAGTAACTTATACATAGGGACAAAAATTTGAGTAAGTTGATTTTAGTGGGAGATAATTTCAAAATAACTCCTATATTAATAAATACAATTCAAGTTAGAGAAATCATCTAAATTTCTTATGGAGTAACCAATAACAACAAAGATAAATACATCCACCCAAATTTCAACAATAACGGTAGTAAAAAAAAAGCCAAATCTTAAGGATTTTATAATGAAATATATTAATAAAATCGAGACTCACCTCTAATAAAACAAATTAATGGTTTAAAACTAATAAACCTCCATAATTTGGAACTACATATTAAAGAGGCAATAAGTACTCAACCTAGCAATACTAAGCCTAAACCAAAAGAACAAATGAAAGAAGTCATTTTGAGGAGTAAAATGGAGTTAATAGTTGGAGAAAAATAGGAGGAAACAAAGTGTAAGACTGTTGTGATAGAAAGAAAGAAAGTGGAAGAATGAAGGGAGAAGGATGACTAGCCTAAGAAGAAAGTTATTAAGGATTACAAACCGACAATCTCATATCCGAGAAGACTTGAAAGAGATCAAAAGGAAGACTCATTTGGTAAGTATTTAGAGTTGTTGAAATAAATTCATATTAACACACCACTTGTTGAAGCTTTATTACAGATGCCACGATATGTCAAAATTTTGAAAGATCTCCTTTCAAACAAGAAGAACCTTGAGAAAATGCCTACAATGACAAAAATCTAAAGAATTTTACTTTACCTTGTCGTATTAGTAGCTTATCAATCAATAGGGAATTATTGGACGTAAGAGAGAATATTAATTTAATTCCTTATAATATGTTTAAGGAATTAGAATTAGGTGAACTAAAGCCTACTAGGATGGGTATTTAATTAACTAATAAGTCAATTGAGTAACCTGCAGTTATTATAGAGGATGTGTTTATTAAGATTGATAACTTTATATTTCATATTGAATTTGTGGTTTTAGATATAAAGGGCAATGTGGAGGCTCC
This sequence comes from Erythroxylum reticulatum, assembly GCA_025504915.1. NCBI lineage: Eukaryota > Viridiplantae > Streptophyta > Magnoliopsida > Malpighiales > Erythroxylaceae > Erythroxylum > Erythroxylum reticulatum. The sequence goes on from JANSVA010000004.1 coordinate 5,716,299, forward strand.
TATGATTTTAGGACAACCTTTCTAGTTATCACTAAGCTATTATAGATGTATATGATGGAAAACTAATCTTAAGGGTAGAAGATGAAAAAGTCATATTTAACATATTTGAAGCCATAAAATACACCATTGATAAAGAAAATACTTATTTTTATTTATATATAGTTGATGTTGAAATTTCATGCACTATGTAGGAAGTCATCTTATAAGATCCAATGAGAACGTGTATCTTGCAAGAAGAAGAAAAAGGGAAGTATAGTCCTTTCTTTAGAGAGCATATGGCCTCTTTAGAGATTAACAAGCCCATGAAGGAAAACTTCAAGGAGATTAGAAGATGCAAAGAGTGGAGAGTAATGCCACCAAATGAGAAACCAATAGAGTTAGAATTAAAAATATTACCAAATCACTTAGAAAACACCTTTTTAGCTGAAACTAACAAGTTACACGTTATAATTGTAGTAGAATTGATCCGAAATTAAAAAATAAGTTGCTTAAGGTCTTAAAGGAGCATAAGAGAAATATTTCATGAAAAAATCTCTAATATAAAGGGAATTAGTCCCTCTTTCTACACCCATAAAATCCTCTTTGAAGATGACTTAATGCTAGTAGTGTAACCTCAGAGGTGACTTAATTTGAATATGAAAGATGTTTAAAGGTTTTGGTAATTAAAATATTTGGTATAGGGGTTCTTTTTCCTATTTTTGATAGTATTGGGGTAAGAAGGGATGAAAATGGTAGCAAATGACAAGAACGAGTTGATTCCTATAAGAATTGTCACTAGATAGAGGGTGTGTCTGGACTATAAGAAGCTAAATAATGCTACACATAAGGACCACTTTCCATTACCCTCTATTGATCAAATGATGGAACGGCTACTTATGCACATGTATTATTGCTTCTTGGATGGACTATCTAGCTATTTGTAGATTCCTATAGCCTATGAAAATTAAAAGAAGACTACATTTACCCGCTCATTTGGTACTTTGCTTATCATCATATGTCTTTTAGTTCGTGTAATACGCCTACTATCTTCCAAAAGTGCATGTTAGCTATTTTTGATTAGTTAGTAGGGGATATCCTAAAGGTATTTATAGATGATTTCTCTATCTTTGATGTATAATTCCTTTAACTCATATTTATATAATTTAGAGAGATTACTTAAACGATGTGAAGCTACTAATTTGGTGCTTATTTGGAAGAAATGACAATTTATGGTTCAGAGGGGATAATGCTAGGTCACAAAATTTCAAGTAAAGTTATAAAGGTTGATAAAGCTAAAGTAGAAGCCATAGAAAAGTTGCCTCTGCCTACAATGGTAAAGGAGATTAGAAACTTTCTTAGATATAAATATTAAATTCTACAAGAGGATTATTAAGGATTTTTTTCAAGAGAGTTAGACCACTCACAAAATTACTTAAGAAGTATACACTTTTCATTTTTAGTGATAAGTACTTACGAACGTTTAATATTTTAAAGGAAAAGCTGAAAAATTCCCCAATCATGGTAGTACCAAATTAGAATTTATCTTTCGAACTAATGTGCGATGCAAGTGATTTTTATGGTTGTACGGTATTTAGACAGCTTAAGGAAAAACATTTCTAGCTCGTATATTATGCATGCAAAACCCTAACAAATTTATAGGAGAATTACACATCTACATAAAGGAAGTTACTAGTTGTAGTTTTTGCCTTTGATAAATTTAGATCTTATCTTATAATGTCCAAAAGTATTGTTTATACTGACCACTCAACACTTCCTTTTCTTCTTAGAAAAAATGATGCTAAACTAATACTTACTAGATGGGTTTTATTGCTATAGGAATTCAATCTCAAAATCAAATATAAGAAAGGGGTAAAAATCAATAAATCATTTACTTTGTCTTGAGCATGGCAACATAGAGGAGCTAGTTGAAAAATATATAAATACCTATAAGCAACTTTATATGCTTAGTGTCGCTAATTTGGATGTGCTGTAATTTGTTGATTATCCTAATTACTTAAATGGTCAAGTCCTATCCAAGGAAATGATTTATCAGTAAAAGAAAAAGATTCTTCATTGAATTAAAATATTACCTATGGTAGGACTATAAATGTTTCACATTTGTGCATATCAAATAATTAGAAAGTGTGTCACTCATCCCAAAATGATTAGCATCTTATAATAGTACCATATGGGATTGTTTGTGGCAGTTATTATTCTAATGGAATAGTAAGAAAGGCTATTCCATTAGACAGGCTTTAAAAGCATATTTTTAATGGTCTATATTGTTTAAAGATGCACAAAGATATATGGAGTATTGTGATAGTTGTCAATGGATAGGTAATATATTTTAAAGTAATGAAATGCCCCAAACTAGCATTCATGTTTATAAAGTGCTTAATGTGTACTGTATAGATTTCATGGGTCCATTCCTTACATCTTTAGGAAATAAACATATCATGGTTACGATTGATTATGTCTCAAATTAGGTTAAGATTCAACCTTTGCCTACTACTGATGTAAAGGTAGTTATTAAATTCTTGAAAAAATATTACATAATTTGATATTCCTAAGGTTAAAATTATGGATAAAGGCATACATTTTTGTAACTATCATTTTGAAAAAGTGTTTAAACCGTTTGTTGTTACATATAAAGTTACTACCCTTGTCATCCTTAAATTAGTGGCTAAGTGGAAGCAACTAATAGGTAATTAAAGGGGATATTAGAAAAACCATAGAGCAATTAAAAAAGGATTGGTTTGTAAGATTAAATGATGCTCTATAAACTTACAGAAATGCTTAGAAAACGCCCATTTGGGATCACACCATTTAGATTAGTTGAAAAACCCTACCATTTATTGGTGGAGTTAGAGCATAAAGCTTATTGGGTTATAAAATGTTTTAACTATGATCTAGATTCTGCAAGAAAAAAGGTATACTTTAAATCAATGAGCTAGATGAATGGTGCGATATGGCATACAAAAATTCAAGAATACAAAAGGAAAATGCAAGAGAAGGCATAACAAACATCCGAAGCATACAAAAGAGTTCAAATCTAGGGAGCAAATCTTATTTTATAATTCTCGACTTTAACTATTTCCAGGTAAGTTTAAACCCAAATGGTCAAGACCCTTTAATGTTAGTCAAAATTTTCCTTATGAATTCGTAGGAATCACGCATCAAGATTAATGATGGGTAAGATGCCAAAGTAAGAAGTCTAGCTAACAGAATTATGAAGAAGTAATTGTTGAGAAGCAACCAAACATTATAGATTTCTTGATCTTTCTTAGATTTCTTTGTTACATTTTGTTGTTTAAGCTTTTATTTTGAGTTCGAGTGGTTGTTAAACTTATGATAAACCTAAAAATTGAAGGTGATTGCTTGTTTACTTACGTCATTCAACTTGAACTTAATGTTATTCAAGTTTTGTAGGTTTATAGGTCATAACATGACACCTAACACAAGATCAGATAATTTTTGTGTTCTATACTATATCCCCACATTTACTTTTGTATTGACCTGCATCTTTTTACACTTGAGAAAATAAGTGTAGCAAAATTGAACACAAAAAAATATTATACTATATTTTCAGTGTGTTTTTAAACACCTTAACATGTCCTTTTCATGCCTTCTTTTTATATTGGAGCATACCAAAATTTAGATGAAAATTTGAGATCACTTTTATTGAACATACTTATATCACAGTCTCCTATTACTATCATGTTCAAGAACACCTTCCATATCTCATCCCCTATTTGTTCCAAGTTGTAAGATTCCAACAGAAGCCTAAGAAGCTAAAAGCAACCTAAAGTAACATGGTCAAAACATGTTACTAAATACTTACTATGTTAGAGAACAGCCTTATATTTCCACATCCATACTTAGGTGAGGATTGTAGGCATATACGGTTACAATACGTATACCTATCATGTTTTACATCAATTTCTATGAGTAAGACACATTCCTTATGTTCAATATCAAAGTCAATGTTCATCAACATGCTACTATGTCTACACTGTATTGTTCCCTTATTTATGACACTACACCATTACACACATATGGCCTCTTAATTCAATAACTTGGATTTGGATCTTATGATATGTCAGGGAAGCACCATCCTTTATCCTATTTCTCTCCCTTTTTTTACTTTTATTATTTTTGCATTACATATACATTAAGGATAATGTATAATTTAAGTGTAAGGGACTTCTTATATTCTTTAATACCCTTGCTTATTAATTTCATTGTGAATATCATCATACAAACCAATTTTTAGAATTTTTTTACTTTGAAAGGAAATTGAATTAGAAATTGATTATAAGTTTAATTATCTTTTTGATTTGAAGAGTTTATACAATTAGCACAAGTTTGATGACTAAGTTGAATTTAATTTGCTTCAAAAATTTAGAGAATAGATATTTAATAGCATCATGATTCTTTTTGTATCACTTGTATACACATTGAGTAAATGTGACATCTTTTTTATACACTTATATTTTCATATATGTTTAGGACTTAATTTAGAGTCATTTACGTTCATTTTATGTTCATCTATGGCTGGTTTATCATGTTATAGCATTATTTGAGGTTCGTTGATGTAAAATGCATAAATGAAACAAATAGACTTGAATTGCACTGTTTTTTGAGTTTCTGGCAGACTTGAACTCTAGTTATTGTGGGATTTTTACCTCGAGATTATTTTTGCCAAAAATTCTGAAATTTCATACTTAAATTCTTGACTCATTGATGGATTTTTTTTGGGACCAATCGCAGATTTTTCTGAGCTGAAATTTAGGAGAAATAAATTAACGAAATTCACGTTAGATTTTGGATCGTCAGAATGACCTGTCGATGATGTTTTTATCATAACTTTTGACTCAGATGGAGAAATCACGTGATTAAAGTCTCATATTGAAGCTAACTCAAAGAATAAGATACTGATAAAATTTGAGCTCCTAAGTCATCACCATTTAATTTTTATGCACTGTCAAAATTGACCTTGAAAAATCCATTCCATAGTTAGCCTTCAATCTATGCACAAGAGACGAAAACAAGAAGCATGGCTAGGTTTGTGTGAAAGGTGGACTAGTCATATCAAGGTATAGGATAGAAGAGTTGAAGAATCTGGTAATGTGAAGTAGTGACGGCAGCAGAGAAAGTTGAAAAAAAAGAAGGAGATTAAGCGTGAAGTGAGGCATGCAGAAAAGGATTTTGAATATATAGAAACATCCAAATGAAGACAACTGGTGGCGTGGACAATGAATGGAAAGAAGACAAAGGAATATTGCTGGCGGCGTTGAAGAGACTGGCACAGAAAGTGAAGAAAGAAAAAGCTGATTAAACATGATTATAGGCATGAATCAAGCAAGCAGCTGGTGGCAACGTGAGCTGGTGGCAACGTGAGCTGCTGGCTTAAAAAGGAAAAAAAACAAACAGACAAAGCAGCCTTCGTTGAATCTTAATCCATTCCTTCAACTAATGCACGAACAGGTAACCCCCACCAGCAATACACAAGGCCACTGCCGAAGCCACCACACCATTCACCAACATACAGCCTCCATACAAGTAAAAAAACGCAGCTCCATGCACGCAAGAAGATACAAGCTTCACTCAAGCATACTGCATCCATTGAAAGGCGTTCAAGACTTCACTAAAGGACGACTCAAGCTCCAATCCCTCAACGTAAGCCTTGACTTTTCAACTCCAACTCACCATCGTGCAAGCCTTCATCACCAACTCTCCATAAACGCAGTTTATCTCCACTCCACAAAGACAGCCAGCAACTACTTCAATCACAACACAAGCCATCCATCCACTTTCACGTCTACCACCTAGCCTCCACCAACCAATGCAAGCCTCCATTATTTTTGGCATTTTTATTCACATCATTCTCTAGCCTCACACACAGAAGCTGCAAGTTTGATTTTTATCCATGTTTTACTCACAAAAATAACCCCGTAGCCTCCATTACCAGCCAAGCAACGCCACATCCTCCATACATCCATTTTACTCACCAAAGCTAGCCTCCAAGCCACACTCACTCCACCAAAACAACTTACTCCACTTCCCAACACCTAGACAAACAACTAGCCAAGGATTCTGGCCCTCTAACTCCACTCCATTGAAACACCAAAGCAGCCGCTCTCTTTGGATTCACCTCCAATCTTCCACAATGCAAGTTGTCTTCACGCAAGCCTCCATCACCATTCATTGCCAAGGAAATAGCCTCGCAAGTAAAGGGGAGAGCATTTTTATTTTGTTGCATATTTGGAGCTTTGTTCTTTATTTATTTTTTATTCCTTCATGAGTTTGCCTAACGTTTATATTTGTGGATT
>JANSVA010000004.1:5757784-5767911 GCA_025504915.1 Erythroxylum reticulatum
TTGCCATTGCCCTGAACTAAGCAGTATCTTGCAGCAAAGATTGGAATAAGCTCCTCAGCTGTGGCAGCGATGAGGATCACGTTGCACTATTTAGGGACTTGTGGAAATCTCTCTGCCAGGAGAAAAAAATGCCCCAAAACCCAAACTGGGACATTTGATAGTTTTCTTTGCTCCAATACCTTCACAAATAGAGCAAATCCACATGCTAATCAAATTAAGTATCTATCAATGTATATATTTGTGCTGAATAAAAAAATCTAGACATAATATTTCTAAAACTTCCATAGGCAAAAAGTAACATATGAAAACAATTTTCTTAACTTACAATTCCATCAGTCCGGCCATGATATTGATATAAATGACAGAAATAATAACAGGATGATTGATAGTGAGGATGTAAACATAACAATCATGGTACCTAACAAACTCATATCCAAGATCAACAAACAGAATAGGATCTTATTTTATTATAATTAAGTTTTTTGTTTCGTTTGATTGGAAGGAAACATAGTGTTACCTTATGAGCTGAGAATAAAATATATGGTGATCCCTCAACAAGCGATTCCTCTATACCTTGGGGAACTTGATGCTGAAGGTCCTCTGACACATTTGAAAAATGGGGAGGTGAGGATGTGGGATGCATTGGATGAGAAAGGAACTGGTTGAGGAGTTACCATAGAGGTTTGAAATGGAACAGCGGCAGGTCGAGCTAGTGAAGTAAAAACAAAAGGGCCCGAGGGAGTGCTTAAATAAGGATTTGGGCTTCCAGTTTTGATGCTATCAACTGGGGACATTAAAATTGGAGGTCTGAGTGATGGAGAAGGAATCTGATCATGTTACAATGTAGGAGGAGGAAAGCTGGGTGCTCCAAGTAACATTGGAGGGAAAGGAGGAACGATGTTTTTCTCATATTAAGGTGTTGATGTGTGATGGTTTGAAGTACCAATGGTGACATAAGATCTTGGGGAAGAATTCGATTAATTAACCATCTTCAAGTCAAAGAAGTAAGACTTAAATTGAATAACAACAATACGCCAACAATACCAACTATATGATTTCCAATAACCTCTATAAAATTCACTGAACTTAGATGGAAAGCTCATGTTCTTAAATTAAGAAAGAACTCTGCAGATAACAAGAGATGTAGCTCCAAGGAATCTAATAAAACACCTTAGATGGAAGAAGGAATGAAGTTGACTAACTTTGAACAACCAAAATCCTTAATATAATCAAATACCAAGAAGCAAGAAAGTCACAAGATTGTATTTAATTATAACCCAACTTAATATTTTCCTAATATAGCTAAGAACACCCACCAAGAGACAAAAAAAAATCCATTTTGTTATTTACATCCAACATAGTTCAGCAACTAGGTGTTGTAACGAAACAGATCCCTGAGCTCCCTCTCTCTTTGATAAGAAATAGTGAAAAGAAAGAAAAAGAAATGGCATTGAATAAGACTTTGTTAAAGAAAAAACAAAAAGGGGATTAGGTTCTTACAACATAATTGGAATGGGATTGGGATTGGAATTGGCATACCTTAAGCGGAAGGGATAGAGGGTGGGTAGAAAAGTCTTTTTCAAAAATGTTGAGATACAAAAATGAAAAATTGTCTTAGTATTATGATTTTTGGGTCCCAAGTAAGTCTCTAACTTAAAAAGAGCTCTTCTCTCTCTCTCTATATGAGCTTGATCTTGACCATTAGAGAGAGAGAGACAACTAAAATATGGAACTAGTGATCCATCCGCTCGCACTTAGTAATAAATTACCTCTTTTTACCATCTTCAAAATTTCAATGACTCTGATTCCATGGCAGCTAGTCGTCATTACATTACCTCTTTGCACTACTTCCTCAAGTTAGGGATGACAAAAGAGTTTGACCTGACTAGTCGAAAGTTAACGAGTTATGCTAGAGTTAATTAAACCTGGGTACCTAGAGTTCGAGCCTTACTCAAGGCTTGGCAGTTATTAGACCCTAAGTAGTAATAGCATAATCATAGACATTGGCAAGCCTTAACTAATATTTAACACCAAAATAACAGAACAAGGCAAAGACTTGTCAGGAGGCAAGAAAAAAAAAGGGGCAATGTCAAGCGTTGATATGCAAAATTCGGATGTAAGACCAAAAGTAAGCTTGAGATGGACATCGAGTGGAATGTTAGCTAGATCACAACATGACAGAAATACACGAGAGTTCCAATGTAATTTAACAAGTAGATCAATCATGGTGCAAGTTTTGGGAGAGTTTCGAACCTTGCATGAACTAACTTGGCTAAGGCTAGGTTCTTAAAGGACTAAGGACTAAGGACTAAAGACTTAATGTGTGCTAAAATAGACGAACCATTACTGATGAAGTTAGCATGAGAAAGCATTAAATGGACCAGTGTGTTATTGATTTGGATGACTCATCATCAATGGATAGAGATGAGGAGATCTTGGGTGATGTCGTAGATAAGAACACAGTGGATGAACATTAGCTCTAAGAGATAAAGATCATGTGGAAGAATCATCTGATAGAGGAGATCTTCGTGAATATGGATAAATGATTCCTAAGTAGATGTTATATTTTATCTTGTTATTATGACGTAACTTAATATTATTGGATAGAGTCCTAATTGGATGTGAATGTCATTCTATTAGTTAGTGTGATGTAATCTGATAAAGATAAGATATGATAAAATATGATCTTAGCTAATAGAGTTCTATTAGGATTCTGACTTGGTCATCTAAATGTGCCTATAAATAACACATTTGGGCCTTTCTCTTTTAAGATACTGAGAGAAAGGGAGATTGAGAGAACATCCTTTGTATACTTTGAGGGAAGTAATAAAGGTTGACGCTTACTGAATCTCTTTTTTGTCCTTATTGTTGCTATGAATATTTAGTTCTTTCGTAGTTTTCTTAGAAGGGTATGTGAGTGAAACATTGCGAGGGTTATGAGGTATTTGATAACAAGTAGATTAGTCAATGATCATGAGGGAAGGTTAAATCTTGCTTTAACAGACCTAAGTGAGGTTGTTGTGCAGAAGGGTTGGCGCAACTAATGGATAAGTTAGTGCTTGAAAGAAAACCTTTGTAACAGCAGTTGTAGCCCCATGTCTAGTCAATTCGATGATGTCGTTTTATGTTTTTTTAAATAATAAGATTTGAGTCAGACCGCTTTTAACTTGGCGGGGTTAGGGTAGTTCAAGTCCACCAGATCCATTGTAATCCCTACCTGAAATAGCTAGACTTAAAGTCTTGAAAAGGCCTGATCAACTAAAGTTAAAAAATGAGAGTAGACATTAAAGTAGTGAAACAAAAAAGAATTAAAGTTTTAGAATTTTAACCAATATTAAATTATTATAAAATCATATATATCAAAATATTTCATTAAAATGGAAATAAAAAATCAAAATTTTTAATTTATGATCATATAATAATAAATTTAATCATTAGTATTAAAATTAATTTAAAGATAAAATTTTAACTTTAATTGCCAAATCAACAAATATGTAGCAGTATCATGTAGTAGTGAAGATATACTGTTAAACTCTAATAACGTATATGTAATCCAATCCTACAAATAGATACATACATCAAACACTTTGATCAAAATAGAACTAGTATTTCCATCAATAATTGAAAAAAATAACCATCTATGAAACAAAAAATAAATGTTTGGAAGGCTTACTGTAATTTAGAAAAATGTACACTGAAGTAGCTTCTCTCAATCATTCTAGAAATTTAATAGAGTAAAGCCTATTAATTTAACATAAAATTGAATCTTGTCAAAGTATAGAAATTCACTGTAGACTTCATTTCCTCTGAGGGCTAGTGCATCAATAAGGATAACATTTGTTCTAGTATCAACAAACTCCGAAGTGATTTATCAAGAGACGTGACCTAACGAGAATCAGTTATTGCAACAATGACATTATTAGTGTCATTCTCTTTAAATATAATATACTAAGCATAAATGGGGATGTTCGTCGTCCTATCAACGTGTCCTAGATTGATCACTCCATTTTATCGAACGGCCCAATTTATTCGAAGTGGAAATCATAAAACTCTCCCTAATTTCTTAATGCCTCTGGAATCTCCTAAGTAACTATTACATCTTCCTCTGCATAGCTCTTTCCTTTCTCTTCTCCAGTGAAACTCCTCTTACACTAAGATCCGCAACTCCACGCCCCTTCACATTGTCACGCTTGGGGAGATTGTCGCCATTCTCTCCCTCATCGCGTTGTCCATCTTTCTGCTTGGATTCTTTGGCATTGTTTTTGTTCATTCCTTTATTACATGAGCCTCTAGTGATGCTTCGGACATAAACGATGGTACCACCACTGATCCCAATTATCTCCTCAAAGAAGATCATCGTCTTCACTTGTCCTCCTCCTATTTCTACTTTTCCTCCCCTAATTTCATCTTTAACCTCTTAGGAAGACGAGGAGATCATCGAATCAATTTTTTTTCTAGTACCATCCCTTCGTATTATTTGGAATCCAAGCTCGGTGATTGCAAACGTGTGTCTCTTATACAGCGAGAGGCTATCTCGAGGATGACCTGAAGGTTGCTCGAGGGTCTGCCTCTCGAAGAATTTGACTATGACTCGTGTTAATGTTCTTGTTCTGGTTTTGGTTTCAAGTAAAGTGAAACTTTTGATGGTGTCATTTTAGCTTATGCTGTCAATACTCCAAATAAACATGGGAGGATTCTATCTGGGGTTCATCCATATTTTGCTGATAGACTACAAGCAAAACTGTTGATTTTCTCCCCTAAACCAAACATGCTTTTACGTTGTTTTGGATTTCAATATTATAATTGTCCTTGTTTTTTGTTCTCGTTTTTGCAATTAACAATTCCATATATTCCTCTATGTACATGCTTGTTGCATGCCTTTAATATCTTTGTTGTTAACAATGAGTTTTTTTTTTGTGATTACCAGAAGGTAAAGTTATGAAAATTGTGCAAGAATTTGTTCACATAATCATTCTCGAATTTTCATGTGCTATTATAACTAATGGGGATATCTGTGATGAATTTAGATTTAAGAAGGTATATGTACACATGTGCTTGGTAATCGATATGTTTTCGATCTAACATTGCTTATTTGATATATTTTATCTCTTCAGAAACATAGCAAGGTGTATATGTTAGCAGATATCACACAAAGCATGCAATAAAGGTTGGGATTGTGATCTGATTTGTAGTTAAGAGGTGATATATTGTCTTTTTCTTGTAATTATGCTATTAACTTTGAAAATGGCACAATTCATGTTATTTTGGTTCTTTTTTTCATTGATCTTCCCTATTTCACATAATTTGCATAAAAAGGAATCTTGGTTCTTTACAAGTCTTTCACCTTTAATTAACGTGACGATTTAATCATGATTACTCCCTACTAAAAGCTTTATTAGTCATTTACACTATAGGAAGTATCCTTGAACACATTTTAGTAAATGTAAACTTAGATTGAATAGCACTAGAAATATAGTTCAATTTTATGGACAATCCTATTGATACAGCTATTCCTCACAACTTGGATGAGGAAATACTGCACATTTTTGGCTCCTTGACGCGAAGCGCCTGTTGGCTAGAAAAACATTTCGAAGATGATAAGACTAGCAGGTGATAAACTTGTTCTGCATCCTAATCCTTAGATGAAGTTGCATTATATGTGGAAATTTAAAAATTAAGATGCCATTTTGTTGTTAATATCTCTTAATCGATATCTGTGATTCTGTCAATTATATGCACTGGTACTTGTTTCTTCATTTTATTTTTTTCTTCCGAGCTATTGTTTGTTTTCTCGCTTGATTTCAGTTTTTGGAGTCGACGTTTGGGTTTTCGCTTTATAACTTTCACTTCTTATTCTCCTGTTGTCTTTGTTTCTGTTTCTTTGATTTTCTTAAGAGAATTTTGTGCTATACTTATGTTTTGTGGGAGTTACAGGAAATTCTATGTGGAGTTCTAGTTGAATTTTCTTTTACGTAGCCTTATGTTTGATAAGATGATAATCTGTAGATTATGAAAATTAAGGAACGAGCAAATCTCATATTGGTGTATTAAATCTAGATGGAAAATTTCTTTTAGGGAGGACGTTTAGGTTATTATCCTTTTGGTTTGAGTTTATTTTACGAAATAGTATGTTCATTGAGCGTAGAGTGCGGTATTTTGGTACTAGTGATCAGACCAGTTATTTAGTTGCTTTATTTTCATTTATGATTGTTGAATTACTATAGATCACATGTTTTCGAAGCATATTCTATCAGTGTAAATTTTATGTACATTGATAAGCATGTTTTGAATTGCTCATGGCGGCAAAAGACATAGTGAAAGCTGTGAAGAAAAGGTTGCGACACAAGAACCCTAGAGTGCAGCCACTGGCTTTGACTATAATTTGATTACAGCTTCATTTTATGATTGTTTTCATATTATTAGCTTGTGCCTTCGTTTTGCATAGCGATTACCAAGTTAATAGTAGTGGAGCTATTGTCTATCATGCCTATGCTATTGATTGATTGTGTACAAAATCTACTATGCAGCTTTTGGAAATAATGGTAAAAAACTGTGGTGATTTTGTTCATTTTCAAATTATTGAAATTAATTTATTGGCAGAAATGGTCAAATGTAACATCCCTTTACCCACGTTGAGGCTAGAACAATATATATATGAGAGATTATTGAGAGATTAAAAAGTGCATTCATGCTCATGCATAATACGACATACACATACACGTGAATATTAGATTTTTGGACATAAAAATAATCGTACATGCATTCATTGATATTTTTCAGGCATAGTTGATTTATATATTAGGAATGTGATTTTTATTGATAATTGTGGGTTTTAAATATTTAAATTGATTTGGAGAGTGTATTTGTTGATTTACAATTTTTGGTGAAATTTAGGAATAATTTCCAAAAATGTTGAATATTATTAGACTAGGAAAAATGCTACTTGGCAAGTAAGTTGATGAATGGAAATAGAACTGAGTTAAACGTAATGAAGAAATTTTTGGAGATGACTTTAGAATTTGTGAGTTGTTGATATTGAAAATTTTGGAGATAATTGGAATAAAAAGATGGGAGTTATGGAACTAGTTCAATAAGAATTAGTTAGTTGGGAAACTAGCTAAAGTCTTAGAAATTAGACAAGTGTCCAAGTCTAAAGTCGCATTTTCTTAACTTTGAAAGACTAAGTACAATACTCTTGTTTTCATCTCCTTCATAGCTTTCTTCTTCAAGTTCTTTTATTTACACATAGTTTTTCATCAAAATTACACCAATGTTGAATCTTGTTTTCATCTATCATTTGCCACTCCCAACTTCGGTTTTCTTCCATCTTTCTCAAGAAAAACCGAAACTTGCCAATCTCTTCAATGGTGTACGTGAGTTGCATAAAGATTAGGGCTTCTTGAGTTTTTGAAAGTTTTGGAGTTTTACTAAGTATCTTATTAATCCTTCAGAGTTTTTGGTTATGAAACAAAAAGGTGATCTATTGATATTTTTATTCATGAGAAAAATAGACATTTTTCATGTTCACCGTGTATAGTATGAAAATGTGTATTTGTTGATTTTTCAGAGTTGATGATCATTATGTTATAAGGTAGTGATAAAATGATTTTTGGAGTTGAAAGATCATAAAAAACGTGTATAATTAGGTGCAGAAAAATTTTGAAGAAAAACATAAGTGAAGATTTTGTTTCTCTTATATATATATATAAATAACCTAAACTACCACGCTGGGCTGTGCGAGGGATAAAGGTAATAAGGAATGATTTAGCATAGGTATTTTTACGTCGTTTGACTGTTATCAAATTATGATAGGGAGTTTTGAACAATATCTGATTATCTATTATATCAAAAGTGATTTTATAGAATAATTGTAGAAAATTATTTCCTAATAATATATCAGTACCAGTATTATGAAAATAAAATGGTGGAGATTTTATTAAGAATGATCCTAATAAAATTATTGGTTGTTCAATTCCTTTATTTATTTCTATAATATTAAATATCTCTTCCTTTAATTATAGGTAAATCTTTATGATATTCTGTTGGAAAACAATCTGTTTTACATAAGCATGCTCCTGAGCCACTATTAATAAAGGCAACAAAGTATTCTGCTTTATAGTCCTGATAGGTTATTCCTATAGAAATATATATGCTATGAGGACTTGTCGTTTTGGAATATATATCAGTTTTTCATTATAAGTTATCTTTATTCCATAAGCAGTAATCTGGTAAGGTTTAACATTTTCAAGAAAAGTTATTCCTAACATTATCTCTAACGTATTATTAAATCCATCATTTTCTATTAATAATCTTATTGGTATTATATCTTGTCCAAATCGTATTAAGGTTTCTATAACTTCATCTATTATATGTAGTTCAACATTGAAATTAGTATAATTGGTGAAGTTCATCTAATTTATATTTTTGTAATCCTGTACAAAGTTTATAACTAATATAATTTCTATTAGATCCTATATCTATGAGTAAGTTTACTGGCATAAATTTTGTACCATTATAATATTCTCCTTTTATCTTGTAATTTCTGAAATTATCATTTTTAGCTGTAATTAGCTTATTATTATTTCTATCAAGACTTAATTGTCTAATTATAGGATGACTATTTACTCCTGTAATTGTAAATGATAATCGAGGTGATATATTAGTTGTTATCATTAAAGTTTTATCTTGTAAATCTAAGTCTAATGTTCTTGATTCTATTTCCTCTATTTTTGGTAGACATGGCATCTGTATCTGACAGACTTCATTAAAAAAAATAAGGAAAATGTATTGTATCTTTAACCATAAACATTCTGAATGATGTGTATTTGATATAGAATATAAAATAACATACGTTATCGAATAAGGTCTATTATGTTGTCTAAAAAATTCTTTTCTTTGAAAGTCTTGTATTAAGCTTAATGTTTTATCAAAATCTTTATCTTTTATATGATATGATATCCGAGGATATATATTAAATTTTAATTTTTCATAGTGTAAATTTCCTTTAAGAAGTCCTAAACAGACTTCTTCTCTATTTATTATTCTATTATCCATAATAGTTAGTTCTATAGGGATATCTAATCCTTCTTTGAATGTTGATTTTATTATTATCTGTATAGCTCTAATATGTATCCATCCAAGTGTATTTTTTATTTCTAATTTAATCTTTTCTAATTTTTCTTGAATATCTTTTTTAGCTAAAAGAGGTATCATTACTTTATTAGAAGTTAGAGACTTTTAAAGCTCTTTCTTGTATATTTAATCCATATAACAAATTATGATTTCTAGATCTAATTCCTAATCTTTGTAAAGTGCTAACTCTAAATCATGAATAATTAGATAATGAAAATTTTTCATTTTGAATCTGTTTCAATTTTTTCTGCTCTATTAAAATTTCTTGTTTATATTCTCCTGATTGTTCTACTTGACTATCTATTGTTGATTTACTATCAGGTTGATTTGTATTATTGATTTCTATTTATTCAGTATTTTCTTCTTCTGATGTATATTTTGTATCTGTGATAATAAAAATACTTTCATCTGAACTTATATTAAATTATCAATTCTTATGAATTCTGCTGTTCTTATCATTTCCTCAATATTTTCATCTATTTTAATTTTCTTTTTATTTTTCTTATTTCTTTGAGGGCAATTATTAGCAAAATGACCTATCTCTTTACAGTAATAACATCTACGTTTTTTAGGACTTGTTTTCCTTCTTCTATAGGTTGGTTTATAAGTTTTCTTATATCCTTTTCTTTTATAATATCTTACCTTACGATTCTTAAAATAAGGTTCTCTATATTTATATTGTTTCTTCTTTTTATACTTTCGTTTTATCTTTCTATAATAGTAAGAGCTATCACATCATATCATTATTGGCATATTAGGTTTATCACAACATGAAGAAATTCTTTTCTTTAATCCTTTATTGGCTTTAGCCATAATAGCATCAGCACACCAATTACTTAATTTATTTATAACATGTTCAATTCTTTTTCCTAACGTATCTATATTTTCTGGATTATATGTCTCTATTAATTTTGATCACCAAGGGTCTGGAATCTTAGCAAAAAATAAGGGTAAATAATTACTTGTATCAGAAACTTGATTATAAATATGATAAT
>JANSVA010000004.1:5784467-5806844 GCA_025504915.1 Erythroxylum reticulatum
ACAAAGTTATTTTCCAATGTCTTAAGTTTCTATTGACACTAAAATCACTCAATTTGGTTTAGTAATTTAGAAGATATGCCTCAAACACTATCGGATTGTTCATATTCAAAAATAGCGTACTATGCACAACTTCCATCCAGAAATTCAACATCTTAGGGACTGAATCATAATTCTACTTTTGCACATGATTTGTATCCCTATTGCTTTAGTTTACTCTAAATGGAAAATCATCTCATTTAGAATCCTATAGATCCAGATATAATCAAAATACCGAAGTATGTTCAGTAAAACAACAATAGTTCATACCATTCCAATAGATTCACTCTATTTATTTCAATCGATCTTTTTCAAATTAATTCAGAATGTTACCAATTTTTTTGGGGAGGTATAAAAATGTCTTATGAATCCAATGATTCAAGAATCAAGTTATTTGGAGGTTGGACGAAGAAGTTATAGCCAAAAAACTATCAGATGTTCATCAGCCTCTCAAAACTTCAAAGTCACTATCGTGCAATTGTATGATAGTGATTTTCGCTATCCAACTTCCAAAGTCACCGTCGCGCTTTTGCACGACAATGCTTTTTGGGTAATCCTCAATGTCACCATTGTGCTTTTGCACAATGGTCCTTTTGGCCTAAAATGCACGATGGTGCTTTTCCACTTCTTCTTCTTTACCGATATCTCAATTTCTAAACTTCATAACTTTTGACCCAGAAGTCCAAAATTTGAAAAACTTTATATGAATGGAAAGCTAAAAGAAAGATATACAACTTTTATGAAGACAATTTTATCAAAATATGCCTGAATCAATACATAAAATTCATTGAATATCGGATGTTCATCAGCCTCTCAAAACTTCAAAGTCTATCCAACCTCCAAAGTCACTGTCGTGCTTTTTGGCTAACCCTTAATTTCACCATTGTGCTTTTGCACGATGTTGCTTTTGGCCTAAAATCTTAAAAGTCATTGTCGTGCTTTTTCAATACGGTGCTTTTCCACTTCTTCTTTACTAATATCTCAACTTCTAAACTTCATAACTTTTTATCTAGAACTCTAAAATTTACAAACTTTATATCAATAGAAAGTTAAAAGAAAGATCTACAACTTCTATGAAGACAATTTTGTCAAAATCTACCTAAATAAATACATAAAATTCACGGAACATCAGATGTTCATCAACTTCTCAAAACTTCAAAGTCGTTATCGTACAATTGTATGATAACGATTTTCGCTATCTAACCTCCAAAGTCATCGTCGTGCCAGAACTCCAAAATTTGAAAACTTTATATCAATGGAAAGCTAAAAGAAAGATCTACAACTTTCATGATGACAATTTTGTCAAAATCTGCCTTAATCAACACATAGAATTCATGGAAGTTCAAATTAAAAATTCAACTCTCCTACTATTCATTCCTAGAATTTTCAAGCTTCCAATTTTCAAAAATCAACATTTCAATTTTTTTATTTCAAGTATTTCCACTCCATTTCAATCAACTCATTTACCATAAATTCATACTACTCCAAAATATACAGTTTAATCAAAAACCATCAAAAGCCAAAAATTCATATTCATCCTATTCATACTTTGTTACTTTTATACATTTTCAACTTTCATTCTCAATTACTATTCTTCCTCTCTACTTTCATTTAAACACTCATCCCACATCTCTACCACCACTGCTATTTATGCTTCGACCCTAAAAAAAACCAAAAGCTGGTCATTTTGCACAGTCAATACGTGAGTTTTCCATGGAGTTAGGGCTTGAAAATAGTTGAAGCTTTTGAAATTTTCAACAAGTAGTGAATAAATTCTTTAAAATTGTGCATTTATGAAATAAATTTGATGAATTCACTGTCATTTGCATGAACATGAGATTTATGTATATATATTCATAAACGCTGTGTTAATAAGATCAAAATGTGAATATAGTGTTATTTTAGTTTGATGATTATTAGTGATCAAATATTGTAGAAATGAGTTTTGGGGTTCGAAATAGCAATAAAATGGTGTAACCTACGTATAATTACAAATATTTTTTTTTCTTATCTACATCACACTATACATTTACAAATTTTATTTTTTTCATTCCTAATTTTTACTAACTAATTTTGTTAGTTCATTTCAAATATTCAAACTTAACAATATTTATTTATACAAATTTAGCCAATCATAAAATAACCTATTAAGCCTTATATTCGTATACATTTTTTAAAATTATAACTTTATTTTTAAAATTATGTACTAAAATCTTATAACACCTGTGACTTATATACATTTACAAATTTTATTTTATTAATTCATTTCAAATATTCTGATTTTTCCTTATTTTCTCCTAAACAATTTATCTACATTAACGAATATATTTTTTCTCAAATTTTAAAAATAACAATATTTATTTATACATATTTAGCCAATCATAAAATACCATATTATTCGTACACATTTTTCAAATTATAACTTTACTTTTTAAATTATGTACTAAAATATTATAACACTTTCATTTACAACTTTTCCTATAAACTTTATAAACTATTTTATCCTTTTTACTATATAAATTTCACAATATTTACCCACCTATTTCTTCCATTTATCTTTTTAATTCATACATCCATTTTTTTTATTCATTCTTTACTATACATTTCAAGGATTTTAAAATTTTACAATTTCTTATTTAAACTAAGTTATTCTTGCAATAAAATTTTAAATTACATAGTATTTATTTATTGTCAATTTATTTTCTATTTATATTCTCCCTTTTATATTTTCAATATAATATATTTAAATCTTCTTTATAAAATTTGCCTTTCATATTTAAAATTTCTATTATTTAATAACTACTTTTTACAAATTACAAATTTAGAATATTTATAACTTGATAGCAAATTTTAAATTTTACGATTTTTTGATCCTAAATTTTAAAATCTCTCATATTTATTCATATATTATAATTGATTAAATCAATTGGGCATTATTACTGCGCATCACGCAGTATTATTCTGCTAGTTTCAAAATAAAACCTCCTCAAATGTCAGTTCCTGGTCCACGGATTTCATCAGTCCATTGCGTTTTGGGACTCTTCTTTGACTTTATGGATATTGCTTTTTAATCTTTTTGATGTCTAATTTTTTTAAGTATTCAATAATAAAAATTATAAATAAAGCAGCATTAATTGGTCAAAATAGTTTATCAGAGTTAAATGCAAATTAGATATAAGATACAATAATTTAAATAATAATTAAATAATTTTATAAAAAATAATTATAATGACAAAAATTCATCCAATTAATATAAAAATATATGTAAATAAATAAGTATTATTATTATTATTATAAATTTTCTACTTATTATTATTCTTATTATCATTAATTTTATCAATTATTTCAATTTTGCTTTTAATATTAAATTTCTTCTTATTATCTCTACTACTTCTATTATTATTATTATTATTATTATTATTATTAGTACTACTACTATTACTACTACTACTACTACTACTATTACTACTACTATTACTACTAGACTCCTACTACTGCTATACTCCTACTACTCCTCCTCCTCCTCCTCCTCCTCCTACTATACTCCTACTACTGCTACTGCTACTACTACTACTCATCCTCCTCCTCCTCCTCCTCCTTCTCCTACTACTACTAGACTCCTACTAATGCTACTGCTACTACTCCTTCTCCTCCTCCTCCTCCTCCTCCTCCTCCTACTCCTACTACTCCTCCTCCTCCTACTACTACTCCTACTCCTCCTCCTCCTCCTACTACTCCTACTCCTACTACTCCTACTACTACTACTACTACCACTACTACCACTACTACCACTACTACAACTACTACTACTACTACTACTACTACTACTACTACTATCGACATTCTTCTGCAAAGAACTCCTAAAATCAATAGACAGCAACCATGAAGCTCGTCTCATTGAACTAAGAATCTTCTCATTACTGTCAAGATACAACTTGAGAAAATCAACAGATGGTTTAATATGAGAATCTAACAACCTCCAGAAAAATTTCAGATTTGCTAATACAAGCTCGTGCAAATGCTTACCCCCAAATCCAGATTAGATCAAGAACTTAACTTTAGGTTTGAGATTGCTTTCGACCCCGCAATAAACAATCAAGGGGTGTTTTCCCACCATTTTGGTGATGTGGGTATTGCTAAAGCCGTGAGATTTCAAGAACCTGACCAAACGTCGAGATTGATTTTGCTTATCTCTGTCTATTTGGAGTTTTTTGAAGATTGAGAGAGCAGAATCCGAAGAGAGCCCACAAGTCCTGACGAGGAAATCAACCGTGAATGAAGATGAGGGTCCTGAGAAGGTGCGTAACAGCAATTGTATGGAGTACAAGAAAACAAAACGAGAAGACAACCAAAGGCATAACTTGTTATGAATTGCAAAAATGAACCCAAATTTTGATAAGACCCAAAATCTAGAAAGAAGAAAAGAAAGAAAATTGAAGAGATTAACACAACAAGCTAAGAATACGAGTATAGAAAAACACAAGCACACGTGAAAACGAAGAAAAGGATAAGAGCAGCAACATACCAATAGAAAGGCTAGAGACTGTAGTCGAGATCGAAGACCGCCAATCTGGGCAATACTTGGAACATCCCTATTATCTGAACTGCTTTGTTTTTCACCTTCTCTAGGTCTCCCATCTCTCTGTCTCTCTGTCTCTCTGTCTCTCTGTGACCAGTCTAGAAATGGCCCTGCCTCTCTAGTGACCTCTTTCCTATCATGTATATTTAGCAATACTTTGAATTATTAGAAGAAAATTTACAATTACAATGATAAGTACCAGTTTTCATGCAAAATAATACGAACAGGATCTTCAAGAATAATCATGTAAGACCAAATTTAATACGTCCTTTGACAATTCTTTTGACATTCGTGGCATTCCTATGTAATCATTAATAAATAGGCATGAATAAGAATGCAATTTTTATTCTTTAACTTTTAATTGATTAGTTAGTGGTAACAAATACAATGGTTAATTATTAAAAAAATTTAATTTTTACTTAATTTTGTAATTATAGTCTGAATTTCAAAACGTGCCAATTAAATATTAAAATTTGCAAAATTTCTAAATTTTAGCCTAATGTTAGTCTGTTAACTTTGCTGATGTGAATTGCTATGTGTACGAGAAATCCTAATTATTAATACAAATTAGCCAAAATTAATATAAATAATGAAGATTAATGGATTGACATCGTTTAATCACATAATTAAAACTACTTTGTTTTAAAAAAGAACGCAGATTAATCCCTAAATCAGTTTATGCAGCCCTGACACCCTCAACCTTCATTTTTAGTTTGTTCTTTTCACATCCTAAGTCACCCTCATATCACAACGCACCAGCAAGCTCTTCATTTTTAGTTTGTTCTCCCGACCTCCTCAATCCTTCATGGCTGACGACGATGCAATGCAAGAACAAAAGGAGCTTCCTGCAATGCATGAAGGGCTGAGGGTGTCGGGAGAAGAAACTGAAAATGGAAAGGTAAGGGTGTCTAAAGAACAAACTGAAAACGAAAGGAACAAAATTAAAAACAAATGATGAGGGTGTCGGGAGAAAAAATTGAAAACAAAGGGTCAGGGCTCAAGGCTACGTAAATTGATTTAGGGATTATTACGTCATTTTTTAAAACGACATCGTTTTAGTTATGTAATTAAACGATGTCGTTTTATTAATCTTCATTACATGTGTTAATTTTAGTTGAAATGTATTAATAATTAAGGTTTCTGGTACACATGACAAGTCATGTCAACAAAGTTAACGGAGACATTAATGTCAGGCTAGAATTAGACAAAATTGAAAATTTAATCATTTAATTGTCACATTTTGAAGTGCGGACTATAATTGCAAAATTATGCAAAGTTTGAGATTTTTTAATAATTAACTTGGTACTACTGTCGCCTGCAATTAAATTCAAAAATAAATTGACTTCCATCAATACAAATTAATGTAGTAGTGGAAAGTGTGTATCGTTCCCACAAGAAATTTTTAGCGGCAAAGAGTCTACGGGTTCATAACTAAAACAAAGTAAAGGGGGGTTGGTTTAATTCACGGTAATTTAAAAAAAAGAATGACAAAATCGAAAATCAATAAAAGTAATTGATATGAAAATTTAATAGAAAAACCTTAGTCTCGGGTCACCGATGTTATCACACTAAAATGAATCTTTGATATAAAATTTAGTTCATTAACAGACAATCATTGCGTGATATTTTCTCTTAAGTGTAAATGAATAGAAACATATATTCTATGCATTCTTATTAATCAACAACCTAGATACGATCGTAGATTCAATTGAATAATAGCTTTAAGAATTAAGAAACCAATGAATAAGATAACACATGTACGACATGCATTTAATCAAAGATGAGTATCTTCTTAAAATTTTCCACTCTAACGTAAAGAAGGTAATCCTAATTGTCACTTATGATTAACAAAACTGAACGTCATATTTCATTAATCTAGTTATTGAACGCATTAATTCCTAGTTGTGCACCTAGAAATCAACCAATTCAATTAGAAAAAGTAATTTGGAAGACACTCAATGTTGATCAACAAAACAAACTTTATTGAAACATCTCACACATTATAGATGATAACATCGTTTCCCTCAACCAAGAAAAGAATTTAGCTACTCATAACAAAAGTGAAAATAAACAAAGTAATAGCCAAACACAAAGTCTCCATCCCTGGTCTTTCCTAAAGAATCCGAAAATTCTTAGAAAAACAATGTAGAAACCAAAACCTAGCTATGGTTGTCGAGAAAACTAGAAGAAAAAGAATGAAGAAAAAATGTAAAACTACTCGTAAGGGCTATCATAAGTAGTAACGCTTTTGGTACTTTTATTGTTTTTTGATCCCTTATCTTCTCCTTCTCGTGATCTTCATCAGATAATCCTTATCCCCACTTCAAGTTACAGATCTATATTGATAAGATAGCAATCTAATCTTTAAAGATTATGAAAATCTCGAATTTGAACTTGAAAATAGATTTTGCATATTGTTTCTGTCCTTACACGTGCCCACGCTTAGTCACTGAATTTGCTATCAATTTGAAATTTTCTGATTTTCTTTGTTTCCTTCACATATTTTTGATTTAATTTCATCTCTAAAGTGTTGAAAGTCACCTGAGAACAATTAAAAGACAATTCCATTAATTTTAGATAATAATTTCCACACATTAAACAGAATTAAATAGAAAATAAGCGCAAAATGACAACTTAATAAATTCCCCCACACCAAACATTTGCTCGCCCTCGAGCAAACATGTCAAACCACTACACGCTATCAATTCATCCTTCATAAAATTAAGTGCACACAATCCGTTAACTTAGGCCAGCAAGACTTAGGTTGCACATACATCATAATCGTCTTTCATCGATACAGATAAACAAAGTCAAAATAAGACATCTTTGTTCAAAAGGTAAGTATGTAACCAAAATGAATTCTTCTCACGGATTTCCCTCTTACACTCGAGTGTTTAAGGTCAAAGTGTTTCTCTCAAATCTCCCTCTAACAGATTGCACTACCATAGGCTTGCAAATTCACCAGGAATTATTCATTCGAATTACATGAGCTCATAGATTATAAGGACTGTATTATGGGTTATAATGGGGTTAGGTTCAAAGGTAAAGTAAACATGGTAAAGGGTTAATCAGAAGCATTCACAAGGTATCAAGTAAAAGGGACACTCGAATTTAAAATTCTGAGATAAACATATGAATATAAATGACTACAATTTCTCATTACTAATTAATGCTACTATGCTTTGTTCTTTTTCATTTTCTTTTTTCTTTTTTCTTTTTCTTTTTTTCATTTTCTTTTTGTTTTACTTGGCTAATGCTAAGAACAAGGAAGAACAATAAAAGCAAAAGAATTTACTACCAGCATAATTTAATAAACAGATGAGTAGAAATACTTATAAAAGTATTTCATAATACAATATAGAATAAAAAGTCTCAAATTACTCAATGTTTCATTCAACTTGTAATAGGGTAAGGCTAATGGGATTTTTTAAGTTTCAATGTAAGGTGATTGATTGAAAAACAAGGTTAAAGGCTCAAAAATATTTGCAAAGGGAAAATAACTAGGTAGATCATTTTTAAGCTAAAGGGTGTAAAAATAAAAAAAGCCTTAATCATTTCAATAAACCATGTAATCAAACAAATTCAATCCGATTTAGTGCAATTTCTGAAGGTAAACCTGATTAGAGGAGCATCACACAATACAAATAAATAGAATAACATAAAAATGATGTCATTAAAGCTCAAATCCGCTCACAGGTTTAACTTAAGAATTCACCTTAATTTCACAATTTACCTCATCACTCAAATGTCAAAATTTTGACTAAGTCCATAAGATTGGTTATTGCAATCAATTCACATGTTTCACTTTAGAGTCACATAGCCCAATTTAATTTTATGCACACACTCAATCTCATCCAAACTACTATAATAAAGCTTGATGGCTTAGCATACAACACATGCATGCAAAAACAACAAAGAGATCAAAGAAAGGCAAGATCACATAGTCACACACATGTACTCCATATCCTTCGCCCACATTGAGAATGGGCATTGCCCTCAATGTCCAAAAACAATAAAAGCGTAAAAGAGGGATGGAAATAGAAGTGCTCCCTTAGATTGAAGACGCCATATGCAACTTTGAATTGAATGATTGCATCTTTGAAAATGCAAATAGCAGTGATAAAGTGAAAGATTGTAGTTTCCTTTTCAAACACCTATAAACAAAACAAACCAAAGAAAACAGGTAAAATACTCAAAGCAAACACTCAAAAGATATGCATAAAAGAGAAAAACACAAAAAAAGAAGAAGGATGAGGTGCCTCCCATCAAGTGCTTATTTTAGGTCATAAGCTTGACCTTTGGCATATGTAAATCATCCATTATCGAATAGATACTTGAGCCCAACAGGAAGCATGCTCAAACTCTGTGAGGAACATAGAGCACCTTCCCTTGAAGTAAGCTTTTTATCAGCATGATGCCTCGAGGATTACGAGGAGTGAAACTTCATTCTTTCACCATCATACTCTAATGTCCACTTGTCTTTCCAGGCATCGTCCTTCTCACACTAGGATGGTCTTTGTAAGAGTATCACCAATGGGTGTGGAGACTCGACATCCTACTTATCACCTTTAATTTTTAGCTCGCTTGCCCACAACTCGTTCAACTCATATGTATTAGCGACTTTTCTTCTTCTTTCTTCTCTTCTTATTCTTCTTCTTCTTGTACCTGTAAACAACTAGGAAAAGGAAACGAAATTCAGTTATCGATAACATGAACTGCATCGCTTACCTTAGGAGGTTGCACATCCTCTATCTTTTCTCGAACTATAACCTCTTCCTTTTCTAACTCAGCTTGCTTTTCCTTTATTGCTTCTAGGTTCTCTAAATGATATCCACTCTCTGAAGGAATGCACAACTCCTCCGGAACACTCTCCTGTTGGCTAAGAACTCTTGCAGACATTTGGGCTTCCAGTCTCTCCACTAAGTGGCTTAATTGATCTTCCAAGGTCTTCAAGCTACTAATAGTTTCCTACTAGAATTGAAGAGTGCTCGTTGCCAAACTCATTACGATCTCCTCCAAAGACATCTCATTAGCTTATGGTGGCGATGGTAGAGGTGGAGGCTCTGGCTAGAAGTAGAACTGCTCTTGATAGTAGCTCGGTGAAAAAGCAAATTTGTACCTTGTATCCTATAAAACAGGACACGTACAAAAAGAATAATCCAAAAATGAGCAAACTTAATATACCTTAGCTTGCTCGTCATCCTTCGGTACTTGCGCGATTAAGGGTGTGAAATTCACCACTTGATGCTCAAACCTGAAAGTAGCAACAGATGGAAACTCATCATTATAATAAAGATAATATGAAAAATCAAAATCAAAAGCATAATGACAGTGAGTCATGTTGCTAAAAGATTGAAAAATCAAAAAAAGATGTGAAACTAAAACAAACAGAAGACAAGGTAACCAAGAGCAACAAATTAAAAAACAAAAACATCACACACAAAAAAAACCGTTAAGAAATTTCCCAACAACAGTACCAAATTTTGGTACTGCTATCGCCTGCAACAAAATTTAAAAATAAACCAACTTTCGTCAATGCAAATTAATGTAGCAGTGGAAAGTAGGTACTGTTCCCATGAGAAATTTTTAACAGGAAAGAGTCTACGAGTTCAAAACTAAAACAAAGTAAAAAGGCGGGTTGGTTTTAATTAACTGTAATTTAAAAAAAAGAATGACAAAATCAAAAATCAATAAAGGTAATTAGATCTGAAAATTTAATAGAAAAATCTTAATTTTGGGTCACCGATGTTATCACACTAAAATTGATCCTTGATATAAAATTCAGTTCATCAATAAACATTCATTAGGTGATATTTTCTCTTAAATGTAAATAAATATAAACATGTATTCTACGCATTCTTATTAATCAACAACCTAGATACGATCGCAGATTCAATTGAATAATAGCTTTAAGAATTAAGAAACTAATGAATAAGATAACACATGTACGACATGTATTTAATCAAGATGAGTATCTTCCTAGAATTTCCCACTCTAACATAAAGAAGGTAATCCTAATTGCCACTTGTGATTAACAAAATTGAACGTCATATTTCATTAATCTAGCTATTGAACGAATTAATTCCTAGTTGCGCACCTAGAAATCAATCAATCCAATTAGAAAAAGTAATTTGGAAGACACTCAATGTTGATAAAAAAAAACAAACTTTATTGAAACATCTCACACATTATAGATGATAACATCGTTTCCCTCAACTAAGAAAAGAAATTTAGCTACTCATAACAAAAGTGAAAATAAATGAAGTAATAACCAAATACAAAGTCTCTATCCCTGGTCTTTCTCTAGAGAATATGAAAATACTTAGAAAAATAATGCAGAAATCGAAACCTAGTTATGGTTGTCAAGAAAGCCAGAAAAAAAGAATGAAGAAAAAACGTAAAACTACTTCTAAGGGCTATCGTGAACAATAATGCTTTTGGTACTTTTATTGTTTTCCAATCCCTTATCTTCTCCTTCTCGTGATCTTCAACAGATAATCTCTATCCCCACTTCAAGTTACAGATCTCTATTGATAAGATAGCAATCTAATCTTTAAAGATTATGAAAATCTCAAATTTGAACTTGAAAATAGATTTTGTAGAATGTTTGTCCTTGTACGTGCCCACGCTTAGTTACTGAATTTGCTACCAATCTGGAATTTTCTGATTTTCTTTGTTTCCTTCGCATCTTTTTGATTTAATTTTATCTCTAAAGTGTTGAAAATCACCTGAGAACAATTAAGAGACAATTCCATTAAGTTTGGATAATAATTTCCACACATTAAAGAGAATTAAATAGAAAATAACCATAAAATGACAACTTAACATAACCCTAAATAAAATAGACAGTGACAAAATCAGAATAAATTACAAAGAGTCTTAAACTCTTATTTAGGTATAAGGTAGAATCAAATATCGGGAATAAGCAATAAGAGATATTATTAAAATATTGTCAAGTTATTAATTTATTATGAAAATATTATCAAGATATTGATTCTTATCATAATATTATCATTAATTATTTTATTTGGTTTCATTGATTCTTTTATTCTTATCATAAAAGTTATTCATAATTATTTCAAAATGAAAATTTTATAAATTATTACAAAATTGAACAATTATGTATAAAATATAAGATGTTTTAATTATTTATTTACAAAATAAATCAAAAAAATAATTATCATTTTTAATATTTAATACCAAATATTAGCATAACTATTAACTTAATTTAATATCATAACAAACAAGCATAATTAGTAATTTCATTCTTATTTCGATTCATACTTTCCATTTTTATTCCTTTTTTTTATTCTTTCACTATTAGTTACTTCTTTACGATCGGAAGGTCGCGGGTTTGAATCACATAAATAGTTTCTTTATAAAATGCAAATGGAAGATTGCGTACAATTGATGACTCTTCATTGACATTTACAAAGTAGGAAACTTTGTGTATTGGGGTTTGCCTTTATGATCCACCAATTCACTATATAAAATACAACCCCAATCTAGCAGCAAATATTGAAAAGCCTAATGGAAGGATTTAGAACATTTATTAAATTATCTTCATTGCATCAATCTATTGCATGCAAAAGTAGCTAAAGACAAATTAGAGAAACTTAGCCATAAATGCTTCTCAAAACTAAACATAAATAATTTTTCATATTGGATCTAGTGTTTTATGCATCATAAATGTCAAATGATCAATCTCAAGTACCTAAAAAAGAATGGATATTATACTCTATAGTGAATTTTTTACTCCCATAATATATAACTGCAATAATATATCGAGTTGTGCACTCATATAGGAAATAAATATCACTTGTGATTGACAAGTAATTAACAGTGAAAGTACAAATTGGGGTCATAATTTAAAATGATGTAAAAACTAATAAGTTAAACCAATCATACTATATTATCATTTTTAAAGTATTAAATTCGCTTATATTTTGAGAGATAAATAATTTTTGATAAAGTTTCCTTCAAACTTGAGCAATGATACATTTATCAAGAAAGAACTCACTCATTAATGGAGTTAAAAATTAAAACAACTAAGGGAAAAAAGTAGAGAAGTACTACATGTAAGAATTAGCCTTCCTAAAATCATCATTTCAAAGACAACTATCATAATTTAAGCTTCCATATTCTCATCATAAGATAAAGCATACTTCAATATAAACATAAAGACTATATTAAACTTAATTTAAAAACTCATAATCCTATAGCTAAAAAAAGTATAAAAAATACATATAAAACAATAAAGAAATCACCACAACAACATTTTGCCTACCATATGTACAAAACCTATCGAAATAAGATACAAATCAGATTCATTCTTTTTGAAACAATAATATTCCTTTTTTTTATACCTTTTAGTCCATCACTACTTAGTTAAGCACATAACTCTATAAAGAAAAAAAATAGAATCTCAATATTGTAACCAAACCTACCTTTATTGGCCTTAATTTCCTTATATTAATTAAAATTACTATGTAAGTCAATCCAACTAGCAATAAGGCAAAGGGAAAAAAGCACTTGCAATCTTTGACAAAATTTATAATGAAAACATGATTTCACTTTTTATATTTAATCATACCTTTATGTTTTTCCTAACTTATTGTCTTCAAAACCAATAAGAATAATGAGAAACTAATGAAAAGCCATGAAGTACAAAATTCATCACTATCTTAAGAAACTATCCAAAAATTCAATAGCCACCTAAGGCCTTTATATCACTATGTTTCATATTGTTTTATAAACTTTAAACAAAGAAAACATGAAAGCCAGACACATAAGAAATGCATTTGAATTCTGGGTGTAGTTTTGCCCATAAAATAACACCATGAAAATCAGTTTGGTGAAGATGCAAAAAATAGCACAAAATCAAATAAGACAAAATGGACAAACTTCATCTCTGTTGTGTTTTTATTTGTTTCACTTCTAATTGGACTAAAAGAAAAAGAAATCTAGAAATCACAATCCTAGAAAGCACTGTAGAAAGAAGAAGTTTATCCCAACCAGTTTGGATGGTTTTTTAAAGGTTTAGTCAAACCAATCAATTTGCATTTTAACAGACTAGGTTTAAGTTTTAGGGGTTTTTACAATTAATCAAACAAAATAATAGGTTAGTTCCCATTTAACCTGGTTGAACTAGCTGATTTGATTTGATTTTTAAAATATGGTGGGTAACAACTCACTTATAGTTATATTAAGTATACTAAATTTTATTTATTGAATTAAGTTTATTAATTATAAATTATTCATTTATCAAACTATTCATTTAAAACATATAATTCATTGAATATTATAAACTTTTAAGATTTTATTCATTATCCACTTGAAATAATAATAATAATAATATATTTTGTTATTTATATGTATATAAGAGATGTCATTTGGTCGATAAATTGTTACATATATCTGGCGTCGAATAATTCACAAATAATGGAATGATAGTCACCCTATTTTAGCATTGGCTATAGGATGCCGCTAATTCTCACTTATTTATATATCAACTGCCTTTTTAGGGCCTTAATTATGCAACAAACATGATTCACTTACAAAAATACAACTATAGTTATGCACCTATAATTTCATTTTTGCATTAGTTGTAAGTTTATCCTGACACCCAAACTTATGAGTCACATGCTAAGTTAATCTCTATGTCATCATAATCATGCAAAGCACATATAATTCATATAAACGTAACCTTTAGAATTAATCATAATTTTACCAAGTAATTAAAATTAGGGTTCTTCACAAATTTAACCCAAATATAAAGATTACATGTTTCAAACATCTAATCGAGTAGGTTATCAAAGCCCTCAAAATTAATTCCAATTCTCTAACTTCTTGTATTAGTCGTGGAACCAAGTTGAATCTCAAAAAAACTAAACACTAGTTTCTTAATTTTAATTAACAAAATAAAGAGGGGGTTTATGATTAATTAAATAATTTACTAAAATTAACAAGTAATCAAAATAAATCAACTGATTATAAAAGTGAGAAATTCAAGAGTACCTAACTTCAATTCAAGGGAAATATCCCATCTAATTATAACATCGATCATTGGTCTGAAAAGAATACTTTTCACAATTCAAGCAATTAGTTTGAAACATGTTTGGATAGTTATAATAAGTCTCAAATTTCTTAATTTAATTAGTTCAAACTTAACATTTAAACCAAAACTTACCATCAATTGATTGGGTATGATAGCATTCCATATCAATTAAATAATAGCAATAAGTTTAGTGAAAAAGGCTAGACCCAAAATTAAATAATTGTGATAGCTAAAACTATTTAGCTTAGTTTTCTTATTTTTTATAGGTTAAATATGCAAATTGATAAATATCTTATTTGCTACTTGTACCAATCCTTTAAGACAATTACGGATCACTAAATTTATGGGTAGCTATAGAATAATTAACATTAAATTAATTTATCAAATCAATCAATATTAATTATTTATGAAATATAAGAACACGAAACAAGAAATACTTTAAACATAAATATAAGTTTAAAACAAAACGTCACAGGGTTACAACTAGAATTTTGAATCCTCTTAAATCAGAATATTTGGGTTTAGCCACACATGATTTTAGTTCCAACACCAAAAATAGAAGAAAAGATGAAAGATTGAGAGAAAACTATGAAGAAATGAAAAAAAAGAAAGTGTTAAAGAAGATGAAAGATGTGTTTTCTCTCTCTTTCCTACTCTAAACCAAGTCTCCTTCTATCCTACAAAGATCCCTATCTAAAAAAAATTCAAATTCTTACATAATATAGATGGAAAGAAGTTTCCTAATTGAATTCCAACTCTTTAAGTGAATCTGATATTAGGTGTGATCTTGCCTTATCCACTGCAATAATTTGTCCACTTTTTCTCAAAATTTGTAATGACTAATAATGCTCCATTTTGATGTAATCTCTACTTGTCATCTCCTAAAACAAAACAAATATTAATTTTCCTATTTAAGCACTAAAATATAGCTAAAAAAGACATAATTTCAATTGGAATGACCAAATAACATCTTATCAAATTCTCCCGCACCACACTCATGCTTATCCTTAAGCATACATCAATTCAATACTTCAATCATTCTCATAACGACCTCTCATCTTCTTTCATGTTATCCAAAAATATCCAAAACCTAATTCACATTAAAGGTTTAGGATAAAATGACAATCGAGAGAATAAACACTCATAGGACACATTGTTAGAATGAAAATATAGCATCCCTTCAATTCCATTAAACAAATGAACTAAGACTGGACACCTTCTAATGGATTTCACTCTATACACTTAAAGTGTTTAGGATTCATTAATCTCTCAAACCAAAGCATAGTGAGTTATTTCCATAAGCTTACTAAAGAATCATATCTTCACCACTTAACAAAAATGAACTTAATGCATAAATGAAAAGGAACTTGAAAAGGGCTGTAATGTGGCTTAAGTAAGGTAAAACAAAATGAAATTTTTAGGTTAAATAAATGGAAGTAATTCATTCAAGCTTACCTACACAAGTTTCAACTTAAATCAATGCAAAACTCACTTGATTCAAATAACATCCTTTAAAATCACATCTCTTTTTTTATACTTTTTAAAAATTTTCTCTCTTTTTTAAATAAGAACATCAAAATGTATAAATATTTTTATAGTTCTCCCCTAATCTATAAAAAGTGAAAAATAAGAATAATGCAACTTGAATAAACTAATTTACTTTTCATGGAAATAGTCAAAATCCCATGCTGCAAATAAGCTTTAAACAATTTCTTCAATTTAAGAGCTCAAAATCATTAAGGACATAAAAAAGAAGAAGGGTGAAAGTGACTTATAACAAAGTTATTATACAAGAAAAGAAAGGTAAGGCTCATATTGGTTTTATGGGGATAAAAAATAAGGTAGGCTTGTTTAGGTCAAAAATAGTTATGTTAAGTGCCCTTATCATCTTTATACACATTCATAAAAAATGTGGTCTCAACATGTATTCACAAGAAAATTCTAGCATAAACAAGCTATGTTTGATAATAAAAAAATGTGTGAGAATAAAAGTAATGAATTCTCTTAGGTTTAAAGCTTAAGTAGGTGTCAAAATGCATCAAGCCTTGCACACTTTCATTCAAGAAAATCAATGATATACTTAAAATAATTTAATGAAAACACCAATCATACTTATCTCTTTCATACATTATTTATTAAACCAAAAATATATCTTAATTTAAGGATTGTTTATAAACAACAATAAAAAAATTATGAGGCTATTATGAGAAATAATCAATATATAAATCTTAGAATTTATGAATTCAAACATAAATCATAAAGTTCATCACAATATATACTCTTGCTCCTCCACACCTAAATCATACATTGTTCCTACTGTATGGACAAGATGCTCACATGTCACAAAAATAGTCAACGAAAATAAAGCTTGGAGTTGAAGACTCCCTTAAGTTGTGAGCATTTGATGGTGTTGGTAGATATGGAGATACCACCCCCATGAATTGGAGCAGAGCATCCAATTCTTCTCAAGTTTAGAAATTTTACATTCCAATCTCTCCAATAAAAAATCATGCTAATGTTAGATTGGTGGACCCAGAAGATACAAAGGTGATGGAACTTCACGATCCTCTTATTTTATTGATGATGACCCTCTAAGGTCTTAAAGAAAGTAACCATTCATATCCTAATAAAATTTCACCTTAATAGGTAATAAGTAAAAGGGAAAATGAAAATTATAGGACTATAACACCACAATTATGTTTGAGCAAAATCCAAAACAGTAGATTTGCACTATTTCTTACCATAAATAGAAAAGGAGGTTTAGGAATAATAGCATGGATAGAAAAAGAGGCAGTTCTAGGTTGCATAATTTTATGATAACTATGACTCATAACCAAAAATGTCACCTTATTGCCAATTATAAACACATAAAACATTAGGTTTTGATTTTTAAAGGAAGGAGAACCATCTAAAACTAAATCATATAACTAAAAATAAATAATTTCACTGAGATTTTCAAAGGTGGCTGAAGTAATAGTAGAGTAACATCAGTGAAAACAAAGGTTTGTAAAATAATAGAATTTGAGGTGTCAACATCAACTAGCATAAGCAGTAGGAATTATTTAACCTTACAGTGATGGTCAGGATGAAATTTCTTCTTACAGTTAAAATAAAAGTCACAAATTGATTAGTTTTGCATTTAATCTTAGGTAAGAGTTTGAAATGGGTATTTATTCATAGTTTGGGGTTTACGTAATAAAGGTTGAGAAGGAGGAAAAGAAACAGATAATAAATTTTTAGGGATAAATCTGAAGTAAAATAGGGAAGGGGTTTAGAGTCAATCAACTTTTTATCAATGAGTTTTATATCACCAATATCTTGAGTAATATTAGTGGGGTTAGAATAGTAATGTCCCTCTAAATAGCAAGAATTAACTAACAATGAAACAATTTAAAAGGCTATTAAGTGACATTCCATATACTATATTGCTTAGTTTTCCAAACTTTTCCTATTAAGCAATGGCATTAATGGTTTGATGAAGCTTGAAAAGCTCTACCTAATGATTAGCATAGCAGATGGTCTAAACCATAGCTCTAAAGCAGGAGCAAAAGAGTCCTAATTTGTGAGCTATTGGTTATGGAACATGTATTTAAACTAGTTTAAAGCTTCTCCTTGCATATAAAGAGAGATTATAGAAATACGTTGGTCTTGAGGAACATTATAGAGTGTAAAACATCGCTCTTCTTAAGAAAGTGATCTAGTACGTGAACACCGTTAAAGCTTTATAATTGTAGTTTTAGTGGTTTGAGGGTGGACTGTGTCTATGTTGAGGGTAAAGGAAAAGGTAAAGTAGAGGATGCAGGTCTTAGAATTGTAGGTATATTAGGTGGCATTAAAAATTAGGAGAGGTTTAAAGGGAAAGATTGATAAAACGGGTTGAAATTAGAATTAACATGTTGATATATAAAAAGTTTTATAGTGGGAGGAGGAATATAGGTTTATGGTTGAGAAGCAATAAGAGGAATAGAATATACCAATGGAGATAGGAGTTAAGTAGTGGAAGTTAGTGAAATCTAGGTAGATTCGAGTTGAATGGTTGATGTTGGAAGGCTGGGTAGGTGGAGGCAACAAAAATTGAGGTGCAAGAATCATTTCTAAAATATCAATATACATTGGTTTTATAGAATCTTTAGTTTTAACCAGAGATGATTTTAGGTCTTCTTATTTTATCTACATTCGTTGAACCTAAATTACAAGAGATGCAATAACATCCTCCAGAGTTAGATTAGATTATGACTAGGTAGGTTTAAGAGACATGACAAGGAAACAAGAGCACCAAATGATAGGAAGATGGGTAACCTATAATAATTATCCCAATTCGAGAGGAGAAACTCTCTAGAAAGGAAGGGGACTAAGCATGAAGCTCGACTTAAGTTCAGTATAGCTTTGGACACACAACTTATTTATTTTTTTAAAAATAAATTTGAAAAATAAAATGACTGTATTTTTCATATAAATTGCTCGAGTTTATTTGACATGCCTAGATTGATTGTATAATATTAATATAATATTAGACAGAATGTTTGGGCAATTAATTGTAATAATCTCTTAGTTATTTCCTTATTCATATTCTTATATCTCTCTATATATAGGATTTCTTGTACATATTATACACAACAATAATATACAAACTTCGCTTAATACTCTGTAACTAAATTTATACATCTTATCGACTTGTCTCATATCACATTTATTTAAATAAAAACAGATCTACCATATAAAAGGATCAAGTCATTCATATTCATGTATAAACAACTATACTCTTTTTTATTATTATCAAAACATTTTAATAAAAGAACTTGCGGCATGTGAATGCATCATTTGTCTTTCGATTATCTTATCAAATCCCAAGTAACACATTTTGCACATATTTAGTTTGAATAGCATCCTAAAAACTACATAAAATGAAGCTCTTCTATATGAATCGTCTTTTTGGAAGAGTTTAACTTTTAAAATTTAGTTTTTATGGAAACTAGATGAAAGTTTAAATTTTCGTCATAGAGTTCAACTTTGATAACATCATAATTCTTTTTAATCACTACAAAAGTGTAAATTTAACTATAACAATTTCACCAAAATACAAAATTTATTATTTTTATAAGTTACGTAGGTCTTACTTTGTCTTATAATAGACACGTGACCAGATCACTTGTTCCTATTACTCTGTTCTAACTCTGTTTTATAAAAATCTATCAATTCAATTAATGGAGTCTACAAAAATTGGACAACTGAGATTATACTGAAAGAGAGGGCACACCAAAAATTGGAACAGAAGATCTTGCGTTAACAGACACGTAGGGAAATGAGATTTACATATTTGATTAAACTTAAATTAATTTAAACTAAATTTTCTTAATTTTGTTTAATTTAATATTCTGGTTAAACCTATTAAACCCCATTAAACCTCAATAATCTGATTTTATCCTAATTAAACCCTTTAAATCCAAAAATCCAAACTATTCAAATTTCCTAAATTGATTTATCTCTTCCACGTGATTTGAATTGGATATGGATATCGAAGACCATTGGCTGAATTGGTTGGTACTCAAATCACCAGAGAATCTCTAGAATTTGTTAAAGTTCAAGGTGACGATCATATCTGACAAGGGCGGTCATTGTTTGTAGCTTTAAAACAACATCAAGAATGAAAGTAGAAGAAGATAGATTAAGATGTAATTAGTGGAACTATCTTAACTGTGGAAGAAAAAGATGGATCACAGGATGTTCCAAAAACTACCCGCGCCATACCTCTAACCAAAGTAACTATTTGGATACACTGTTTTTTAATCTTGGAAGAATCACGTAACCAAAAACCTAGAACAATAAATAATCATATACGAAATAGGAATACACAAGAACAATAATAACAAAAACGGAGAAAAAAGGGAGGGTAATAAACGAGAGATAATATGAGAGCTTACGCTTGACCCAGTCTATAGTTAACGGTTCAGCTTAATTTGACCAAACTTTAAGTCGGATTTCATGATTTAACTTAACCAGAAACTAGTACATGATAATAAATCAACGTTAACTCTAGATTTCTTCTCTTCTCTTCTCTTCTTTCAGTTGCACGTCAAGTGTAGTAATTTTGTTATTTTCTATATAATCTCCATCACTCATTTCTCTTCCATAAAAGAAATTACAAATTTTGTTATTCTTACTCATTTGGAGAAAGATAAATAAGAATATTTTATGGGAAACTATGTACTACTATATGCTATATTGGGGGAAACCATGTGTTGCAATCCTTGGAAATTGGAATTTCGTTTGCTTTAATCTTTGAGTTGTTTATGAGGTTTTTGAGGGAATTAGGCTAGAAAGCTTGGAAAGCATAGAGGGAAACCATCTATTGCAATCAGGCCGTGAGGGGTTTCAAATTGCTCGAAGTTTGATCGGATCAGGCTTAGCTGACATGAGCTAAGCTTGATTGGACTTTAATCCTAGCTCAAACCACCTAGAAAAGACTTGGGAGTGTGCTCGAGTAGCCTTAGGTCCATCTCAACTTGATCCGTTACTAACTTTAATTGTGATTATTATAACTTTGGCTTTCAAGCAATGATGTGAATATCATATTAGACTTGGTATTAGATTAAGTTCTAGTATGATACGGTGTTGATACCGGTTAATATTGAGTATCATTTTGAATAATTTTTTAAATTTATGAAATAGTCTTTGAATTTTTATAAAAATTACAAAATAGTTCATAGTTATATTGTACAGTTGTACTATATATTTTTAACCTTGTCTCCAAAAATCAAAATAATAAATAATAATCGTAATTAATATGACATAATAATAATTTTCAGATATTTTACATATAAATAATAATAACAATTTACATGAAAAAAGGAATCTTTATCATATAAATATAAAAATAAGAACAATATAAAGTATTTAAAATATTAAAATATTAATTTTTATTATATAATAAATAATAATTATATCAAAACATCTAATAAAAATAATAATAAATATCTTTAACTCTCAAATTATTATAATTTATAACATGAGTTCGTGATAAGGAAATAACAAAGTAGAATTGAAATATGAAACAAAAATATATATTATTTAATTTACTATCAATTAAATATATTATATATTTAATTAATTAAAATTAATTATTAATAAAATTTTAAATATCCTATGTTAATTTATAAAATTAATTTAATAATTATTAATAAATATAATTAAATTTAAAAATATTTTTAAAATATATAAATTTCAAATAAAATTTGATTTAATAATTAAAAATATATAAATAAATATTAGTTTATAAATAATAATTTTTAAATTATTCATTTTAAAAAATATTTTATACTTTATTAATAAATATTATATAAAAGATTAAAATAAATTTAAATAAAACAATCTATTTTTAAGTTTAATTTAACATAATAAATAATAATAATAACAGTTTTTATTTTATTTTATTTTAAAATTAAAAATTAAAAATCACAAAAAAATTTAACTAAATGATTAATTATAAAAAATGTTCCCCAGGTTGCGTCTATTCCATCTGGGCTTTTTTTTCTTTTGTCTTCTTCTTTTCTATTCTCGACTCTTTTTTTCACTTTCTTTTGATTTGTCCTCTTCGATCTCATAGAATTCAATCTCCATTCTCAACCCATGACCAATATGAGCTCGAAATTTCCTTCGTAATTCTGGAAGCGCCCTAAAGTGCTTATGGTATCATTATAGGGTGGTT
>JANSVA010000004.1:5810600-5824955 GCA_025504915.1 Erythroxylum reticulatum
AAAAAAGAAAAGTAGGGGGAGGTAGGGGTGAAATTTTTTTTTTTTAATTTTACAACTTAATCCCTATATTTTTCAAAATTTTCAATACTAATCGATGTATGTCAATACTAGTTGATAAACAGGTCGATACTAACTAATATTTATTGCCGGCATATAAATATTCCTATTTTATACCATTCTTCAGCTAATACATAAAGA
Source organism: Erythroxylum reticulatum (assembly GCA_025504915.1). Classification (NCBI taxonomy): domain Eukaryota; kingdom Viridiplantae; phylum Streptophyta; class Magnoliopsida; order Malpighiales; family Erythroxylaceae; genus Erythroxylum; species Erythroxylum reticulatum. The sequence goes on from JANSVA010000004.1 coordinate 5,810,799, forward strand.
AATTCTAATCGCTGCTTTCTAAGTGCAAAACAAAGTTAATACCAATCTAGGTAACTTCCCTCGTTTCTAGCTCGACAAATCACCATCTCTTTATAAAAATTTTCAAAGACAAGTTGCTAAAGAGAGCAAGATTTAAGGTTTATATGAAGATGGTAGAAAGTTCCCTGCTCAATTGTCAATTGGGGACAAATGAAATTAGAGAATGATGATTATTTTAAGTTTTTATATCAGATGGAATAGATAAATCAATTTGAGAATTTTGAGTAATTACGTATTTTTTAGTTTAGAAGAGTTTCATTAGGATAAAATCAAATTATTTAGGTCAAAGTAAGTTTAATATTTTTACTTAAAAATAATTAAAAGATAAGTTTAACTAGACATGTAAATCTTATTATATTACCAACGTGACATATCTAATAAAAAATAACAGATTTATATTATATCTAAATTTTTATCCTTTCAAGTATATTTTAAACATGACGTAAGTTTTAAAGTTTATTTTAAATGTTTCAAAACATTTAAGATCTAATTTGCATTTTAATAAAAATATTAAGATTAAATTTACATTTTTTAGTTTAAATTAAATTGCGGAATAACCTTTTCAAGTTGAAAATACCCGTTTTGTTTTTACCTTTGTCTTTGTTTGTTCCAGGGTTCCAAATAAGGGAAAACGATGTCCCAGCCATCCCTACAAACAATTGAAATCTGGTACTTCTACCATACCCGTAGAAAATACACCCGCATACATACCGTAATTTCAACAAGTGATTGTTTACTAGAGCAGAATTAATGTACAACAGCTTTTTTTTTCCTTAATCATTTTCACTTGAGTTTAAAATTTCCACTGCTTCAGAACATCTACTCAAGAAACTGATTGATTCAAGGAGGCAACAACTGGCATTGTTCAGTACCATCTTTGCCAAGAAGTTCTGCAACAATCCTGCCTACGTCTTCCAGGCCAACCCCAATATAGAGGGGATTGAATGAAGGCTCCACATTCATTTCTACACTTGTTTTGGAAACCCGCACGTTAGGAGCGTTCTTGCACTTGCCCATGCATTTGCACCCAACAACAGCACCCTCCATGCCAACCATCATCTGAAACTTTTCCATTAAAGCCACAGATCCCAATTTCTTACACTTCCCACCCATGCACACCTCTATCTTCCCTCCCAATCCTCCTCCCACAGCGATTTCGTCATTGTTATTGTCGTTACATGCATTTAAACTACTACCAGGCACATGGCCACCTCTACTCTCATAATATCCTCTGCAATTCCCAAGACTCAACTCATTGACCTCAACCGCTGTTAGTGGGCTAGTTTTGGTCAATATTGCTATGTCCAGAAGAGCCTGTTCTGATTCAATTTGGGCAGTTTGCTTCACAGCAGCATTACTTCTCATGTCAACTATCTCCCCGCAATCACTATCGCTGCTTGATTCTGATGATGAACTTGATTCTAACTCGCACATGTTATTTGCTTCGTTCTGAGCCTTTTCTAGCTTTGCTCTCTTTTTCTGTTCTTTATGCTGTGCTTTCACATACTCCAGCTCTGCAAGTAAAATCTCCGTCGCTTCCTGCTCCAGACAAGTAACATGTTACTTCATGGTTCATAAGTAACATAGAAAACAATCAAAATTAGCAGAACTCATAATCATCTCTTCAGAAAAGCACAGAACAATTTTATAAACATGCATGACCCTAATCCAGCAACATGAAGCATGTAAATTATCTGCAATCTTGCATCATGCAAATTATCAGCAAAATTTACTAAAATCCGTATTTAAATACAACAGATAATGCTTAAAACATGGAAATCCTTAGCCTATTAAGAGGTTTGCGAAAAAAAGAAATAGTAATCGAACTCACCGAAATCGGCTTTCTCTTGGCTTCATCTGTTGAAAAGCTAGCCAAATCCTTGGATAATCTCTTAATCAATTTCATCTTCTTCTTCTCTGCTTTCATCTCTCTACTCTTCTCCTTGATCATACCACATCTCAGTGGCGATTCGTAGTATTGTATATGTCCTGAATCAAAAAATCCACCATAATTCCAGCCTCTAAAAGAAACTCTAGATTTTACAATCCTCAGATCATTGGCAGCAAATTTCCGAGAGCGTGAATCAACTCCGGCGTTGGAGACGCCAAGAACAGGCTGGCGAATCAAACGAGCGGTCTCCATATCCATTCAGATGCTGATTAACTAGTAAGGCGCAAAGTGAAGGCAACAATGAGTCATAAGTTTGATTTTTCCTTGTCCCCTACGACGAAGGAAACTACGGAGGACTAAGGGGAGAGAAATGTGGCTTCTTTTAATTGGTTCTGACCATTTTTTGCTGATGTGGACGAGCGGTGCTAATTGAGGGTGGCATGCTCGTGGCTTCACACGTCTTGTGTATGGAAGACACGCGCTCTTTCCCGAATCCAACGGTGTAATGAAAAGCATTGAAGTTTAACGGTGCAGATTGAGTGCCAGCTGGCAACAAATGGATACCACATGGGATCGGTTTAGATTTTGGGCTTTAGGCTCAAATCGCTGCGAACTCGGGCAGTCGGGCTGTCTATAAACTGGTGACCCCAGAAGCATAATTCAACTGTTGGGACTTGGCGCCATGGGAGAGGAGCAATCAGATGCTCCCGGCACTAGGAGGGAAATTTCTTCCCATTCATATACCGCCACGTGGCATATGGTAACTTAATAGTGTCTGTTCTGATGCGGACGGGGGTCAGATCAAGGATTTCCCTGTTCTTGGCGGTTCTTCGTAGGAAACCCTAGAAACTTAAGCTATTGAGGTAACGTTGATAGAAGATTGAACGTATTCGCGATTTTTGTAAGTTAATTATGGAGGAAGAATCGTCTCGTCCAGTAAGGCTGATGAATTTTGTCTCGGAGGAACAGGTACTTATCAGTTTGATTATCCATCAAACCCTTCGTGTTAGTTGTTTTGATGTTGAAGTATACTGTGCATGAATTGGTGGATTATTTCAGTTGTATGAAGCTAAGAAGATAAGAGGTGAACGCGTTGAAGATGGTACTGCCCAGAGGGATCGACCTCTCTACGAGGTATCCTAAAGATACCAAAATTTTCTTTATTGATCGTCTCTCTTGTTATACGCTTTTGTCCTGTAATAAGAGTGATAATATAAATATCAAAAGATGATTCGAATGGATATGAGAATTTTTGCTAACTAAAACACGGCCCTGGTGTTAGAGCTAGGTACTGTATAACAGCGTAAGAGTGAAGTAGACGTTTAAATAAATATAATAGCATAGGAGTACGTTCTACTTCAATTAAAAAAAAAAAAAAGCCTGGCAAAGAATGCACATTTACCCTTCCCTACAAGAATGAGAGATTGATTTGTTCATAACCTGAAATCAAAGAATGGAGGCACCAGTCAATTTCCGCTAGGCGCAGGAGTACCTTTTCTTGTCTTCAAGTGTTTGGAATGTTCAACTTAATCAATTGGTAAACTGCTTCTAGATGTAGGCTTAAATCGTTGATGCATTTCATGCGCTGATGTCCCTTTTCTGATATTTATTGTTGGGTTAGTTATGATGTCCCTGTTGATAAGCTGTCTCCATTTCACAAGTTTCTGCTCTTATTACCAGATGCCATGCTTTAGTGCTTGTTTCTAATGAACCAAGTATTTGTTTTCCATGTATCTTTGAGTTGCCACTCATCTGAGGTATTCAAAGCAATTTTGTTTTCTAAGTTGTTTTTTTAATAAAATATTTGGAGAATAAATACGCATCTTCTTTTCTCATTTTAAAAAATGTGAAAAGAAAATTGATCTCTAGCAGGTAGATTGATTTCATTGTATCCTTCTTGCTTCATGATTCATTTCTTGTACATAATTTGGTGATTGATGACAAGTTCTTTTACTGATGACTTTTTGCTTATATGCAATAATTTAAGTGTTGATTCTGAATCCAAGGGTCATCAATGCTAAATTTCAGTTGTCCGCAGTCATCTTATCTGTTTTCTCTTGATGCAGATTTTAAAGGAGAATAAGGATAAGAAAGATGCTGAATTTAATGAACGTTTCAAACATAGTGAGTTCTTTACTTTGCTAAATTAACAGCAGATGGGATACACTTTCATTATTGTGACTTTTTATTATCTGTGATGATAGCCCAGATTGCATAGGATGGTAGTGTGTGCTATGAAAAGTCTCATCCATGCTGAAAATGTTAAATGTGACTTATATGAGTATTTATTTTCATGCTTCTCACTAAATGTTGCTTCTGGAATTTGTCTTGCCGAAACACTTCTTATATATTTGTCATATCTTTGAAGACTCAGTTTTTGGTCTGTAACATGTTACTGTGTCATTATACAGGATATTGAACAATGAGCTATTAGATTCTCATGATTAAATTACTGATTTTATTGTAGGGCCACCTAAAGCTTTGGATGAAGATGAGACTGAATTTCTTGATAATTTGGAAACGGTAAGGCTTTGTTTATCGGACCAATAGTGGTCTGAGGGATGCAACGGAGGGTATAACCTTTCATACTCTTTGTTGATATTTCCTTTGATAATCACTAATTAACAAAATTAGGTTGGGATTGAAAGGCTGTTTATGTAGCAGTTGTTTTGACTGTAAGATTAGTCTGTTGATTCTGACATTATGAACCAAGCAGTTTAGGATCTTTATTCATAGTTCGTTGTTGTTTACCTTTACATCATATATTTGTTTGTTTATTTATGTAAAGTTCATCATAACTGAATTTCTCTGTAACAGACAGTATGAACTAATTGTTTTTCTCTTCTTTGGTTGGCACTAGATGTCTTCCATATGAGCTAGTTTTTTGCATGTTTAATGCTTATTCTAATTTATTATTTTGGTGTGAGCAGTCAAGAAGAGAATATGAGAGACGATTGGCAGATGAGGAAGCACAAGAGCTTCAAAGCTTCCAGGTAATTTGTTATCCAATTTTTCAGTTGTAGATGACTGTGAGACTAAGTTATATGTGTCTTAAGAGATTTCTGTTTTTCCTGAAATTTAGAGGTTATGATTGTCCATATTACTGAAAACTCATGACATTGGTCAGAAAAGGTAAGGGTTGCTGATGGCCTTTTTGTTGCAGTGTGACCTTTAAGTTGTACACCTTCATTGTTGCATGCTGATCCATATTATGTTCAAGTCCCTGAGCAGGAGGAAATTGGAGCCCACTAATATGTTACTGCTATTTGATTGTTTTGAAGAAAGATCAAAGTATTTGAGAAGAAATAAGATCTGAATACCAGTTTTTTATCTTTGTCTTTCAAATCGTTTTTCATATGACATCTTGTTTTTCTCTCAGGCTGCAGTTGCAGCTAAATCTGCTGTTATGCAAGAAATGAAGGAGATGCCACTTGTTTCTGTAGTCGAGGTTAGTTTTCAACCAATTGTATTAGTTGGATTTTACCCTGACCCTTATCACAGTTCGTGGGATAGGGATTACCTACATCATATAAGACTTGCTTGGTTACTCTTCATTGTCAAATTCTGCTCCTCTCAACGTTTTTCACATGAAGTTATGATTGCATAATAGTGATATTGTCTTGTGTTGCTCTGTGGCATATGAATTGTTCCTTGATTTTTATGCCTTTAGATGTTTGTGTGGGTCATATAAAACATATAGGATGTTCACAAGAGAGAACTAGCCTAGTTGTAAAGGTCACAATATGTGCTCTTATGTACCAAAAAGTTAAGTGTTTGATGGGTCGATGGCAGCCAATCTGTGTGCCATATTTGAGAGTGTGTTTGAAGACTGGACACCTCAGAGAAAACAGTAATAATTCTCAAATTTTCCTAGATATGACATCCATCATCTTAAGGTGAATATCCGCCGCAACTATTCTGATATGCAGCCTAGATTGTTAATTCTTTACTTCACAACGACACATTTAATGCCCTCCCTTCTATGGTTTGTACAAAGAATGGATTTCAAATTGTAATCTATCGCTTACTATCATCTTTTCAAGGCCTTTCTTGCGTGCGAACATCCTCTGTAAACTGATTAAATTATGGTCAAAGAATGTCGTACTCCTTCAACATTTTATGCTCTAAGGGGGAATCATGCCAAGAGAGTTGGTATTAGTAACTTATTAAATGTAATATAATGTTCTACTCAGGAACAAAAACCAGTTGGGAGGAAGAATCCACCATGTCGACCTCTGAGTATGCTTATTAAGGTCAAACCCCAGGCAAAAAAAGCAAAGATCGATGATGGGAATGATAGAGAATCGTCAGGCCCCGTGAAATCACAAGCCTGTGATGTAACAGAGAAGTCATCAGAGCCAGTGCAAATCTCCAACGGCGTCCCAAATGAGAGCCATGATGTTGCTAAAACTGGTCTTGTTTTGTACAGTGATGATGATGATGATGATGAATGAGTAATTGCCTTTTAATTTCTCAGTTTATATCAGCGTTAAATCATTGTGGTAGATTGAGAGACCAGATTTACAATAGCCACCCTTTAAAGGGTTTACGACAGCTCGTTTCAGCGAAGCTTAATTTTAACACCATAAAAAAAATAAAAAAAAAACCTGTAAATTTGACTATGTATACTTCACCATGCAAGGTTTAGCATATTAGCATTCCAATGTTACTTCTACCAAAAAAAAAAAAAAAAAGCATTCCATTAGTAATGCAATATCGGTTAACCACATTGTTCTTTTCTAAATACATGAAGAGAGAAACTAAAGGGGTGCTTGGGTTAAAACGTCAGCTTCAGGCTAGATTGGACTTGCAAGACCATTCCCAGAGCAACGGTGATTGTATTGTATCAGGGCTCTGGTAAGCAGAATTAGCTTCTGAAAATTAGCTAATATCATTTAAAACAATTTAGATTGCGACGCATACATGGTTAACTATGAATGTTAATCATTCCAGACTTTTACCAAGCACTATTCTGGCCTTGGTGTCTGTGTTATGTTAAGTGCAAATAGTCTTGGTTTGTCTCCTCCTCCAAGTAATGCTAACGTTATAACTTTGAATATTTGGTTTTGGCCTACGATTGGTGAGCATGTAATCCTTATCTAACAGTAATAATCATTAAAAACTAGTAATTACTGACTGTAATTCTGTATCTGGTCCTTTATAACTTACTACTGAGAATGATTCAAAGCTTATCATGACTAAAATAATGAATTTGTATGCTGTTTTAATTTACCACTATTAGAAATAGAAAGCAACCGTGTGCCTCCTTTTAAAATTGAAGTTTCTTGTTCCTCGGTGACGGTCGCAGCTTAAACCCGTTTTGCCACTAGTAGGCAATGCAGCTAAGGAAACATATACACCACCTTTGATTGGTGATCAATGTCTGCAATTTCTCAGTTTTTAATCACTTGAAATGTATCTGCATTCCTGATGGTGGGTAATCTGTGGGCTATTGTCCTGTTTACCATGGCTTTTTTAATGCATCTTGGAATACCCTCTCACATTCACCATCTAATGCACTCTTTATCCAATAGTTAGTACTTTGGGATCTTTTATCATTGCACGATCAATTGCAATCCTCGTTCTCCTACCGCAGTATTATACCCTTGAAATTTGTGTTGTCATGGAAACGGAAGATTTATGTGACATTTACAGTCTAAATTAGTTGATTGAAATAAAGCATAAGTAGTAGCTATGCAGGGCTAATACTTGGTAGTTGCTTTTGCAAAGATATATATAACATATACGGATGGACTTGTCAGCCTAGCTAGATTTTTGGTTCAAACATCATGATTATTCAAATTTTTATTTGGGGATTATATGTAAAAAGAATAGAAGAGAACGAAAGAGATAAATAAGAACGTAAGAAATTTTTTAACAGAGTTAGACTATTTTTTATGGGATTAGGTCATGGGGAGCAGATTAAAAACTAACCTTTTTTTATTATTGAATAATAATTATGACTACAACTTTTATATAATCAAGTTTTCAAACAAATTATAGTTATATGTAAATTCTATAATTCTTTAATAAAGCTCAAGCCAATGTAAATATGATCATAATAATATCTAGACTATTTTTAAAATTTAAAACTAATTAAAAATGCGATAAAATAAGACAGTTAATTGTAAATATAATTATGTCTTAATTGTATAATAATTCATATTTTTCAAAATTAAATACAATTTTTTAAACCAGTGTATACAGAATTAAGTATTAAATACACTTTGTATAATAATTTTTTAATTAAATATTAAAACTTTAATTGTTTTAATTGAATGCCAAAAATCTTACAAAATCATAGCAACTGATTGTCCTATTTTTATTTAAATATACTCTTTAGATTTAAAAGTTTTAAGTATTCTTTAGTTGGCCCTAAACTTTTATCTCTACTCATCAAAGACTTGTGTTTTTTTTTTTTTCCTTTTAAAATTATATTGAACTATGTTTTAAATCTTAAAAAAAGTCATTTATCATTCAAGCCATTCTTCCTACACTCTCTTTTTACCATTATTCAGTATTCATGCTGGAGCCTTTTTCTTCTGTGTTATTCTGTACTTAACATGTAAGCCATTCTTATTGGTTATCATTACGACTTTGAGGGTGACACTGTGCAGCTTCAGAGAACACATGCAACGAAAGATCTACTCTAAGAAAATAAAATTAAAGCTTTTAATTAATGTTATATGTATCATGACTTCTGTTCATATTATAGTATTACTGCACATTTAAGCAAGTATAATTAATTTAAAATAGTATTTCTGATGAATTATATTAATCATATAAGTTAATGATTAAAAAATCAAGTTACTTACAGTTAAACTGTGAAAATTTTGAATCGATCAATGAACCAATTCAATTTTTAACTTTTCAATTCAATTTACTTTAATAACTTTTATTTATTAAAAATTCAACAGTTTATTAATTATTCAATCAGTTTTTATAAACTAATTAATTTTTGTAAATTAAAATAAATCAATTATTTTATTTAACAATCTTCTTTTTCAATTAAATGATAGATAAGGATAGTCTCCTTTAATCATATTTTAAAATTTTCATTTTTATTCAATCTTTAACTAATTTTATGACAGTCTAGTACTGAACCTTTAATTTTAAATTCTAAACTTTTTATCTTATATATTTAACTTTTTTTAAATATTGATATAAACTTGGTTATTTTGGTTTATTAAAATTATCAACTAAATTTTTAATGTGGCTCTTGAAATTAAAGTACCTTTTCACTTGTTACTTCTTGGACAAGTTTGCCTTGCCAGACAGTCTTATCTCTGGTGGTTAAATTTCCTTGTCAAAGAAGGCAACATCTTTGCCTCTAGATAATCTTTAAGTACAAAATATCATCGACGCTTGTCTTGAGTTACACCTGGGTTCATGCAAAGCATACTTTATCTACAGGGGAGTAAGGGTCTCGATTTGAACTCAATATAATTACCGAACACAACTCATAAGCTACTATCGATAAACACAAACATGAAACAAACTTTAACATTGGCTAGCACATTATAGTCATGAAGTATTAGCTTTTCCAACATTTGTAACCAATGAATGAATGATCAAAACTGAGGTTGTTGATAAAAGTTTTGTTGGTTGTTATTATATATCATCGTATAGTTATATATCTACGTATCTTTCATTCGGATAACAAATTGGTGGCATATTACATCGTCCATATCTGTCCAATATTTAACTGATAGCAATCTTTTTGCCTTCTTTGCTTTGTTTATTTAGTCATCTAAAGATAATATTTTTCCCTCTTCTTGTTTTTACTTTCTTCTGCTTTGGCCTTTGTATACTGGTTTTTATAAGTTCAAATGAAACATTGAACTTCAGCGCCTAATTAGAACTTCTTGTGCGTTTAATTCTAGTTAAAACCTCTTCATTCTACAACACCTTCCGTTTTTTTTAATGGTAAAGATTGCGTTTAGCACATATTATTGATATCCATAGATAAAACGTCATATAGAAAAGAAGGAGGGCATACCCTCCATTCAAAACTAGGCATAGAATTAGCTACCCTAGCTATCATATGAACAACTTGATTCCTTGGCTTTCTAACAAATGCAGAAGAAATAAACTGAAGCTCATTAATTAGAGGTTTACAATCCTGAATAATCATTGAAAAATAAGAAGAAAATATAAGCGTAAATGTCAAAAACTGGTTAACAATTTGACAATTCGTTTCCACGCATATTGGGAAAAAAGAGAAGGTTTTAATCCAACTCAAAGCTTCCCGAAAACAAAGGGCTTCTACTTGTGGATCTCTTCATCCCGGTAGCGTCATTAATTTTCTAGCACAATTTTGGCCCTTGAGAGTTTCGAATTATCATGCCCAGTCTATAAAAACCATTCTTTAACAAAGCAACATCAATATTACATTTAAAATGATTTGGAGCTGGAGCCACCCAACGAGATTCGTGCTCAACTTAGAATAAACTGTTGGGGATGAAAACACTGTCTCCACATAATTTCGTTGTGATAAAGCCTCAAACTCCAGATTATCATAAAAACCTCCTCTTGTTGTGATGTCGTGAAAGAAGATACCACACGTACAAGCCATTCATGCAAACATATGATAGTATTCCAGCCCACAATAGATAGAAGCCAAACAGACTGGGCAAATTCACAGTAATAAATCACATGTTGTGCAATTTCCATAATCTTACCATAAATAGGATAGGTGTCATCTAAATTCATATGTCTCCTTCTTAAGGTGGCTCTGCATGGAAGAGTATTATGTAGAATACGCCAAATAAGAATCTGTACTTTACCTGGGACCTGAGCTTGCCAGAGTTTTTCCCATGGGAAACCAATGACATTAGAGTTTTCATTAGCCATCTCTATGTTGAGTCTGTAACCTTCTTAGCCTTTTCTATTTTTGGTCTATATCTAATCATCTGTAATAGTCGAAAGCCCCAAAGGAATCTGTAGAATGAGGTCTGCATCACGTGGACTGAAGGAATTTCGAATCAAAAGTTCATTCCATTGGCGTCCTACCACGAGATCAACTACCATATTTATGTTCAGTTCCTCCATGAATTCCGTCTGGATAGTAGGATCCATATCATCCATCAGCCGCCATATTTTGATGGTAACACCATCACCAACATGTCTTCGACATCCCTAAATTAATATAGCTCTTTCTTGACACATACTTCTCCAAATCTGGCTTGGATTGCTACCTATATTTGTTGTAAAAAATTCAGAGGGAAGTATCTTGCTTTCAGGATTTTTGCAGCAAAAAAATTAGGATATTTAATCAATCTCCAACCTTGCTTTGCTAGTAAAGCAAGATTAAATTGTCTCAAGTCATGATATCCTAATCCTCGGTGAATCTTTGGAATTGCTAGACGTTTCCATCGAAGCCATTGTTGTCTATTCCTACATTATGCCAAAAGAAACTATTCATTAAAGTTTCCAATTCCTTACAAGTATCTACGGGCTTAGATTGGCTTTTAGATTATGATGCTCTCTCAAACACATACGTAGTCTCACAATTAAAACAAGGAAAAGATGTACAAAGAGTTTTAATAATATTTTGTAATTAAATTAAATAATTTTACTTTTACACAAAATTAAAAAAATATAAAGTTAACACATTATCATAAATATGAATGAACTAATATTAATTTACATTAACAAAAATAACTTATATTTAGTTTATCACAGCTTTGTAAAAATTTGTATAAAATTCAATTTTGGATTCTTAAATTAGTTCTTAATTCAACTCATTTAGATATGATTTGATCATTCAACTATATATTTTTAATATTATTATATGGTTTTTAGAATCAAGTTTGTATTTCTAAGGTTTAGGCTTATTTTTATGTCATTCTCTTACAACTAAAACTATTTATAGTTATGCATGAAAAATGACAAGAGATGGACATCGAAACTTTGAAGTCTTATATATTTGTAGTTTTTCATTTAGAGAACTTCCAAATTTTCCTAGGAGATGGAAAAATAATGATGTTAAAATAAATAAGAAACATCAAATTTGATAATATCCTAAAAAAGTTTTAGAGAAAAACAACGTATTATATTAGGATGAAATAGAATTTGAGCAGGATGGCCATATATTTTTTATTAGATATTTTATAAGTAGTATTAAAGTACAATTAAGGTATATATCTATTTATTATATGTTCTGTGATTATATATTATCTACTTTTTGAAGATATTGAGTACTATTCACATATAATAAATAGAATGAAATGAGAAGTTCAGTGAGAATAATTTCTCATTATGAAAGTTGAAGATGAAAGCTATCCTTACGAAAATAAGTGCTTTGCAACTATTAATGAAAGGTTGATGGGCTTTATAGATGATGCTAAATAGAATGAAATGGATATGAATGCTCTTGTAAATTTTCAACTAGTTTTAGCTGATAAAGTTTTGTCAAGTACACAGCAGGGAAAAAACAATAAAAGAGATATGAGATGATTCCACAAAACTTTATAAGGTCAATCTACAATAAAATTTTCCTTAAGAAGAAATTTTATAGTATTCGATGCAGGATCCACTTCAATGACCAAGCACATTAGTAATTTGGCAACTCTATTATCTCAATTTATATCACTGGGTTATAAAATAGAGTCACATGAACATGTCAAACTTCCACTTTAAAGTCTACCTTATTCGTATGATCAACTCATTATCAACTTAACCAATAATCTTCTTACATACTACTTAGTCTTTGATAATCTTGTAGCTTTGATTCTAGAGGAGCAAAGTCAATTTAAGAATAAGGAAGACATGTAATTTGGTTCATAATAAGTCACAGCTTTAATAGTGACAAGAGGGAGATCATTCGAACGTGGCCCAAATGGGAGTCAAAATCATGGTAGGTCAAAATTAAAAATTAAGAAGACTTAAAATGCTACAACTGTGGCCTGAAAATTCACTTGAAAAAAATATTTTTAGAACTTAAATAAGAAAAATCTTAGTCATTGAGAAAATTTTGCACGTGCTTTAGATGATGACAATAATCTATAATGTGATACAATATGTTCTCTTCAAGTAGTATGATATGTGGACAGCTTGAATAATAAGTTGTTATATCTAATACGACAAGATGATATTGGATTAAAAATAGAAATTATCAATAAAAAATTAAAGATAACTCGAAACACACTTATACTTATAAAGGGAGAAAAGATATGTGCAAACTTGTATAATTTAAAGAGGGAGACACTGTAAAAAATAAAAGCATTAGTCCTTTTAAGAAATCCAAGTAAGACATGTTTAATGTTATAATATAAAAAATTTAGAGATATATCTAATCAGGAATGAAGATCCATGTTAAGCAAATGCTACTCTATAGGCATACAAGGTATTACTACCTTTCTATGAGCACTGTGATATAAGTAAGCAATATTATGTAAAATTTAACACATCAAATTCAAGAAGTAAGATTGTTCTTAAATTGGCTCACTCAAATTTTTGACATGCACCATATATCCATAGAAGGTGAGAAGCACTTTATCTCTTTTATTGGTGATTATTATACAAGGTATTGGCTGTATCTTATAAAGAGGAAAGTAGATGTGGTACCAACCTTTAAAATTTTTAAAATGTAGCTTGAATTTGAATATGGTAAAAAAGAATGAGTTTTTAAGGATAAATAATGCAAGAGAATACAATGGTAATGAATTTGATGCATTCTGTAAGCAAACAAGCATCAAATGATAATTCACTGTTGCATAAACTCTTTAACAAAATAGAGTAGTAAACCAGATAAAGAGAACTTTGTTAGAAAGAACAAGAGCAATGTTAAGAGCGCCATACGTAGATAAGGCTTTTAGGAAAAAGGTAGTCAATACCATATATTATATAATGAATTGGGTTCCATTAACGGCAATTGAGTTAAAGAAATTGATAGAGATGTGGACTCGAAAGTTAGTGGATTATTCTAACCTCCATTTTTTGAAAGTCCTATGTATATGATATATAATACCAAAGAAACCATAAAGTTGATTTTTAAAGTTCAAAAAATACTTATTTTTAGAATATAATGATGAAGTAAATGGGTATTACTTGCGGGATTTCACTATCGACAAGGTTATTGTCATAAGGGAAACACCTTTATAGAAGATTAATAATTGATAGGTTATCGTTAGCCTACAAATTTAATCCCCTACTTAAATTGATTTGTAGTATAGTGAAGTAAGGGTATCGTCCCACAGAGATCAAAACACAAGGAAGATTTTTTT
>JANSVA010000004.1:5826635-5851630 GCA_025504915.1 Erythroxylum reticulatum
AATAATAATAATAATAATAATAGTAGTAGTAGTAGTAGTAGTAGTAGTAGTAGTAGTAGTAGTAGTAGTAGTAGTAGCAATAGTATTAGTAGTAATAGTTTTAGTAACAGTAGTGGTAGTCGTGGTAGTCGTGGTGGTGGTGGTGGTCGTCGTAGTAGTAGTAGTAGTAGTAGTAGTAGTAATAATAATAATAATAATAATAAATTCAAGTTAAATCCCTAAGAGGTAAGTACTACCTATTTACAAGTTTAGACTAATTACAAAAAAAATTACAAGAATCTCTTTACGAGGGATCCTTTATCTGGATCCTATTACGCCAAAGTTTTCTATTGTGGGTCTTGTCTTTGGTAACTTCTAACATAGCCATATTATTCTTGATCACCTCTCCCCTGTTCTTTTTAAGCCTCCCTTTTTTCCTCTTACAGTCTCTAAGTATGATCTTCTCAAATCTTCTTACCAGAGCATCTAGGTGTTTCCTCTTAACATGTCCAAACCACCTAAGTCTTGTCTTTCTTAATTTGTCAATAATATTAGCTACCTTCAATCTGACCCTTACTATTACGTTCCTAACATTATCTCTTATAGTAAGATTGCACATCCATCAGAGTATTCTCATCATCGTCACCATTATCTTATGATTATGCACTTGTTTGATGGATTAACACTATGCTCCATAGAGCATGGTCGGTTTTATCACTAAATGATAGAATTTACCTTTAACATTAAGTGGTATCTCCTTGTCACACCCATTTAAGCCACCTAGATCTGATTCGATAAACTATGCCTTCATCAATCTCTTAGTTACTGTTTATGATAGAGCCCAAATATTTAAATCGCTCCTTTTGTGGTATAACTTCTGAACTAATCTTTACCTCCACATCAATAACCACTTTATGTATCGAAAAGTTACAGTTCACGTAATCACTCTTAGTCCTACTCAATCTAAAGCCTTTCGTCTCTAACATATCCCTCTATAGTTCAAGTTTGGCATTGGCCCCCTCTTTTGTCTCATCCACTAAAACATTGTCATCAGTAAATAACATACACTATGACACATCCCCTTATATATTCTTGGTAAGCTAATCAATCACTACTACAAACAGAAAGTGGCTCAAAGAGGAGCTTTGGTGTAGCCCAATATCTATGGAAAAATGCTCTGTATTAAAACATTCAATGTTAGAGCTAAGTCAATTATAAATGAAGGTTGAGTTTTATTGGATGTACTTGTATAAAAACTGTTAATCATCATCCATGTTTATTCTTAAATTAACACACACACACACACACACTTTTCAATATAGTTAATTAATCAAACTAAAGCATAGAAAATTAACTTAGCTACATTTAAATTAGAAATACATAGAATAACACTGAGATAAGTTAGAGAAACTTATGATCTAACTTAATCACTAAGTTATTCAATTTCTGCTTAACTTTTAGAATTGTTAAACTTGTTTGAACTTGTAACTTTAGGAAAATTGCCTATCATTCACCAAATTTGGACCAATTTAGTCTGGTAGCATTTGATTAACTTCTCTTTAACCGAATCAATTACTAATTACTTGGATTTACATTTTAAAGACCAAAAAACAAATTGAAAAGTTTTGTAATATTGTTTCACTGAGTCCTTGCTTTCTGGTTGCTAAGATTTTCTTTATTTTGGCGAACTTTAGAACAAAAATATTAGACTTGCAAGAGTGAATATATCTTCTATGTTGTCAGAAGAACATCAAAATTCAAAATTATTGTACTTGAGACTTGCCTTTTTCATTTACTTCAAAAAAATGCCTCATTGTTAATTTTACTATATTGGTGAAACTTTTATCAAATCCTTTACATATTGATTCATTATTTGTTATTGGTAAATACAACTTGATTATACAAGCTATTAATGTTTTTTTTGGAACATATTAATAGTGCCACTATAGTGAAGTGTCACCCATTATCTTGTAAATCTTTTTATTCTCCCACTTTTTTAAAATTATTGGTAGGCTTGACATTGGGTTGGGTTAGCTTAGGCTGAAAATTTTATGTTCAAATCTAGACTCACCTTAAGCTAGAGCTCAGTTACAATTTTAATTTAAAATTGAAAAATAATGTCGTTTTATTAGAAAGGATTTCATTTAACTTAATATTTTCGAGCTTTGAGCCCGGTCAGTTAGGGAAGCCAACTTGAAAATTGAAAAAATGACTGAATTCAATCTTAATCCTAATTAACATTGGTTAGGCACATTAACTTCAGATTGGACTAGGCTGGATAAAAATTTCTAACCCCAATTGGTAAGCTTTTACCATAAACATTTTGAGGTATAATTAATTCTTTCATAATATATGCAAGGTGGGAATTAGCTTCTTCCCCTTTCTTATGAACCTCCATTTTTTCTATATTTATGCTTTTCTTTATTTTTCTATTTAACTTTATTTTTTGATGTCTTAACTGGTTTAAAGCTTTTTTGGATTGTCCCCTTAGCTTGCTCTTCCTATCTTAATCTCATTTCTCTAAACTCTTCAAGATTTAATTCCAAAGTTTCTTTTATTTTTTAGGACTTATCCCAAGAATATAAGTTGGTTGACCATTTTCATATGCTTGTTATTGTACCTTTTTTATAGTTTCAATATTACTCATTTTAACATTTTAAATTCTCTCTAGAGATTAAGAATTTAAAGAAGCTTAGTCCTTTTAGAGTCTTGGAATTCTTCAGTGACCTTCTCCTAGACTTATTTGTTGGTTTTTCATGAAATTATTCTCATAAAGATGACATTTAAAATTAAAGCATATATTATGGAGAGTGTCATGTACCTTTTGCTCTTCTTTTCATTGTGATTCTTCGTTTGATTCATAGTTGAATTCTTTGAAAAAGGTAAAAGAGTGTTGTGTTTTTACATCCTAAAAATCAAAAGTTATGAAATAGACTTTGATTTAACAAGTTAGGTATGATAAGTTTTTCTATTAAACATTGATGGAGAAGTTGTAGAAAAACTAAACGAAGCTATTGCAAAACTCCTGGTTGTCAGAATTTTGTTGAATATATATTATGTTTTAAGTTAAGAGAGGATTCTTTATTATTTTTGTTTTCATCTCATGAGCCTTCTAAGATTATGACAATTATGATACCATGATAAATTTTGTAGAACATTATATTTAAGCATTTAATGCTGGAGCTTAGGCAATTATGATTGAGGGTTGAACTTTAGTGGATATTTGGTGTAAAAACTACTAATTAGATATATATAAACTCAGATCAACTTGTTGATTGTCGGAATTTTTTTTGTAGAGACAAAATGTTTCAAAACATTAAGTACATGATCTATTAATGCAAGTTGCATTTCTTATTCCAACTGGCAACGTAAATATCTTTCAATATAAACCTAAATTAATCAAATTAAAATGCAAATCATGTACACAAAATAACATTGAGATAAGTTAGAACTTTTTTCCCAACTTAATCACTAAGTCATTCAGGTCTTGCTTAATGTTTTGAATGTGCGTGACTTGTTTGAACTTCCAACTTCAAGAAACTTGTCTTTCCTTCACTAACTTTGAAATAATTTAATTAATTTCTCTTAACTTAATAACTTATTAGTCATCTTGAATTTACATTTTGAAGACCAAAAATACAAATTGGAAAAATTTGTAACACAGTTTCAATAAATTGCTACTTATAAATTTGCTTAAGAAAAAATAGAAGTAGCAATTTCTAAGTTGCAGTGATAAGAAAACAAATTTTTCACTTTTCTGGGTAAATATCATCTAAATTTTTAGTCATATTCCTATACAAATTACAGTAACATTGTTTGGTCAATACTAAATCTAACACACACATTTAATATTCTAAAAAAAATCCATACAATAAGGATCTTAACATCTTTATAACTACTATTAATAACAATAGGTTAGAGAAAG
The DNA here is from genome assembly GCA_025504915.1 of Erythroxylum reticulatum. Lineage (NCBI taxonomy): Eukaryota > Viridiplantae > Streptophyta > Magnoliopsida > Malpighiales > Erythroxylaceae > Erythroxylum > Erythroxylum reticulatum. The sequence goes on from JANSVA010000004.1 coordinate 5,830,540, forward strand.
TTTATTAAAATATCTTTAAAACTCTCAAATTCTAAGACTTGTCTTTGAATTTTTAAGGGAGACTCCAAACCTTAATTTTAGCTCTAGAACTTCAGTTTAGAAAGTGACTTAATTATTATGTCAACAATCTATTTTTTTGAGCAACAAGGTATTGGGTTGACTTCACTATTCTTATCAGCTTCTCTAATTACATGAAATTTCACTTCATATGTTTTGTTCTTCTATCATGCATAAGGTTCTTGGCATATAGAAATGGTTGATTTGCTTTCAGCCCAAGTCAAAGTAGTCTTATCTTCACTTTTCCCCAAATAGGTTAATAGTTTCCTTAACCAAATTGCTTGATTTGCAGTGCTACAAATCTATACTCAGCTCTTGGCGAGGATTGGGCTGCCACTTCTTGGTTTCTATAATTCCATTAAAAAAACTCCACTTCCAATCTAGAAAGCATAACTAGAAGTGCTTTTAGAATTATCGATGTAATCAGTCCCGTGTCTATCTGCATATCTATAAAGTTCTTCGCTTTCATAACAAACTACAATACACATTCAAAAGTGCTTTTGATGTTCCTTAAAAATTTCTTAGCAACATTAAGATGAACTTCATTAGGTTAGTGCATAAATTATAAGAACAAGCCTATAGAGAACATTAAATCTAGCCTTGTAGCAGATAAGTAAAGCAGGCTACCAATTAGACCATTGTAAACATAAGCATCTATTTTATTGCAACCTTCATTCTTTGATAATTTTTTATTCATAACCAATAGAGTTACCGCTAATTTAGATCTTTTCATATGAAACTTTTTTAAAACCTCCAAAGCATACTTTTATTTTGAAATGAATTTTCTTATCACATATTGGTGAGTTTTCAAGCCTAAAGGATATTTCATTTCACCTAAATTTGACATTTCAAATTCACTCTTCATCTGCAATACAAATGGTTTCAAGATTTTTGAATTACAATCTATAATCAATAGGTCATCTACATATAAAGAGACAATTAATTGAACTTCTTCTTAAACCTTCATCATATACAAAGTAGCTTTTTTTTCACTTCTTTTAAATCCTTGTTGCAATAGATAGGCATCAATTATACTATACTAAGATCTTGGTACTTATTTTAAGTCATATAGAGCTTTATGAAACTTGTAAACTTTTCTTTACAACTTGAAACTTGAAATCCTTCTAATTACTTAAGATAAATATCTTCTTCAGGCATATCATTTAGAAAAATATTGACTTTACATTAAGATGATAAAATTTTTAGCCAATCTTTATTGCTAAATCCACTCGAAGTCTACTGGAAAAAAAACCATCTAAAAAATCAATCTCAAACTCTCAAGAATACTCCTTTACAACCAATTTGGCATTGAATATGATTATAGACCCATTTGGAGCATATTTGATTCTAAAAATCCAATTGACACTAATTATCTTTTATTTTTAGGCCTATCTACTAGTTTCTAAGTTCCATTTTATTCATCATTTTTATATCCATTTCCATTGCAACTCTCCACTCATTTTCTTTAGCAATTTTATCATAAATGTAAGCTCCTATAATGATACATTACATTTCTAATAGATTTCATCAAGCGACATTATACCTCTTACTGGAACATCATTAAAGTTTTCAAGACCATAATCGTCTTCTATTTCGTTTAGAACTTGGGATATGGTTAAACCACTTTAATTAAGGATAAATAATCCTAAAGTATCCAGTTTTTAAGAATTTTTTTCAACCTAGCACCCAAACTTTTAAATTTTTTAGTTGATTGACCATTCTTTTAAAACCTTAATAACTTAGTTCAAAATGTTAGTTTTGATAGTAATTTGTTGATTTGACTAATATAATCTTTGTTATTCATGATATATAAGTGTCCAACTAAAAAAATTCTCTCAATTCCATTCTAAACATGACCATTATTTCTCTATATAGACATCTACACGTCATAAACAACAAAGATTCTATTATCCAAATTAGTAAATTACTACGAAGTTAATGTTTTAAACTGAACTGTTAAAGTATGTTAGTTACTTAATTAAAAAAGGTAAAATCTTAAGCATTAGATTGAAAAAATTACAAAAAGTTGCGTAGTTTAGGATTAGTTATGTTGGAAATTTTCAAGTGGGATAATCCCACATTAGAAAGACACATAAAGATGAAATTCCTTATATACTAACATAGGACTCATAAAGTATTGCCTTAAGATTTTGGTTTAAGATATAAAGTCCTAGTTATAGATAGGCTCATTTGGACTTGGTACAATTTTTCTCCAAAGCCCCCTCAAAATCTATTAATGGTATTATAACTAGGTTAGCAAAGCCCTATATAGGTTGAGAAGAGTTAGTCCAATATGGACAGATCCACTTATAAGGGAGAGATGGTAGAAATTTATAGGTGGGATAATATCATATTGGAAAGACCCTCAAAGATGAAATGCTTTATATACTAACATAGGACTTAAAACCCAATGCCTTAAGGTTTTGGGATGAGATATGATATCTTAGTTATATATAAGCTCATTTGGACTTGGTCCAATTTTTCTCTAAAGCCCCTTCAAAACCATCAAGTTATTATATTTTAACATATACAACTTCTATCTCACTTTTCTATCAGTTTCATACTGCTACTTCATCAAATTTGATGTCCCTGCTAATCTTTTTTTTAGTTTTCATATTAAAAATTCTATAGCCCTTGAATCTAGAGTCATATCTCATGAAGATTCCCATATAAACTTTATAGTTTAACTTATCTTTTTCATATCTGATACATGAGAGTAATATAAAATCCTAATTACTTTTAGGTGTTCCATAATTAGTTTAGCTTCATGTCAGGTCTCAAATGGAGTTTTATGCTTCACTTATTTAATTGGAAGTTGGATCAACAAATACACAACTGTATAAACATCTTTTACCTAAAAACACTTGGGTATCTTAGTTTTAAATAAAAGACATATTCTTATCTCTATAACTGTTATATTGTTTCTCTCATTCACTTGATTTTATTGAGGAGAGTAAGCGATGGTTAGCTATTGTTCAATGCCAACTTTAACTTAAAATCTATCAAAGTTATCTAATGTATTTTAGTCATGTTATTCGATCTTATCACCTTTCTGTTATAAATTTCCTAAGCATTGAAATTTTGAAACACATTTGGCACCTCTAGCTTTTGATTGATAATAGAAACCCAACACATCATCATTTTAGCATCTATGAACAAGATGAAATACCTGTTTTCATTCAATAAGGGTTTCATCATCGGTTTTACACACATCAATATAGATCAATTACAACCATTTGGAAGCTCCTTAAGCCTTGTTGATAAGAAATAACACTCTTTGTTGCTTCCCAAATTGATGAACTTAAAACACATTCTTTTTAAGACAAATCTTAAGTAGGACTTGATTTAAGCCTTAGTGATGCAATTTTTAAATGTAGCATAACAAAAATGACCAAACTTTTTATGGCACGTCATAAACTCATCAAAAACAGTGATACATGCATGTAAATTATTCTCTTTCCACTTAATTGGAAATCTTTTATCTCTCATTTTTGTAATTATAAACTTACCATTAACATCATAAACAATGATGTAGGGTTCATTTTAAAAGTGTAGAGGATAATTCTTTTCTAGCATTACCTACACTTAATAAACATTGACTAATTTGAGGTAGAAATAACACATTTGAGGTATATTTGATACCTGTTAGAGTCCCAACAACAACAACATCTTTGCCTTTAATGTCAACGAAGTCTCCATTCTTTGTCTTCCTTTCAACTTGTATAATTGATCTAACGCCTTAAAACTGCTCAATTTAGGAGTCATGTGATTTGTATAGCCACCATTAATAAGCCAAATTTTTTGTGCAACTTATTGCATAAATTTAGTAATAATAGTTGCTCCTCTTGTTATTGATTTTCAGTCATTTATATTTGTTGCCCTGCTAATCATTTTTGTTCTTGTGTACTTTCTTTACATGAACAAATTGATTGCATGATATATATATTACACACCTGCCCTATGCTAGCAAAAATTATTTGAATGACTCATCCTCTTACAGTGAGGACATAGAAGATGTCTTCTTTTTATAGCAAGCATAACTTAGCCGTTAAATCATTTAATAAGATTAATGCAACAAAACGTGAAGGAAAAGAAAACAAACCTAAACTTTTAGGTTAGGCAAATAGTCACACAAACTGTTCCAATTTTGTTCAGACATTAGTTCTGGAATATGGCTTTGTGCCTCCACATCATAAGAAAAAGATTTATAATACTTATGTCATTTGAAATGAAAATGGTTGGTCCTTTGTTTTAATAATGAAGTAATACTTTGAAACATTTGGGTTCTTAATATCCACAATATTCAATTTCAACTGTGAATAATAAGTAAAAATGTAATCAATCTCAAAATCATTAAAATAATATTGCAAAAAGTTAAAGATTTTGTATAATTATTTCAACTTTTTTTAATGCATCTTCAAGTAAGTTGTCTTCCTTTAAGTCCTTGCCATGTTTCATATAAGATAGTTATATTCTTGAAATAATTCCCAACTTACTTGACAATTTCCCAAAGTATAATTTTCTTTAATTTGCTAGCCATATATAAGACATTTTGGATAGTCTAAGTCTTAATGTAACCTTATCTTAGGCCTCAACACAACCTTAGATAATATATAACATTTATAATAGGATTTATAAATGTTAAATCCTATTTGATCCTTTACATTAGTATTTTGGAATAAACATATGACACAAAACCTAATCCTAGTTGAATTAATGTTTAATGACAAATTTCTTATTAATATGTATTTGAAATGAATAATACAAAAAGGAAAAATAATAATAAATAAAAGCATTTATACAAATCTATTATTAAAGAGAATTAAAAATAAAAGGTTATGACAAAATATTAAACATAAATTAAAGCTTATCAACATTTGATGATAAATAGTGATAAATTTAAATTAGTTATTTTACATTTTGGTATTACTTAAGTTGCAAATCTTAGTTGATACATTATAAAAGTAGTTATTTCAAATATGACATAAACACTAATCTTAGTTGAATTAGGATTAGTGTTTGTGTAGTATGTGAAATAAGAATTGAGATTAGTGTTTATGTTGTATGGGAAATAAGAAATAGGAAACACTTAAGTCACAAATCCTAGGATTAGTATTTATTTCGTATGTTAAATAACTACTAAAATTTCCTCGTAATATGTGTTCTAAACCACTTATCTTATTTCACATACAACATAAACACTAATCCTATTTGAATTAAGATTAGTATTTGAATTAAGATTAGTGTTGATGTCATGTGTGAAATATGAAATAAGAAATACTTAATCACAAATCCCAAGATTAGCGTTTGTGTCATATTTAAAATAGGATTAGTGTTAAAGTAGCTATGTCACATACGACATAAACACTAATCCTAGTTGAATTAATGTTTAATAATAAATTTTCTATTAATGTGTGTTCTAACATGATTCAAGCTACAACTATGTGATTCTAGTTTAACGAAAAATTTCCTACTAGTATTTGTTCCAACACTAATCCTAGTTGCTATTGTTACGTGATTCCAATACAACAATTTCCTATTAATTATTATATGATTTTCTTGGCATGGAAATCCAACGAAAGCTTTAAAGAATGCATCAAACTATGTCAATTGATGATGATAAAAGAACAATTCAAAAGATAGGGAAGTGGGAAAACAAAGATCAAAATATGATTCTAGTATAAAGAAACACAAAAACAAACATGGATATTTGCAGAGTGAAAAAAATTTCAACATCATTAATTGCTCTATCAAACAACACTCTCTAAAATACAAAAAATGCCTAAAACAAAAATACCCAATGACACTAGCCGAATTTTTTTTTTCCTAACCATTAGTCTAAAGGTTGCAGAATATTATCCACAATAGTGTATCTTGTACAATTTCTAAAAGGAAGCTAGTGCATCCTCCTCATATTTATTCAAATTACTACACAAGCCATCAGTAATATGAGCTCAGGAAAATCAATCTAATGCATATTGAATCTGGAATTTTTTTTATTGAAACAATAATAAAGCTATTCTTAATCTTTAATTTCCCTTGTGAATAAGGGATCTTAAGCCTTAACAATGAAGAGGATGAAGACCTTCTATAATAGGTCAAAAGTTTATGAAGATAATAAGATGTCCATCATATTAATAAGAAGAAAAAAAGAGCAAATCTGCCAAAAGCATACTCAATCTAGCAATCTAATCCAATTAAAATCATTTAAGTTTGCCAGGGAGCTTGGGGAAACTTTAATTTTGGGAAATTATAGATTTTACAATTAACCATATATTAATTGAAATTAAAAATATATCTCTATAATGCAAATATTCAAGAACTCTCTGGAGCATAAACAATGACAAAAGCAACGTGTTGATAGAATAAATTAAAAGTAGACTTCGAAGGCATGAGAGAAGAAAACAAATGCAGGTAGTGAGACAAGAAGACATACCTAAGAACCATAAAGATGAGAGAAGAAGAACAATTGTTGTTGGAACATATATCATTTAAGCAGAAAACATGAAGACAAAAGAAGAAAATCACAAAGATAGAACACGAAGACATAATTTAAGCGTCTAGAACGTGTAGATAGAAGAAGAAAAATTAGAGGATATGAGAGAAAACCTTTAGGTTAATAGTCTCAACAAAATGACATTATTTAACTGGAGAAAATGACATCATTTAAATTGTTTTTAGAGTATTCTTTTTTTATCATACAAATATATTTTTGTAGTCAAAAATTTTTGCGTAAAAAAATTATTTCATTAGAAAACGTAGCTGATAGCTATAAATCTGGAACATATTTTAATAGCTAAGAATTTTTGCTATGTTAAAAAACATCACCAAAAGTTATTACATATGAATATAAATCATAACCTATTCATAAATTAGCTTTTGCTACAAAAACAAATTCCTATTCATAAATTAGCTTTTACTATAAAAACAAATTTTATAGTAAAACAAAACATAGCTAATAATCTTAAAAAACCCGCAAATTTTTGTGTTTAAAGAGGAACTGCTTTAATAGTCTATGGTTTAGAAATTTCATAGCCAAATAGTAAGATATAAATTTCAAATCGTAACAAAAGAAAATATAGCCAAAAGTAATATTTATTATAGTGAGAAATAAATCGTTGATGATAAAGATTAGGGGTATATGTTTTCTCACTTTTAGAGATAATTACAATTAGGAAGAACGGAGTATGGAATATTTGGAAGAGTTTGTGAAATTAACAATGGGCTCCTACGAGAAGAAAAGTTAGACCACATATAATTCCAAGTGAGATTCCATTCTAAACTTAATTGGTAATAGGTAGATTAGCCTACTAGATTTATATGTTAATCTTCTTTCTCCTCTTTCTCCAATGCAGGATACTCATATATGGGTATTCTTAACATTCTCCTCAAATACAACTAGGACTGGATATCTAGTTGTCTCTTGAAATAAACATAATGATAATAAGACTGGACCGTTGAGATTGGATATACAAACAGACAATTAAAAAATTAATAATCCGAACCAGACCTTCTACTATGATACTTGAAGATATGATTTGTAACTTGTTATATCTATTAAACTAAACAACGTTATTTTGTAAATTTAATAGAATAATATTATTTTAATCAATAGATTTTGGTTGCTTCGAGTTAGATCTTGAAAAAGTTTAAACCTGGGGCGAGATTCATGTGCAGTCAATTTAGGCCTGTACGATGAGCTTAGGCTGAGATCGGGCCACAATGTCAAGCCTAATTGTGTCTAATAGCGTATTCACCTTATGTTTAATTGTCATCTCCGTACTAGCTTAGCTGTCACACTTTTCAAAGTTAAATACATGGGATTTATTTATTTATTTCCTTGAAAACTATCACTTACTCCTCTATCATATTGTTTTGCTATTAGACAACTCCAATCGTTATATTCTGATAATTTTCATCTATATTTTTACTGAAAACACAGTATTGGAGTTGTGAATTGAAACAAAACTAATGACATATGATAAAAGGACTTGTATGATTGTTAGAATACTATAAGGAGGCGAATAATAGTTTTCAAAACATAAGAAGATCAAAATAAAAATAAAAAAGTGATTTAGATTTTATGTTGGAGTTTTATAATATTTATTAGTAGTTAATATTTAAATAATTATTTTAATTTTTGAATGAACTAAATTATGAAATTCAAATAAAATTAATTTTAAAATAAAATATATACTAAATTAAAAATATTTATATTCATAAATTTTAAATATAATTATTTATTAAATGAAACATCTAAAAATTAAGGATTAAGAATATAATAGTAAATAAATATTAGTTTATAATAAATTTATTTATAATAAATACATATTTAACATACTAATTATTAAATATTATAAAGGCCTTTAAATAAAATGAATTCTTTGGTTAATTTATAATGTTAATTTATTTTCTATTTTTATTTTTATTTCATTATTGTTATTAAAAAATATAATTATGTTAATAACAATAATAAGTGAACTTACTTAAAATTAAAACTGCAAATTCAATTATTGTAACTGAAAGAAGTACCTTACTTCACTTACAAAGAAGTAGCTGGAGTTGAGTTTCAAATTATGAAAGTTTTCTTTTCTTTTATCGTTTTAAAAGTGATTTGTGTAATTAAATGAAGGATCAAACTCTTGCGAGTGCTTGAACTAATCTATAATAGTTAGCTTCATTGGTATCTTTTTGATATGAGCCACAATCATTGAAGTGAGATCAATAAGCTTCTAGATTTCAAAAATGAAATCGAGTACGACTCTAAGTTGCACCAATCTGAAAGGTGTGGGCTGCATGATAAGGGGTATCGAAGTTTCTGTTTTGTTGGGAACCACCGAAAGTGGACCTGACACCCGATGCGAATAGGGAACGGCTAAGAACAGGTACAGAGTAAAATGTGTGGATGGAATCTGGAACGAACACTGATATGAAAAAGTGCCTGAACAGGGAGCGCAAAATGACAGAGATCACTGACTGAACAGGAGCCTCAGAGCATTAAAGTCCATATAAAGCAATGATCTCATCCTCCAAGTCGCATTCACGCTTACTTGTGGGCATTGTAAGCGTAAAATCCATATATACTAGACCAAGGGCTGGACTCCTGGCATTGCTCATTACTCACATTCACTTTGTCGTTACGTAAAACCTTAAACCAGCTGCTATTCCCGAAAATGGGTAATCTAGGCATTGTCATGGTTGCTCTAGCAGCCGTTCTGGTCACATTAATTTGGGAATTACTTAAAGTTGCTGTATGGAGGCCATATGTTGTAACTAAAATGTTGGAGAAGCAAGGAGTCAGAGGCCCACCTTATAAGTTTCTTTATGGTTCTATTACGGAGGTGAAGAGACTGAAGCAGAAAGTTTCTCAGTTAGTCCTGGATATCAACTCTAACGATATCATGCCAAAAGTTCTTCCTCATTATCAGAAATGGTCTTCAGAATACGGTCAGTTTCTTCTCTCCTATGGTTTATATGCATGCGTCATGGCTCCATCTTAAAGCATAAATATGACTGTTTAATTATAGCTATTAATTTCGTTATAGACAACTGGTAACGAGCAACTTGGTCAAATAATCTTAAATTGTAAACATTTCAGGTAACACACTGCTGTACTGGCACGAGACCCAGCCAAGAGTTGTTATAGCAGATGCCGAGCTAGCCAAACAAATATTTTCAAATAAATTTGGGTTTTACGTCAAACCTGAGACCAGACCCTCATTAATAAAGCTCATTGGAAAAGGATTGATTTTTGTGGAAGGAATGGACTGGGCAAGGCACAGAAGAATTCTTAATCCTGCCTTCTCTATGGATAAGCTCAAGGTCTCCATCTTAAGCACTCTTTTAACTTGAACAAAAGGGGCATCATTTCTAATTAACTAGGGACTATGGAGTTTTCATTTAGTAACACTATATAAAAAGACTCATTTTTTAGTATTACTGATTGAGGTAACGTAGTTTGTTCAATCTGAAATTGGTTTTGGCAGATTATGATCAAGAGAATGTCAGAATGCACCATAAAGATGCTTGACGAATGGAAAGCTCAAGCCATGGCAGCTGAAGATCTGTGTGTGAAAATCAAGATAAACGAAGAGTTTCATAAACTTACGGCTGATATAATCTCACATACAGCCTTTGGAAGCAGTTATGTTCAAGGAATGGAAGCCTTTGAGGCACAAAAAGAGCTTCAGAGATGCTGTGCAGCTTCGGACACCAACATCTTTATCCCTGGAAGCCAGTGTGTACTTTGACTTTGGTGTTACATGCTTCTTCTTGTCCTAAAACTATCTTTGCCTGGCATCACCTAATAGGTTGTTTCTTTTCACACTTTGGTTCTTTTAGGTACCTTCCAACTCCATCCAATATTCAGATATGGAAACTAGATAGAAAACTGAAGAGGACGCTGGGGCAAATCGTAAGCAATAGATTGAAGTCCCTAGCTACTAAAAATTCAGAAGTTGATTACGGAGATGATCTACTTGGTCTAATGATTGGAGCCTCGAGAAATTCCAAAGAGCTGAACTTATATGAGATCATGGAGGAGTGTAAAACTTTCTTCTTTGCTGGGCACGAGACCACCTCCACTTTATTAACTTGGACGATATTCTTGTTGAGCAAACATCTGGATTGGCAAGACAGACTCAGAGAAGAGGTTTTCATGGCATGTGGGACTGCAATTCCTGACGCTGACATGTTAACCAAGTTAAAATTAGTAAGCTGTTCTATCAAGTTAATTAATATCAGAAAAAGTACTAAACTGACTTGTGTAATATATATATATATATACCCAGGTGAACATGGTTTTACTTGAGTCGCTCAGACTCTATGGTCCAGGGACGGAACTTATTAGACAGGCAACACGAGACATGAAACTTGGGAATTTGCTGATTCCGAAGAACACTTGTGTGATGATTAACATAGCCGCGATTCACAGGAACAGAAGTTACTGGGGAGACGACGCAAATGAGTTTAATCCGCTGAGATTTAAGGATGGCGTGTCCAAGGCTGCCACACACCCCAACGCTTTCATCGCATTCTCTACGGGTCCAAGAGTTTGCATTGGTCAAAATTTCGCAATGATGGAGGCAAAAACTGCGCTGGCGTTGCTTCTCCAGAATTTTAGTTTTACACTTGCTTCCGAGTACAAGCATGCTCCTGTGGCCACCCTCGCCCTGCAGCCGCAATTTGGCCTCCCTGTCTTTGTAAGACCTTTGCAGATGTGATGTAACTAATTAATAATGTTGGCTATGATATATATAATATCAGTTCCACTTTTAGCATAATTTGTAACGGGTAAAATTACTCTATAAGCAATGCTTTCTTTCGTGTAACATTTATTTGATGGAATTTCTAAAATCATATTGAAATAATTTTGGAAAATAAGTCAATTGTGTGCTGTAGTTTCTAGACAGCGATGGATACAGCTCCACAAAAAATTTACCATAAGCGGACATAAATGACTTCCTCATCCACTACGCATGCAGATCAGTTGTGGAACATCTAGAACTTGGTATAATTGATAAGGTCTCGGTGAAGTGATCGCTAAAGGATGTCTCTTTCTAATTGTGGGAATTTTGAATATCACGGACCATACATTATTGCAGACAGTATTGTGCTCAATGAAGAAAGGGACGTCAAGTGTGCGAAAGGACGCGCTTGTAATTATTGATTTTTGGATTTACGAGTACGCAGTACATGCACGTTTCTCGAACAATACATGAGACACGTGGAGGCTGGTTTGTCAAAATTTGCTGGCGAGGCGTGCAAAATGAAGAGCTCCATAGTTACACCTTCCGCGTTATATCTGAAAAGACGGATCAAGAATGTGTTGTTCAAGACTATATCCTATTAAATGTTGGTTCCATTATAAGTGAATTTAGTTAGGAAATGTGAACTAAAGAGAATAATTGAATATCTATAAGTAAATGTAAATTGGGTAAGTAGGTAACCATTTTTGAAAAGAAGGAAGATGAAAAAAAAAAGCCTCTTATTATTCATTGAAAACAGAAACGAATAAATATATATATAGACAATCTATCCTTAGAGAAAAGCTATTCTACTCCTATAATTAAGCTATCCTAATATGGACAATTACAATATTTACTCCAATGTCAGGATACGATTAAATTTTATAGCACTCCTTTTCAAGTTGTGGAGTAAATATAAAAATCTCCCAACTTGCATTTCATTCTAGAAAAAGCTTCTTTTTCTAATTGTTTAGTGAACACATGGACAAGTTGTTTAGTTGAAGGAATATATTCAGTTGTGACTAAACCATCTTAGATATTGTCACAAATAAAGTGATAATCTATTTCTATGTATCTGGTTCTTTCGTAAAATACTAGATTAGATGTAATGTGTAGGGTTGCTTTGTTGTCACAATATAATAATGTTGACTTTGGATGTCATATTCGCAAATCTTTCAATAATCATAGTAACCAAGATAACTCACAACATGTATTAGTCATAGCTCTATATTCAACTTCTGCTGAGGATAAAGAAATATTCTTATGCCTTTTTGTCTACCATGAAATGAGAAAAGATCCCAAAAAGACACAATAGCCTGTAGTTGATTTTTAGGATAGAGGTCAACTCCCCATTCATAATCACAAAAAGCACACAAAGATAACCCTTTTTGTGAAGGGAAAAACAAACCTTGACCTAAATTACTCTTTAAATTCTGTAGTACACATATGGTAGCTTCCACATGAGGTTTGTGTAGAACATGCATGAATATGCTCAATATGAGCATTAAATAGATGATAAATGGACAATTAATAGTCAAGTAAATTAGGAGTCCTACAAACTGCTTGTACAAAAATGGATCTTTTAACAATTCACCTTCATTTGATAGCTTCACATTTGTTCCATGGGAAAATCCATGGGCTTAGCTCTCAAATATCCACCATCTTTCAAATTTTCTAAAGTTTGTTTCCTTTGTGAAATGAAAATACCTTTCTTTGATCGCGAGACCTCCATACCTAAAAAAATACTTTTACGTTGCCCAAATCTTTAATCCATAAATGATTATGCATAAATTGTTTAAGACCAAATATGGCGACGGGATCATCACCAATGATAAGAATGTCATTGACATAGATTAATAAAGTTGTAAATGATTTGTCTTTCCTACATGTAAACAATGAGTAATCAACTTTGGACTAAATAAATCTAGCATTTTGAATAGCGGTAGAGAACTTGGAAAACCATTGACGAGAGCCTTGTTTTAATCCAGATGAGGCTTATTGAGGTGACATATAAGATTTTCCCCCTGTTGTTAAAAACTAGGAGGAAGAGACATATAGATTTCTTTAAAAAGATCACCATGAAGAAAAACATTATAAACATTACGCTAACGAAGAGACCAATTTTGAGTGACTACCAAAGACAATATGTTGTCTCAATCCAAAACGGGTATGTGAATAACACATGGGACCTAATATTTGAAACACGTAAGCCTATCACTAGTGACAAGATAAATTCAAACCCCAAGAACGCAACAATTCCATACAATACAATAACAATAGTGCGCGTCATAAAGAAGTTTTACAACTCATGAAATCCTGTCACTACGGACGCTACAATACAAGATAAATGAAAATAAAGAAAGAAAATACACAAACGTAGGTAAGCCGGAGCGGATATGTCACGGAAGTCACTGTTGCGAAGCTGGTGGTAGTTGACTTGAAACAAATAAATTTGAGGGGAGTCAGACCTCACTGAGTAAGCTCACACTATCCTACGATACCCAATGCTATGTGCACAGTCATGCATGAATATCAAAATACATACACATCATGCTATACATTCAATCACATTAACAATATAAATAATTATGAGGAAGAATATCTGTAGGAATTTAATCTCCAAGAGTAAGCCCTCACAACTGTAAACCTCGAATGGCTGCGGGGAGTTATGCATCACCAACAGCCCAACCATGCTCTTATACTCATGTATTCATAAGGCTCTCTTAATCCAAAGGGTTTGCGGGGAGCCAAGCATAACTAACGGACCAGCCCTCGTTCAAAGCATCCAAAATCAAAAGCATTACAAATAAGGGTCCGATCGAGAGTCAAGCATCAACCAGGATCGGCCCATAATATATCTCAATATCATAAACAAAACAACTCTCATAGTAATAACCAGTGCGCATCTGGTTCTGCTGCATACCCATCAAGTGGCACGTCCTACAGATCTTTTCTTTCCACAATCAAACATAGTAATAAACATCAAATTATTAAGTATGTAATTTATCAAGTAAACATTCAGTTATGGAATGACTAATGTATATATGCAATACCCAACCCAACGTATCCACTCAGTTAATTCGATATAAAGGCTTATACTAAAGCGGGTACGCATTACTGTATATACATGTTCGCTATATAAATATATAAGTATCGATCAATATGCCGGTATAGATGACATCATGTGGCAATGCATAACCACATTCATATACATATGTAATCTATATTCATTTGCTGGTACAACTACGATAACAATAAGTCAGTATGAACTTACCTGGTAACTGAACTCGTCCTTCCGAACCTTCTGATGGGGGTCCTACTCCGACTATACCTAGTAAATTGAAAGGAAAAATATCTCAATCGTTGCTAATTAGGAGTTATTGGACTCAAATAATAATTTAGGTATCATCCGAATTGCCTAAGCAGTCCATTTATGAAATTCAGAAATTTCTCCTATTCTCGCCTAAACGTTCCGTTATTTTTAATTCACAAATTGTTGAAAATATCACAATGGTTCTTTAGAGAAAAATGATCACTATACTTTTTAGAATTTTTAGAATTTTTACACAAAAGTGACAAAAATGGTTACCGGAATAGTACCTCCGGTGATTAGAATATTCCTCTAGTCATCGGAAAATCTTCAATCTCAGAATTAAATGATTTTTATACCAAATGAAAGCTCTTGATGAGTAGACACAATTTTTTCTAAAGTAGCATACTCATATTCTTAACAGAATTGAACAAATTCAAGAAAAATAAGCTGGAACCCTAACCTCTTTTCTGTCAATCGGTAGCAATCTGGGCACCAGGTGGTGACAAGACCATGGATCTTTTGTTCCTAATGTCGAGACAAGTAAAATGGTGGTGGTGGTGATCGGCAACAACCACCAGAAGCAACGAATTGTCGATTGACATTTTTCATCAATTTTATTCTCAAATTTGGCGATGATTTAAATGACGATGGTGATTGAAATGGTTATGGTTGTGACAGGCTTGTCAAGAGGAAGATATTGGTATATAATAACTGATTTGAGTCACTGGCAATGAAAAATGGTTAAATGGAGGGAATGGGTCAAAAATGAAAATATGAGAAAATGAGCAAAAAAAAGAACTTGTCTCTTATATATATATATCATACGGGATGTTACATAAGCAATGTACTGTAATCATTTTAGTAGTAGGTGAAAAAGTGTCATAATAATTGATACCTTCGAGTTGTGTATAACCTTTTGCACGTAGGTATGCTTTATATCGTTCAATAGAACCATCTAAATTGTCCTTGATTTTGTACACCCAACAGTAACCAATAGCCTAGATTCTACGAGGAAAAGATATGAGAGACCAAGTATTGTTGGCCTCTAAACCGGCTAACTCCGATTGCAATGCTTCTTGCCAATGAGGTTAAGAAGTAGCTTGATCATAACATATAGGCTTGACATCATTAGTAACAGTAGCAATAAATAAACGATGTTGTGGTGAGTAATAGTCATAAAAAATAAAATTGCAGAGATGATAACATATACCATTATTTGGAAAAGATTATGAGGGTGACAATGATTTGGGAGACATCACTTGATTGTAAATATGGTCCCACAAAGTTGCAGGAGGAACATGAGGTCATTGAGAACTACACAAGGGGGCTGGTGGTGGTGAGGTAGCATAAGAGGCAAGGACGAGTTCCACAAATGTTGGGTGATTAGATGACGGATTTTCTGAAGCAATAGTATTTGTGATAGCAGTAGGTAGGACAGAATCGACGGTTGTTGTCGAAGGGGTAATGGATTCATAAGGAAAGATATCTTTATGGAAATTAACATCATAGTTAGTGAAGACTCGGTGAGTTTCATTATCATATAATTTGTAA
The DNA here is from genome assembly GCA_025504915.1 of Erythroxylum reticulatum. Taxonomy (NCBI): domain Eukaryota; kingdom Viridiplantae; phylum Streptophyta; class Magnoliopsida; order Malpighiales; family Erythroxylaceae; genus Erythroxylum; species Erythroxylum reticulatum. Next base: position 5,846,707 of record JANSVA010000004.1, read on the forward strand.
GCCTTCTACCCAAAAGGATAACCAAGGAAAGCGCAACGTGTGACATGAGGAGTAAATTTATGAGAAATATAAACATTGGTAGCATATGCAAAACACCTAAAGACTAAGGTGAGAATAAAAAGGAAATTTACCATAAAGTCGCTCTAAAGGAGTTTGGTAAGAAAGTATAGGTATGGGTAACCTATTAATTATATGGACAGCAATAGAGGCACGTTCTGCCCAAAAGTGTAAAAGAAGGTGAGCTTGAAAATGAAGAGCTCTTGCTAACTCAACGATATGTCTATGTTCGACAATCCCATTTTGTTAAGGCGTGTAAGTGTAAGAATGTTGGTAAGTAGTGCCTTTTTGTTTTAAAAAATCTCACATAGAAGAAAATTCCATTCCATTATCAACCTTATTGGCTATATTAGTATTGAATTAGGTTTTCACAAAAGAGAAAAAATTGGTAAGTAGATGTCTCGTTTCACTTTTATGAAGCATGAAAAAAAACTAAGTAAAATGAGAATAGTTATCCACAACAGTAAAAAAAAATATTTATACCAGAAAGAGAAGGGATTTTGTATGGTCCCCAAATATCTCAATGGATTGATTCAAAAGGATTAATATAAGAAATTGAACTAATGAAAAAATGAAGGCTCGTCTATTTAGCAAGAGCACAAACATCGCAAGTGCCATTTGACTTTGAAGGAAAATTTAACAAAGTTTTGGTTATGAAATCTAATCTAGAAGAGGATAAATGCCCTAATCGTCGATGCCTTAGGGTTGTATAAGTTTTTTGAGAAGAAGAAGGTTTGATGGTATGGGTTACTGCAGATTGAATTGGATGATGTGACTTATATTGGATTAAAAACAAAAGCATGCAAGATTTGACTAAAACAGTAGATTTCAAAACTTTTTTGAAATCAAAACGCAACGAAAATAACATAACCAAATTAAGATATTTCAACCATACATGATGCGGTATAAGGAAATTAATTTACATAAGAGCAAGGTGGTAGAAATATACCGACTCATTGCTACAGCTTGACTCCTCACTTTTGTATCCTCTCTAAATCCTTATTATAGCTTTGACTCTTTTGCATCCTTTCCTTTGTCAATGTATCCTCTCCTTGCTGTTGTATCCTTAACCAATCTGATCTACCACTTGTTCTTCTTGGACAAATTGGTTAACAAGATCCTTTGGTGGAAAAGGAGAACAAATATTTTGAGGAGATTTTTCTTAGAAGAAAGAAGTCAAAAATGAGACTCTTCTCATTCAAGTTTCAGCTATGCTTTCTTAAAAGGAGAGAGTGAGTCAAAAATGCAAGAACACTTCTTACTTTCCTTATCAATTTCGGTTATCATGAAAGAAAGAATTGATGTGCATCCAATGCATCACTTCATTCTTTAATCAATCATAAAGAAGCCAGTAAATGAGACTCTTCTCATTTGTTTAAGATGACTATATGAAAAGACCAATAACCTAAATGAGACCTTCTCATTTTTGGTTATGGATGAAAGAAGGAAGAGAGAGTACATTAAATGTACCTCTTCCTTTCTTTAATAAAAAAGGTTACATTACATGCCATCATTAAAAGACAACCATTAAACTCATTTAATGATAAGAAAGCATGATAAAAACCATCTTTAATTTAGCAATTAGCATGATAAAAACCATCTTTAATTTAACAATTCAATGCTAAATGTGCAGCTGCACATTTAGCTATAAAAAATCGAAATATGCCCTCCTTCTTTCTTTAATAACTTTGTTTTAATTTAATTAATCAAATTAATCAAATCAAAATAAAGTCAAGCCCAATATTAAATGTTCATTTGGGCTTCTAATTAAATTAAACCCAACATTCAATTATGGGCTTTAAAACCTCTATATACGTTTCTTACATTGCTTGATAACTTTCCTAGAAGCCAAATGGAGAATCTAATTGGACTTATATAATTCAAGCTCTAATAAGTCCGGAATTAATTTAATCTCATTAGAATTAATTCTAGCTTATTAACCAAATGTCATTCCACTAAAGACAATTTATTAAACTCTTGAATTACTAAATATAATGAGAATAAATGTTTTAAATAAGATGTCCAATTGCAAACTTTATTATGAACCATATTATAGCCATCCACACAATAAATGGTAAAATTACCATTTTGCCTTTATGTTGGTTTTTCTTTCTAGATCTCCTGTTTTACTCTATATGGTGATTAATATACAAGATCTTATCTTGATGTTAAGACTTGATGGGTAGTTATTCCATCAAACTACTAACGCTGGTTTAATCACTAAACTCCGTAAAACATCTAGAAGTGATGATATCACTATAAACTCTTTATTTGAGTGAATGTTACCTAATACATCTTTCAATTAATAATTCTAACATGTGAACACTAGATTAATACTCTGTAAAAATCTATTCCAATCATATCAAGAATTATAATGAAACACATATGAGTTCACCACTCATCAAGTTTATGGTTCATAATAAAAGAATGCTAAGGTGTATGTTTTAAGATTAAAGTAACCACTTTATTCTTTAAAAACATACTTGATTTCATATTCATTTAATAATGCCATTATTGATAGTCAACTACTATCATGATATGGAACTCATCATTCCCTTGAAGTACACTCTTTTACTTACATAGAGATAAATCGCAACACTACAATCTAAATCATAATCAAGCGACCAACTTAATTATTCAACTGTGAATCAACTAATTTAGATTCTAATAATATACATGCTTCATATACATCTCCATGTGTATGTATATTACTTACAAAGGAATCTTGGTACCTTATAACTAGATATATGATGCTCATACAAATAAAACTAAACTCTTTTATTTTATTAATAATAAATATTTTCATTACAAAAGTAATTAGAAGAAAATTAAGTTATATGTAAATACACTTACTTTCTTGGACACTATATTTACATAACTATAATAATCTCTCACTTTTCCTAAAGAAAGTTTGACATGTCCCTCATTTTTATCCCTGGTAGATGAGCCTCAAAACTCTTTTGCTACAGCATCTTCGTAAATGGATCATTAAGGTTTTGCTCTACGGGAATCTTTAGCACATTCACCTCACCACGTTGTATTATCTCCCTTATGAGATGATACTTTCTCTCAATGTGTGTTGGCAACTTTATGGTTCCGAGGTTCTTTAGAATTAGCCATTTCTTCCACTATTATCACAATAAAGTATAATGACCTTTTCTACCTCAAGAACTACCTCCAAATTATTCAAGAACTAGCGGAGCCTGACTGCTTCTTTTGCTGCTTCACAAGCAGCAATATACTCAGCCTCTATAATTGAATCAGCAACACAAGATTACTTAATACTCCTCTAGATTATGACTCCACCTCCTAAATCAAATATAGAACTAGAGATCGATTTCCTTGAATCAACATCTGATTGGAAATCAGAATCTATATATCATATCAGAATAAGGTTACTTCCAGAGTAAACAAGCATTAAGTTCTTCGTGTTACGAAGATACTTTAGTTTGCACTTAACCACAATCCAATGCTCCATTCCTGGATTAGACTGGAATCAAATTACCAATCTCACTGCATAACAAATATCTGGTATAATGTAAAGCATATCATATATTAAACTTCCAACTGTCGAAGTATATGGAATGTCATGCACGTGTTCGACCTCCTCTTGGGTCATAGGTGCTTGCTCCTTTAAAATTTTAATTCCATGTCTAATAGGTGTGAAACGCTTCTTAAAATCTTGCATGATAAACTTATTGAGCATGTTTTCAATGTAGGTTATTTGAGATAAGGCTATCATTTTGTTCTTATGATCCCTTATAAGTTTGAACCCTAGAACATAGCCAGCCTCTCCTAAATCCTTTATTAAGAACTGTTCTTTCAGTCATCCCTTAATCGTAGATAACATTCCTACATCATTCCCAATGAGAAGAATTTCATCGACATACAGGATTAGGAAAGTAACCTTGCCTTCTTCTATCCTTTTTTAGACACAAGGCTCATCTAGGTTTTGTATGAATATAGGTTTTGATAGACTTATCAAACCTAATGTTCTAAAACCTAGATGCTCGCTTAAGTCCATAAATAGACCTCTGCAATTTGCATACCTTATGCTCATTACATGACTTAATAAATCCTTCTGGTTGGGCCATATAAATGGTCTCCTCAAGATCTCCATTAAAAAATGCAGTCTTGACATCCATTTGTCGTATTTCATAATCGAAATAGGTTGCTATGGTCAAAAGAATTCTGATGGACTTAAGCATGGCAACTGGAGAAAAAGTCTTATCGTAGTCTTTACCCTCTTTTTGAGTATAGCCCTTAGCTACCAATCTAGCTTTAAAAGCCTCCACCTTTTCATAAGATCCTTTTTTCCTTTTGTAGATCCATTTACACCCTATGGCTTTTACATCTGGTAGTAGATCTACAAGGATCCATACTTCATTGGTATACATAGAATCTATTTTCGATTCCATTGCCTTGAGCCATTTTTCTGCATCAACATCATTAATAACTTGTTTATAAGTAATGGGATTCATTTCTTCTTAGTCCGAGATGGAAATTATTCCTTCTCCTAGACCTAGATACCTATCTGGTTGTTTCACAACCCTCCTACTACGTCTAGGCACTACTTGATGTTCAAGCTACTCTTCTGATTCAACTCTTGAATACATTTCGACATCTTGTTCTGCTATATCTAAATAAACTCTTAGTTTGGATAAAATAGCTAACTCCTTTAATACTACTTCACTTCTTTCTTTGTGATTTCTCATAAATTCTTCCTCCAAAAAGGTCACATTTGTCGACACAAATGCCTTCTTGTCTTGAGGACTATAAAAATAGTACCCTCGTGTACCCGTAGGATATCCTACAAATAAACATACTTCTGACCTTGGTCCTCACTCTTGCACAATTAGATTTATAG
>JANSVA010000004.1:5858667-5868978 GCA_025504915.1 Erythroxylum reticulatum
TATTTACTATGCATGTGTATATATGAATGCATGCATATGTCACTACACATTTAAACACTCCTAAACATGGCAATTTACCAATGTACCCTTCCTATTGGTGAGGGGATGTTACACAACCCCATAAGAAATTGCATCAGTTTGTGCCTTTTATTATCTGCTCCATAGGTGCAAACAAGATCATTATAAAAGCCTAACTCCCATAATTATTTTAACTTCGTGTAATAAGCTGTAACAGGCATTTGATTTTCAACCAAACAAGAAATATCTATCTCAATCTAAAAAATCCATAGTGCATTGATTTAAGAAAAGTGATTTTGAAGATCTTTCCAAACTTCGTGAGTAGTGTTATAGAAAATAGCACTATTTGCAATATCAGGCGTTAAAGAATTAAGGATTCGAGATAATACCATATCGTTGCATTTTTCACATGCCACATGGTCTTCTAGTTTGGTTGTGGCAGATAGTGCCTTGAGAGTTCCATCAATAAAACCTAATTTGGATTTTGCATTCAAAGAGATGAACATAGCTCTTCACCGAGTCGAATAATTGTCTCCGTCAAGAGATTTGGAAATAATAATCATTCTAGGATGATTAGAATGATGAAGAGAATAAGGATTGCTGGAATCTATTTTATTTCCATCGATAGATATGACAGCGAGAGGTGAATATAAGGAACAAGAAAAAAAGAGTAAAGGTATCATCATCGCTCTGATACCATGAAAAGAAAGGAAGATGAAATAATATATTCTACTGCTATTCAATGAAAATAGAAATGGGATATATATACACGGAGAATTCCTATAATTGAATTATTATACTCCTACAATTCAGTTATTCTAATATGGGCAATTACAATATTTACTCCATTAATCTCAAGATGCAATTAAATTTCCTAACAATTTTGTATATAATTTTTTATATAATCTAAATTTTTTCATACTACAATATTGATATTAAGTTGGAATAGGCAAAAGAATTAATTTTGATTTACATATTTTTATAAAAATTAATTTAAATTGTAATATTTGGTAGTGTTTAATAATCACCTTATGTTATAAAAATCATTATATTAGAAAACAAGTTGAATGAATTAAACTTCTGTACCTATTTTTAAAAATAATTTTAGTGGATTTATCTAAATATTTCAGTTAGTAACGTAGGTCTCATTGGAATTTGCTCTATTTAGTTTGACTATCATATAATTTCATCCTCCTTACCTTTGGTTGTATCCCTTTTTTCATCCATTATCTCTCTATTGTCATTAAGTGTCAAGAGTAGATGACTATGAGATAAAGAGAGGAAAAAAAGATGATGATCCTTTACATAATATAGTACATGCTTTCCAAGAAAGGTAAAAATCAAGGGCCGATTAGAAAATGTAGTGAGCTCTTCTAATGACTTATTGAAGCATTTTTATGAAAATTTGATCCATTCATGGAAAGGACCCCTTTCACCACCAAAAATTGAAGATTTCACTTAAAAAAAAACCAAAGATATGATTTGCTTAATGAACATGAAAAAGGAACTTCATTTGACAAGCCATCATGTAAAAATAAACCTCTTTTTAGTTTTAACACCTTTTATACTGTAGATCTTTATAATGTATCAAAAACAATAGATTTTTCTAATCCTATTTTGGAAATTAAAGAATTTCATTACTATTCAAGCTAAGATAGGAATCCAAGGTTTATCATGTATGTTACTTGCAACACATTACAACATATTACAATTAAACTAAAGAACTTGTGAAGGTGGCATATAACGGAGTTAAAGTTCCAAATTCTAGTTGATTCTCATGCATAATATAGCATCATGATGGTCTTTGTAAGTGAATAGGATTTCCCTTATCTAACATATTATGTTATGGGTCAACATTTGCTTATCTATTGATTTTCCTCTAAAGATTATGTTGTTTCTTTCCCTCCATATCGAATACAAGTAAAAGATTTCCTAAAGATTGTTCCGTCCTTTTTCATCCTAGTGATTGTATCAATTGCTTGCTTTATTATCCCCTACCATTCCATCTTATTACAAAAAACATTCAACTACTGTTGTATCTAGTCCAAACTATAGACGAATAATGATATTGGAAGAAGAGATGAGGAATAGCCTCCATAGTTGACTTACAAAGGATACACAAATTATCAGAAATACCATAACATATGCCTTTTGTTCTTAACCTTTGCCTAGCAACTAGCAAAGTTATGAAAAAGGCCTTTAAAATTAAGGTTTTCTCTCAAACTATGCCATACCAGTGAACTATTGTAGCTTGAGATTTGTATAATTTTAGGCAAGAGGTGTTGGTGAACTTATGAGAATTTTAGCCAATCAAAAAACCCTATCAACCTCCCTAATATTAGGATTGTAATCTAGGAGTAATTTCTCCAAGCAGGAAGAACCCCTGTAGTTGTACCTTCACATAAACTAAAACTTTCTTTTTCACCTTATAATTCATAAGTATCATATCTTTTAAATGGTTTAGTCTCTCCCTTCTATGTAATAGGTTATGAGTGGCCTAATTATCAAACCAAAACTAGGTGATTTTCCCATTCCCCCACATGAATTTTGATATTGGGATAAATCTGGTTCCTTTTCCTAATCATCTTAATGAAACTCCAATAATACTCTTTTTCTTTTTCTAACTACCAAATGCTTTTGTCCCCCAGGTAGTATTCATTCACCTATTTCCTTTATAAGGCTTCCTTGTCATCGAATAATCTCTATATCCTCTGTAAAATTAACACCAATTGGATAACCTGTAAGGAAACTAGTCCCAAACCCCTATTGCTTAGGTAAATATAGATCTAACCATCTTTCCCCTTTTATAATTGTCATCCTTACTTGACCATAAGAAAATTTTAATGCAATTTTCAATCTCCTTATTCATTCCTTTAAGTATAAAGATGTGGACGCTATAATGAGTGCGTATAATGCTCAACACTAACTAAATAAAATGTAATATGCATGTAATGGACAATAATCCATTCTATTAGGCATTGATTCTCTTCTTATTTATCTCCAAAAATGGTATGCATTCTTCATACGCTAGTTTTCTTGAGGTTATTGGAACCCCTAAGTATTTAAAAGGTATGTTCTAGTTAACTAGTCAAATAATGGAGCACAAATCTAAAAATTCTAGACATTTAAGGATGGGTACATCTTGCTCTTACTAGCATTGGCCCTCATCTTAGATATATCAAAGAATTTCTTTAATGTTTTCATCATAACATCCAAAGAATAAGAATTAGAACCAAAAAATAATATACGGTCGTATGCGAAAGCCAAGCGATTAATTTGTATTATCTTGCATTTATGGTGATAGGAAAATATAATATTTCTTGACATGTCCAATCTGAAGCTTTCTAATGAAAATCTAAATAGTCAAAGTGAACAAGTAGGAGGAAAGAGGATCCTTTTACCTAATTCCTTTAACTCCTCTAAATATCTTGGAGGGAGTACTATTAATTAGTAGACTGAACGATGTGGTGGTTAAACAAACTTTGATCAGTATAGATTAAGAAATCCAAAGAACTAAAGACTGCTAAGAATGAAATTCCACTAGAGTATCAAATGTTTTATATAAATATATCTGCACTGCACAACTATATATGAACCTCTTATAATCATATTCTTTCAATAGCTCCACCATAATATTGTCACTTATAGACCTTTCCTCTATGAAAGCTCCTTGTGAAATGTTGATCATTGTTCTGAGGGCTTTCCTAATTCTTCTAGCTATGATCTTGGAAATAATTTTATAGATTGTGTTACAACAAGATATAGGCTACTAATCATTTAAATTGCTTGGATTGGTAAACTTAGGAATCAAGTATATATAAGTTTTATTTAGCTCCCTTGACAATTTCTTGCCTTCAAAGAATTCACATACTATCTTCATAACTAGTCTACTTATGATACTTTAAAAGGCTTGGAATAAGTGAGCACTGAATCCATCTGCCCCAGGTGTTTTGCTAGGATTTAGGCTAAATAAGGTCTCTTTGATTTCTTAACTTGACACTAAGTTGATTAACAAATCCTTTGTCTATTGACTTTGGCAGTCCCCAATGAGCATGTTAAAATTAAATTTCCCACCTTTATGTCCAAAATTCTCTCTAAATAAATTATGGTGGAACCTAACAACTGTTTCATGTATCAGTTACTTATTTGTAGTAAGGTTACCATCCTCATTAAGTATACATGAGATTTTATTCTTGTTCCCCTTAGTTAGAATAGTATTGTGAACAGATGGAATTTACATCCTCCTCCCAAATCCATTCAATTCTAGCTTTCTGCCTTACTAAGGAATTGTGCCCTTACAAAACTAGGTTATACTCCTCTAGCTTCCTGGTCTCATTTAATCTTAGTAAAGGATTATTAGGATCTTAATAACACTCATCTTATATCTTCCTTAAATTCTCTTTTCCCATTTATAAAATCAATCTAATGTCTGAGGTATTTTTCTTACGAAGCTCATTAAGCTTCCCTTGAACCAACTGTAACTTCCTCATTAGTTGGAAGGCTTTACAACCTGCTCTCTCAATCTCCTAAGCATCCCTTATCAAGTCTAGGAAAACTTCTATCCTTATGAAAATGTTGAAGAATTTAAAAAGAGTTTTAGGAGGGGTGTTGGAGTTAAATTTCATAACTTCAATCATTGAATGATCTAAAAATGAAGAAGGATCAAACCAATTTAATGAATAAGAGAAATGGCTCAAACATAGTTGGTTCACTAGCACTCTTATCTAATTTTTCTATGTGAACCATAACCCAGCCTGTTTATTTGACCAGGTATAAAGTTCATTGAATATCTCAAATCTATGACTTTTAATTGACCAACCACTTGACTTAATTATTTTTTAATACCACTCAACTATATCCTCCTCAGCTTCATCCAAATACAAAACACAGTTAAAGTCTCCTACTAGTGCATAAGGATTTCTTATTATATTATGAAGTTTGATCAACCTCTTTTATAACGGAGCTCTCTAAAACCCAAAATTGGATGCAAAGACAATTGACATTTTAAAGGGGCTAAAATACCTTCCCATTAGCATGTAAAATGAATAATCTGGTTAGTGCAACTAAAGTTGGAAACCCGCACTAAGGTCTTATTATAAGTAAGCATTATTATGTTGTTGTAATGATGTGCATAAAGAATGAGCTAACTAATTCTTTCCCAAAAACTCTAGATTATCCTCGATCTTCTTAGCTTTTATTTTAGTTTCTATAAGGCCTAAATTAGCAGCTTTTTTTTTCCCCAAAAGGATATCCCTCATAGCTTGCCTTTTTAGAGGTAGTTCATCCTTCTGACATTCCAAATAATCGTAGACATTATAAGATAGTCTAATTTCAGGTATTACATACCTCTAAGCCTGACTCTACCCTTCTTTCTCCTTGTCTTCTTCTTTGAGGTGGCTCCAACTTACATGAACTTCTCCTTCAATTGTAGATCCAGATCCTAATTTAAAGATTCATCTCCTTCTTTCATATTTCCATTCTCATCATTTAAATTATTCATTAGTTTGGGATCAGAAGACGATCGAGACAACCTTAGGTTTTGTCTTCCCGGAGATGACTGATCCTGGAATTTGTTGCTCGCTCGCAACCAAGCCCACTAGCTCTACTACTTCTTCGCTTGTTCCTTTCTCTATAATTAGTGCATCTCGTTCTTCATTATAATAATATGTATTTTATAATTGTTGATGCAGGCTATCCTGATTCTCACATTCAACCATTCTCGTCAACTCATAGTAACTACCAGTGGAGACCGAATTCCCTATGGTCTCCGAGTCGACAAACTTTGTTACTCATAACGGGCTTCCATTTATACGTCAATTGAATCTTGATTTTGACAATCTTTACTTTTATCCAATTTCATCACATATAAAAACCACTAGGAGTCCATCATTCATTATAAACTCTCCAAAAATCTGATATAACAAATTATATCCAACTTTGCAATTTAGCAGTCAAAGAATAAAGTCTTACCTATTGAAATTGCTATGAAGCTCATCCTTCCAAGGTCCAATAATCTAGTGGTAGGTTGCAAAAATTTATCCAAATAGGAAGGGTATTGATCCTCACCTTATCCAATGTCATTTCGAGCCTCCATTTCGGCAGCAGCATTAATTATCCCCCAATATGATATGGCCCCTACTTTAGGATTTCGATCAATTTGGCATCTTTTGAGAACCTGAACATAAACATATCTTACTTGGCTAGTAACATTTTCTCTAATCCCTTCCTTCCCCAATTAAACATTGCCTATGTCTGAATTTGTGGGAAAGAGAGCCTTTTCCCCAGGAAATAACCAAGCAATGAGGATGAACAAGCTGAAAACCTTGCTTGCAACATTTCTATTGTAGGCAACACTACCTCATCAACCATAAAGGTCTGAAAAAATTTTGGTTTTTCACTAACCGTATTTCCCTATACCAAACTCTTCTATAAATCTTTGTAAGGTTCTACTATCTTACAAAGCCTTCCTTTTACTTTAGATGAGCTATAACGTAATGACTGTTGAATAGAGGGAAAATCTTCTTCCACTGAATGCCCAATAAACTCCCTTGCCTAATTTTTTGTTTGATTCCCAATAGCAGATTGATTTTCAGTAGAGGTCATATTGTCATTAAGTGTGTCTTCCATAAGTGAATGCCCTAAAATAGGTTACCCAATGAGGACACAGGTATAATCTTATCCAAGGTGAAGAAGAACAAAGTGCACCAGAGCTGAGTAAGGTTTTTAGTAGGTCAGGTCATATACTGCTAAACCCCATAGAAACTTTCAGTTAAATAAGAAACAACAAATTATGGAGGGGTTCAAACCTTTATAGTTAATGGTTCCATCAGGGCCTGTTGATTCTTAATCCCAATCGATAGGTAAGTAGTCCTCAACTGAGTTAAATGATTAGTTACAGTTAGGCATGGCAAGCCTTTAAGCACGATAGCTTCCAATATGACCTTTGTAAGTTGCTACTACTACTATCTTAAGTGGAGTTCCTTACCAAAATCAAATAAAACTTTCCCCGAACATATCATCTTATCAAGGGCATCTCCACTAACTGCATTTTGTACCGGCGAACCATGAAAAGTTCGCATGTTAAGAAAAGATGTTATAGAACTTCCGCAGTTCATCAGCTGCTCTAACACTATTCCCTCAGTTAATGTTGTCCATTAACATTAGGAATGCCAATGGGTGGCTCGTGGCTTGACTGGACCAGCCCATGGCTCAGTCCATGGGCCAGCAGGCCACTAGCAGGCTGGCCAACTTGTTTTATTATACTTTTTTAAAATAATAAAAAAATGATCTTATTTTTGCACGGTAAGGTTACGGGTCGACATGGCCCACCCAAAATTGGGTTGACCAGACTAAATTTGTTTTGTCTATTGTATATGCTATTTTAAATAATTTTTCATAATATTTAATTAAAGATTCTAATATTTTATTAATTTCATTAGACTTTTGTAACTAAGAATTTTGGCCTTTAACTATTAATGGTTGTGTTATAGTAATTAATTATTCTTTTAATTGAATTTCAATATTGGTTTGTTTATATAATAATTCAGATAATTATTTAGTAATACTCATAATGTATTTTTAAGATGACTTGATAATTCTTGAATTTGGTTTTTAGTATTAGCTAATTCATTTCCTAATTGTTTTTTATTTGTTTCTTCTCTTTCATTTACTTCTTCTTTTTCATTTGATATACTAGGTTTAGTAAATCTAATAGGTTTTTCTAATCTATCATATTGTGATCTTATGGGATTTTTTGGTCTAATAGTTTTTATTTTCAAATAAAGATAATCGTGGAATGGTTTGTTCTAAATTTTGCATTTTAATAGGATAATTAATATTTGGTAATTCTCTTAAACTAGTTCTTAGATTGGTTCCCACTTTTGCTACATCATTAAATAATTGGTCAATATAAATTTTATCTGTATTTTTAAATTCAATGCTATGATGAGAATTAGTAAAAGCATAACTAATTTGATAGGTAATTGGAAAAGGATATTATCCAAGTGTCATTAAATTTTCTCTATAAAATTTAAAAGCTATAGTAATTATCACCTAAATTAAGTGATTGTTAAGGAATTTCTCATTTTAAACGAGTATTAAATTTTATTTTGTCATAGGCTAAATTTTCATTCATTATTATAATTATTTGATCTTTTAAATTAGCCATTCGTTCATCAATTATAATCATTCTTATTGGAGAGTATACTCTTTGAAATTTAGATTTAAACAAAATTTGAATTGTAGAAAGATGTATGGATCCAATTTTATGTCTTTTGCTTCAGGAATTTTTTGTAATTACTTATAATTTTGTTCTTGATCTATTAAGCTTATTCGGATATGTCCATTATATTGATCTATTCTAATAGGTGTTTCATGTATGATTTTTCCATAATAAATAATTTTTTTGATTAATTAAAATTTTAATTGGATGATATGTAATATCTTGACCAACTTTAAGATTTAATTGTGTTTTTTCTATTTGTTTTTTATTTTCATTTAATAATAATGTATTACTATGGAAAATGCCAGTAGATTCGGTTAATTATAAGATATCTACATTTAAAATATTTTTAGTATTCTAATCTGTAGTTATTTCAGTCATATGAATGGAAAAGTCTTTGATGTTCTGTTATTTCGTTGTGTTTTATATATTAAATCTTGATTATATAAATTATAAAGAGTAGTGGCAATATCTAATCTTTCTTTAATTATTATTAATAAAGAATTGTAAATATTTATATCTTCTTTCATAATAATCTTTATCTATTCAATATTTAGAGACTAAATTTTCCAAATGCATAAATTTTGTACATAATTGATTACAAATAATGCAACAATTATTCATAGATGAGTTTTATAATGTTCTTGAAGTCGTTGATAAAGTTGTTTTATTTATTCTTTTTCTTGATTATATTGTTTAGTATGTTTATTAAGAAAAGTTTGGAATTTGTTAAGGGTGTGTGGAGAGGCATTAACTGATTCTAGAAATTTATGAGTATTAGTAAAAGTTTGAATGCATTTCTAACTAATTTTTAGTTTTCGTTCTGTATGTATTATTAACAGATGAATATGTCCTCAAGTATCACAAACATGCATTGAGAAATATGATACTGGAAAATATATTGGATAGAATTAATTAAATGATAAATTGAATTGAGTATTCATTGATATGATGAGAGAATTGTATCCATACTTGTTTCCTTAATAAACCTTATTATAAAATTCGAGGACAAATTTTTTGTAAGAGGGAGAAAATGTAACATCATGTGTGCTATATATATAAGAGATTTCTTCTTCTTTGCCCATTTTCTCATAATTTCATTTTAGTCCCTCCCAAAAGTTACTATTCATAATTTCCTCTCTCTAACCATTCTTCACCGCTGGTGACTCAAACAAGTTAGTGTTATATACCAATCTCTTCCTCTCGACGAGCATGTCATAACCATACCTATTTCAGCCACCATCGTCACTGGAATAGTTGCAAAAATTGAGGAGAAAAATTGTCGAAAATTAACAATCGTCGATCTTCTGGTGATTGTTGCCAACCACCACCACCATTTGACTTCTCAATGTTAGGAACAAAAGCCCATGGTATCGTCGCCAGCTGTAGCCTGGATCACTGCTAATTGACGGAAAAAGAGGTTAGGGTTTCTATTCGTTTTTCTTCAATTCATTTAAATATGTTGAGAAACTGAGTATATTGTTTGGAGAAAGTTGTTCTACTCATCAAGAAATTCTAAGACTGAAGATTTTTCGATGATCAGAGAGAATATTACAGTAACCAGAAGAATATTTCGGTTATCGAAGGTATTGTTTCGGCGACCATTTTGGTCACTTTTGTAAAAAACATTCTAAAAGTTCTAAAAATTATACTACTCATTTTTCTCTAAAGAATCATATTGAGATTTTTAATGGTTTGCAAAACAAAAATCACGAAATGTTTAGGCCAGAATAGGAGAAATTGCCGAATTCATAAATGGACTAATTCGGATAATACCTAAATTGTTACTTGAGCCCAGTAACTCCTAATTGACACTGATTGAGATATTTTCTTTCGATTTACTAGGTATAGCAGGAGCTGGACCCCATTGGAAGGTTCAGAAGAATGAGTTTGGTTACCAGGTAAATTCATACCGACCTACTGTTACCATAATTATACCAACAAATGAATAATGTTTAATGCAGGTATAGATGACAACATGTAGCAATACATAACCACATTCATATGCATGTGTATCTATATATGTATATATATATTACCGTAGTTGTACCAGTAAATGAATAATATTCAAT
>JANSVA010000004.1:5869078-5913527 GCA_025504915.1 Erythroxylum reticulatum
TCAAATCACATAATGTATAACTATCGATTGATATATATATATATATATATATATATAATAGTAATGTGTACCAGCTTTAATATAATATTTTATATCAAATTAACTAAGTGGATATGTTGGGATGGGTATTGCATACATGCATTAGTCATTTCATAACTGAATGTTTACTTGACAAATTGCATGCTTAATAATTTGATATGTATTGCTATAATTGATTGTGGGGAAGAAAAGATCTATAAGACGTGCCACCTGATGGGTATGCATCTGGACCAGATACGCACTGATTATGATTATGATTATGAGAGTTGTTGTTATGATATTGAGATATGTTATGGGCTGATCTTGGTTGATGATTGGCTCCCGATTAGACCCTTATTTGTGATGCTTATGACTTTGGACGCTTTGAGCGGGGGTTGGTTTATTGGTGATACTTGGCTTCTCGTAGCCCCTTTAGATTAAGAGAGCCTTACGACTACATAAGTATAGGAGCATGGCTAGGGCATTGTTGATGTATAGCTCCTTGCAGCCATTTGAGGTTTAGAGTTGTGAGGGCTTACCCTTGGAGATTAGGGTTTTACAGATATTCTCCCCCACAATTTATTTGTGTTGTTGATGTGATTGGATGCATTTTGATATTGATACATGACTGTGTGCATAACATTAGATATCATAGGACAGTGTGAGCTTACTTAGCGAGGTCTGACTCTCCTCAACTTTATTTTTTAGGTCAGCTGCCATCAGCTTCATAGAAATGACTTCCGTGACATGTCCGCTGCGACTTACCTACGTTTGTGTATGTTCTTTCTTTATTTTCATTATCTTGTAGTGTAGCGTTCGTAGTAACATGATTTCATGAGTTGTAAAATTTCTTTCTGACGCACATTATTGTTATTATATCGTATAAACTTGCTACATTCTTGGGTTTTGAATTTATTTTGCCGCTAATGGTAAGCTTATGTGTGATCTAGGGTCTTAAAACTCGGTCACGCGCCCATTTTGGGTCGTGACAGAATATGAAAAATTTTGTGATATGTGAAAAGTACACTATACTATGGTGTTTTCTATAAAAAAAAAAAGATGGAGACTATAAGCTAATTGGTTTTTGTAACACATATTATGTAAGAGATCATAATACCTGATGTTCAACCATAGGGTATGTTTTCATGCTAAGAGAAGGGTCAATTTTATGGTGTGGTAAGAGACAACAAAGTGTGTCTTTATCCACAATAGAGGCAAAATATAGAGTAGTAGAAATGATAGTTTAAGAAAGTATGTGGCTTATATAGTTGCTAAAGGATATTCACTATCTACTATATTATACAATTCCATTATATTGCGATAATTAGTCAACAATATGCTTGGCATAAAATCCAATTTTACGTACAAGGACTAAACATATGACAATTCATTATCATTTTATTAGAGAGAATTTTTGCAAGAAGAAATCAAATTGAAGAAAGTTAAGACATAATATCAAGTTGCATATTTATTTACTAAAGGCTTAAGTGATAATAAGATTAAGAAATTTTTTCTATAAACTCAGCATGATGAGAAGGACATAGGTTGGTGTTGAGGGGAAGTGTTGAACTACGACATCAGCTCATGGGAGTATTTTATTTGGTTGTTATTGAGTCAATAATTATTGAGATTATATCTCAAAGTCCATTTTCTATTTCTCGGGGGTTCACGAACGGAGGAGCTCTCCTCCCCTCCGGAGATCTTTTGTGATGGGCGATCCTTCTACGTACTCTCCGAAGGATCTCTTGGATAAGGGAGACCCCTAAACGTCGAAGGAGTAGTTCCCACCTTTATCAAGTGTGAAGACTATGGGTAATCAAAGGGAAGAGCCTGCTGGGACACATAGAAATGGTGAGAAATTTCAGCGTACAGTACCGATAGAAGGAGCTTGGAAAAATAGAGCCAGTAGTCAATCCAACAAGGGAAAACTGAAGTACTACCCGAATGTGCTCCAAGATGGGATTTTTACTCCTTCGTTGGAGTTGCTACAAGCAAGTGCTAGAGCATGGTTGAATGCTTTGGTTGGTTTCTTTTGGTCTAAAAGATTGGCTTTTCCGGCGATTAATGCATGAGCAAAGGCTAGATAGGGACAGAAGGGTCTAGAGAAGGTCATGCTTAAGGAAGACGGGTCAATGTTATTCAAGTTCTCTAAAAAGGCCAATTTGTTGGAGATTATAGAGCAAGGTCCTTGGCATATTGGGGACCAACCACTATTTCTACAACAATGGAAACCGGGAATGGGTGTGGACAGAGGGACAATAGATACAATTCCTCTATGGGTACAGTTTCATGGATTACCAATGGAGTATTGGACGGTGGAGGGGCTAAGTCACCTGCCTAGCGTATTAGGCAAACCAATCTGTATGGACTCCCAAATTGCTGCAATGGACAGAATCGGGTATGCAAAGATTTGCATTGAATTCCCAAAACATGCCCCTTTACTGGAAAAACTACCAATCCTCCGTCTTGGTGAAATAGGAGAGTTGGTGAGAGATGAAATTCTCATCTCTTATCCATGGAAACCAGTATCTTCAAGAAAGAAATGGGTTGCTACAGGTCGAATTTTGAAATCAGGTTGGCAGTAAGATTTAGAGAATGGAGAGTTTACAAAACAAGGGCAAGCTCAAACTACAGAGCAGGGACTTTTTCTGGAAGGGAATAGTAATGCGATCAATGCAGTTAGCTCTCCTCCTAAGCAACAGAATGAAGAGGTGATAGTTCACAATGCAAATGTAGATAGTGTAATATTGACTGGCAGGTTTAAAGAGACAATCCAAGAGAAGGGAAGTAATAAGAATATGGCTTGTGTCGATGACCTGAAACAAAACCATAGCCATGGTGGGGAGTCGGTAAAAGAGGGAGGTCTTATGATAAGGGAAGCACCAGTACTTCAAACGACCATTACTAATCAGTCCTCCGAGGGTGAAGGGAAGAAGGTTCGCATGAAGACAGATAAATCGATTCCAAAGCTTAATACTTTGGAGGTTGATGAATCTGAAAATACAAAAACTAGTATTAATTTGGGAAAGGAAGTAGAATTTGATACTGAAGCTGGGGAGATTAGTCTTTTATCAATCGAAGTTGGGAAAAAGAGTGTTGGAAAGAAAAAAAGGTAAGAAGAAAAAGCATAAGGGGCTTATATCCCCGAAGTGTCTTTTTTGACAATACCTTTAGATGTTGCTTTTAGTATGGAATACAAGGGGACTAAATGATCCCCTCAAAAAGATGATGGTGCAGGAACTAGTTGCTGAAAAACAACCTATTTTGGTAGGACTTCTAGAAACAAAAATAAAGGCTGCTGTTGTCCATAAGGTGACGGATTTTTTGGGGTCCAAGTGGAAATGTTTCTCTAATCACATTCACCACTACAATGGTCGGATTATGTGCTGGTATAATACTGACAGGGTTGAGGCTCATGTAATAAAGATGGGAGATCAATTCATCCACTTTTGATGTCAGCTAATAGGTCAGTTTCAGTTCGAGGTAACTATGGTGTATGCTTCTAATTTTGCTTTCCAAAGAACTAAATTGTGGGAGGAATTACTAGAAATTTATAGAGGTATGCAAGATCCATGGTTGGTGTTAGGTGACCTTAATTGTTGTCTACGATTTGATGAAGTGGAAGGAGGGGCTGGTTTTCATTTTGGGACAGGAGCTGAACTAAATTATTTGCTACATAGTACTGATTTAGTGGATCTTAGAGGATTGGGCAGATGGTTTACATGGGAAAATAAACAAAAGGGACAGATGTTTATAAGCAAGAAGCTAGATCGAGCGTTGGTGAATCAAAGTTGGCTATGTTGGTTTCCTATGGCATCGTTAGTATTCTGAGAGTCAGTTTTTTCTAATCATGCATCTATCTTAGTACAACAAATATATGGTGGTTTTAAGGTTGGAGCTCCATTCAGATTTTTTAAAAGGCTAATGCAGATGGAACGGTTTATGTCCATGATTCAGCGAGTTTGGGATACGAATATTAATGGCCATAAAGCGTATCAGCTAATGTAGAAGCTAAGGCTTGCTAAAGTTGCAATAAAAGAGTTCAGCAAAGGCAAAAGAAGAGATGTAGCAGAATTAGGCAAATTGCTAAATGAGGTCCAAAAGCAATGCTATACAAACCCTTCCAACGTAAGTTTGAGAAACAGGGAAGCAGATTGTTTGAAGCAATATCAAGAAACACTCCAACTACAAAATTCGATAATGAAGCAAAAAGTTAGATAGACATGGATCAAAGAAAGGGACATCAAATCCAGATTTTTCAGGCATCGGTACTAGCCCGAAAAAACAGTAACACAATAATGGAATTGATAAATGATGAGGGGCATAAACTTACCTCACAACACGAAGTTGCAGATCATATACGTAACTACTTTTTGAGACTTATGGGGAGAAATGACACCCACCTAAACGGATTTGGGGTATTAAATGTGATGAATTATTGTCCGAGGTCAGAGATTTTGGAGGTGCTCACTTCACCTTTTACAACCTAACAAGTGAAAGAAGTGGTATTCCGGATGCACAGCTCTAAAGCACCTGGACCCGATGGTTATTCTGTTGGTTTCTTTCAACAGACTTGGGATATAACAGGACCTCTTGTAACGACAGTAGTTTTAGAATCTTTTTCTTCTGGCTCGATGTTGAAAGAAATCAATCATACGTATGTTTGTTTAATTCCATAAAAGGACAAACCAGAGAGGATCACAAATTATTGCCCTATTTCTTGTTGCTCTATGGTATACAAGATCATTGCAAGTTTATTGGATGATAGATTGAAAATGGTATTGGCCGAGGTGGTTACAAAGTCTCAAGGGACGTTTCTTCCATCGAGAAGTATTGGGGACAATATATTGCTTCTCCAAGATTTGATAGGGGAATACCACACAGGAAAAAAGATCAAAAGTTGTGCTTTAAAAATTGATCTCTATAAAGCATACGACACTGTGAGTTGGGGTTTCTTGAGAGATTGTCTAACAGTAATCGGGATTCCTATGAGATTTAGGCAGTGGGTATTCCAATGCATCCAGACGACTTCAATGAGTGTGTTAATCAATGGAATTCCTACAAAACCATTCTCCAATACTCGAGGGATTAAGCAAGGGGATCCTCTTTCCCCTTACCTATTCACTTTAGCAATGGAGGGGTTATCTAGATTAATTACGAAAGTGGTAGATCGCAATGGTTTATTTCAGTATCAATATAAATGTAGAGAGATGAAATTAACACATTTAATATATGCTGATGATGTGATTCTCTTTTGTAAGGCAGAACCATAGGTTATATCGATATTGATGAGTCTGCTGAACACTTTTTTGGGATGGTCGGGGATGAAACTGAATTTACAGAAGAGTGGAGTATATGTGTCTTCAGATGTGCGGGATCCATAATGGATTTCCAATTTGGTGGGTATTTCTCTTTAAGAAACTCCTTTTCAGTATCTAGGAGTCCCTATAACATCGGGTAAGCCTCGATATTCAGTGTTTATGCCTCTACTGAAAAAACTGAAAGCTAGAATTTTTACTTGGCAGAACAAATTTTTATCATTTACCGCTAGAGTCACACTCATTATGTCGGTGTTGAATAGCATGCATGTACATTGGATGGCACATGTGGTAATTCCTAAGAAGGTGATCAAGGACATGGAGAGGATGTTGAAATCCTTTTTATGGAATGAAACACATGATAATAGTAAGGGAGCCAAGGTAAAATAGTGCCCAAAAAATAAGGGGGATTAGGAATCATCTCAATCACACAAATGCAACGGGTATTATTAATGAAAAGAATTTGGAGATTGTTTATTAATAAAGAAGCTTTGTAGGTGAAATGGGTGCAAGTTTACCGAATTTATGGCAAAAGTTTTTGCCGAATCCAACCTCGGAGTGATTATTCCTGGATCTTTAAGACTTTGTTGCTGCTTAGGGAGAAAGTATATCATTTTATGAAGGTCCAGTTGGGGAATGGAGAAGAGGTAAGTTTCTGGTTTGATAATTAGTCCTTAAACAGTCCGTTGTGGGATAGACCTGACTTGCAACCTTTAAGAAATAGAATTCCGAAGAAGGCAACAGTGGGCTGGATTTTTTGAGAGAGGTCAAGAATGAACAATGTCAGATTTTGCCATGTGCTTGACTTATATATCGGAGAAATGCAACTGAATAATTGTGCTGATACGGTTACTTGGGCTGCCCATAGTTGTGGTGTTTTCACAAACAAGTCAGTATACACCATAGAGAGAGCTTCTTTGCCAGTAGTGCCATGGGCGGACTTAGTATGGAAGTAGGTATTAAGTCCGAAATCCACTATTTTCTTGTGTTTAACTATCATGAATAGGTTGAGAACGAAGGACCAATGGTTTGGTACTTTCGACCCTCTATGTGTGTTGTGTAAACAAGTTATTAAGAGTAGAGATCATTTGTTTTTTGAATGTCAATATACCAAAGTGGTGTGGAGTAGATTTCTAAATTTATTAAGACTTTCGAGGTTCTCCTTTCAATGAAATGAAGTATTAAATGCCATGATTCGGTATGCCAGGATAGAGAAGAGGGATAACCTTATTATCCAGACGTCGTTTCATATGGCCATCTATTATATATGGAGGGAAAGGAATAGGAGGATTTGTAAACATGAAGAGCAACCAAAATATGAGCTTGCCGAGTCCATAGTCAATTTGATTAGAGAAACAATGGTGATTAAAGGGAAGCAGGATAGCATCAACCAAGAACTCAGAACAATATGGATGATTTAATTAATGTCGTATGAGTATGGGTTTCTAGAAGAGTAATAGTGATTGTTTTATGTTCATTTTGATATCCTTATAAAGGATTGTATATACCATTTTTAAATTTTCAAAAAAGAATATTAGCTAGAATTATGAGATTATGGTCACTTCTATAAGCCTATATAAAAGCTACTTCGTTCAATAATAAATTGTGTTCTTAAATTTTGTCTTTCCTAATTAGAGATATATTTATGAGTTGTGTTATTGTACTACTTGATTTACCTTTCAATGTATCCTTTAGTGACGACTGCTATTAAAGCTCGAAAGAGGCCATTGATTACAATAGATTTATATAAGTGCTATTGTAAAGGACATGAACTTTTTTAAAATAAGTCCATTGATTACAATAGATTTATATAAGTGTTATTGTAAAGGACATGAACTTTTTTAAAATAAGTCCATTGTTAACTATAGACCCCAAAACAATGGTGAACTATTCTTGCTAACAATTTGCTTGGATTTTGGGTTTGAAGCAATGAATTACACGTACTGTCTCAACCATTGTTTACATATATGTAGCATGGGTAGCACATTTGCATGTAATAGTTGTAATAAATATATAGACAAAGGATCTCTCAGATCCCTCCAAACCCTCGTATGATAGGAAAATATCATAAACAAATCAGAACACTCACTTTTTTATATTAATAAGAACTTTAAAGGTATTTTCACAAAGGTGTGACTAATTTGACTAGCTCCCTTTTGATACTAGACTTAAGAACACAAAATAAGAAAACTCACTTATTAACCTCTTTAACATGTATAAATTAAATAAATTTGGAAAAAAAATTATAGCGTTTAACATAGAGTGAAGAGGGTCTCTTTAACACCTTTTTTCTGATCAAAATTATTTTAAAAAGATTTATTTGAGTCATTCTATTTATAAGTGGTAATGTATATTCTTGAAAAAATATCTTAGTCATTCCTTAACACCATTTTTTCCTTATAAATTTCTTTTAAAAAATTTTATCATGATAAAAAGAAAATAAGGATATTTAACTTCATTTGGTTAGTTTATTTTTAATTTATAGAATTAATTATAAATTTTGAAATGTGAAAATTTTTCGTTTGATAGTAAAAGATATAACCAAAATTTTTAAATATTTTATTAACAAATTTCAACAAATAAATTTTTATTTGATTTTTTACTTTTTAAAATTCTTCTTAGAAGCCAATTTACTTTGTAAGTTTTTTTAGAGCACATCTTTTATCAATAAAAATTTGAGAAAGATATAATTCAAAATAGTAGAAATAAAAAAAAATAGAGATTGATTTTTTGTGAATCATGAACTCCTTTATATTTAAAATTAGGGTTCACAATGTTCTAAATATGAACTATTTGGAAAAAGAAAACAAGGAAATTATTGGTGCATGGCTACGTGAAAAGTAACAACAGAAAATGGAAGGAAAAGGGTTATTTCCATTTCATACAACTGCTAATATTATATGTAAGCATCTGAGTGGCCCAAAACAGTGCCAGGAAAAGGAAAAGAATCGCTCAAAACTCCCCTACATGGATGTTTCCTTCTCCTAGTTAACGTCAAGATCAAATTAGATGCTGCTATGATCATTGGGTCTTAGTCCAACAGTATCATCATAGTCCAAATCTAAACACACAAGTTAAAAGAAATTTTCTTATGCTTGTAAGCCTATAATTTTTAAAAGGGGAAAAAAAAAAGAAAGAAAAGGACGTTCCTTTTTGTTCTTTTCTAAATCAGTAGCTTATATAGTTTTAGCACTTGTGTGCAATGCCACCAATGAAGCATAGATCCCGTCGTGGATGTTGATTAAAGAGTCATGGCTGCCTTTCTCTGCTATGACTCCATTTTTTACTACTGCAATTACATCTGCATTCCTGATGGTGGACAATCTATGTGCTATGACTATTGTTGTCCTAGTCACCATAACTCTATCTAGTGCGTCTTGGACCACTCTCTCGGATTCAGCATCCAATGCACTGGTAGCTTCATCCAATAGCAATAATTTTGGATTTTTTACGATGGCACGAGAAATGGCTACTCGCTGTTTTTGTCCTCCAGACAATTGAACTCCTCTTTCTCCGACTATAGTGTCATAACCCTGCAATTTGTCGTACCATGTTAATTTAAAAAATAAAAGATAGAAATCTTACTATAGTATCATTTTTCGAGTGCTAGAAGTTTGCTTGTTTTACCATGTAAATATGTAGCCGTTTACCTGTTGTAGACCAGAAATGAAATTGTGGGCATTGGCCAATTCTGCTGCAGCTATAATTTCAGCCTCAGTTGCATTTCCTCCTTTCCCATAGGCAATGTTGGCCCGGATCGTGTCATTAAACAAAGCAGGTTCTTGACTTACCAGTCCCATTTGTTGTCTTAACCACCTTAATTGAAGCCTTTGAATTTCAGTCCCATCAAGTGTGATAGTACCAGAATCTGAATCATAAAATCTTTGCAGCAACGCGATTACCGTTGATTTTCCACTGCCACTTTCTCCAACGAGAGCCACAGTCTAGGAAAAGTTATCATAAATGGATTCTGATATCATTTCGACTGATGGTTCATCATTTTCTACAATGTTATGCACTAGCTGCTCAAAACAAACATCGGACAGGACATACCTTGCCAGAACGAATAGTCAAGTTAATGTCCCGGAAAATTTGAATATCTGGTCTAGATGGATATCTAAAGCTCACATGGTGAAACTCAACTTCTCCTGTTACAGTTCCTGGTATTAATCCTGATTCTTCACTTGGATCTATTTTCGACTTGCGGTCTATGAATGAAAAGACTGAAGCAGTAGCCGCCTTCGCTTTAGAAGTATCAGGAGCAAGGCTGCTTGAATGAGAAACTCCTATAGCTGCCATAGTTAAAGCAAAGAAAACCTGCAAACCAACTACCAGTATCAATGTAACGAAGAGGCTAATTTTGAAGCTCCAATTGTTTGAAGAGAAGAGTTGTTAGTTGTTATATAAAGTGTATATACCTACCTGGAAAACATCCGAGAATGTTGTATGACCGCTCTTTACTAGCCGAGCTCCAGCGTAGAAGCTAGTTGCATAGAAAGAGAAAAGAAAGAGTGATGATAGTCCAAATCCACAGCCACTAATTAGTCCCATCCTCACTCCTGTCTTCATGGGGCCTTCACATTTCTTTTCATATAATTGCATCACCTTCTCTTCTGCACAGAAAGAGGCAACTGTTCTTATACTTCCAACTGCATCATTGGCTACTTGGCTTGCTTCCTCATACATTTTCTACAGGCAAAATAAATTTGCATCCATTAAGGAATTAAGATGATCAATCAAAAAGTTACGGAATTATCATCCAGCGACCTTTAAAATTCCCATGAATGTCAAAAGCTACTTTGAGTTCAGTTCTTGGAAAAAGAAAGTTAACAACTTTAATAGATATTTTAAATTTCCCCAGCAATGAAAGCAGGGTAATTAACTTTATGACATACCTTTGCATCTGCACTGAACCCTTTCATGAACTTTACTTGAATAAGCCCATTCATGCCTACCAGAGGAACTATAGCAAGGATGATCAGTGCTAATTGCCAACTCGCACTGAAGGCAATGATTAAAGCTGCTATGGCAGTCGCAATGTTTTGAACCATTTGGGCTAGTGCATCTCCCACAAGGCCACGAACAGATGCTGCATCTGCTGAGAGCCTCGCACCTATTGCACCACTTGAATGTTCAGGCTCGTCAAACCAACCAATCTCCATGTTAACCACCTTCTCAAAGCATATTGACCTGATCCGCTGGATTAACTTATTCCCAGCCACTGAAAACAAATATGTTCTGATTGGACTAAGCACAAATGTTGCTATGCCAAGGATCAGAAACATCAGTGCCCAGAACCTTGAGTCCTTTCTCAGCTCATCTGGTGGTTCAAAAAATGTTTTTATTGCTCTGGAAATTAATATGCCATAAATTGGCAGTATCGTGCCATTCAGAGAAGCTGCAATAGCTCCAAATATAAGAATTGGAAGTTCTGGCTTGTTCAGGGAGGCAAGGCGTCGAATTGGAACCTCCCGGGGTTTTATACTAGGCGGAGAATTTTCTAAATCTTCCATGTGGTCATTGGGGGCATCAAGCCCTGTAGGTAAACCAAAAGAGACTGAGAAGGAGTGTCTACTGCTGTTATTTCTTGATGATCCACGACTTATTGATCGCAACAATGACCTTCTTTGACTAGACTGTCTGAATGATTCCGTGGTAATTTCAGATTTGTGATTTACCTGAGCTGCATGTTCTGACTCTTTGTTAAGTTCTTGTAACCTTATGAGCTGAGAATACGCACCATCAGGGTCCTCAAGAAGTTCTGTATGTGCGCCTGATTCATCGATGAAAACAGTTTTAGCATGTTTCTCATATTTTATTCCCCCTAAGGCATTAATGATATTTTCATTCTTCCTGATATTAACTTTTCTGTTAAAACTAGAAATTTCCGCAAATCTAATTGCAATCAAAAATTGAAACATCACGAGCTCGTTTATCCCAACTTCCCAAGTGGATGATCTATACCAACATATCATAAGGCTGTTTCAGACATGTTAAGAGTTAGAAATCAGACAACTTATTTACAGAAAAGTCCGGTTTTAAGGAAGTATCCCAAGACGGTAAGACGAGACAATACACAGAAGAACAGCAATAGGCATCAACTTATCACATTTTCCTAATTTTGATAGTAAAGGTTACCTTTTTCAACAATCTTTCCTTGATGGATGACAGCAATCATATTAGCATTTCTCACAGTGGTCAAACGATGGGCAACAATAACTGTAGTTCGATTGACCATTATCCTATCTAATGCCTCTTGCACTATCCTCTCAGATTCTGCATCAAGTGCACTTGTAGCTTCATCTAAGAGTAAAATCCGAGGGTCCTTCAAGATTGCTCTGGCTATTGCGATTCGTTGCTTCTGCCCACCCGAAAGTTGAGTGCCATGCTCACCAACCATAGTTTCAAGCCCCTGAATCATTGCAAAGCCAAAAGAGATGTAAATAGCATAATCACAGAGACGAATTCATTATTACATCAGAACTAATTGTGAAAATGGAGATACTTTAGAACCTGGGGTAATTTGTCAATGAATTTAGCAGCATTGGCAAGTTCAGCAGCTGCTCTTATCTCTTCAACAGTTGCGCTCTCTTTCCCATATGCAATGTTATCCTTGATACTGGAAGTAAACAACACAGGTTCTTGGCTGACAAGACCAATTTTTCCCCTAATCCATTTAAGCTGCAAGTCTTTGAGGTTAAGACCATCCATGAGCACTTCACCAGCTTGTGGATCATAAAATCTCTCTATCAGACTGATCACTGTTGATTTCCCACTTCCACTATGCCCAACCAAAGCTGCAGTTGTACCACTTGGAATGAGAAGAGAAAAATCACAAAATATTTGCTCATCCGGTCTGGCAGGATAACTAAAATAAACATTCTTGAACTCTATATCTCCACGTATGTCATCCAATGTTCTTCCACTTGTATCATAAGCATCTATCAGTGGCCTCCTATTGATAGTCTCAAACATCTTATATGCCGCAGCTTGACCGGCACCAAACGCACTCATACATGGAGATGCTTGTCCTAAGGACCTGCGAACTCCGTGTCAAAAGTGCAGGACTGAAGAAATATTGATTTATGAAGAAACGAATGCATAAATTCAGTGAAGAAAGCATCTGCTGTGTGCGCAGTGTTTAAGAAGCAAGTAGAAGAATAAAAGATGGAACTTACATAGAAGCAGTCAACACAGCAACAATCACATTTATGACTTGGCCACCTTCGTATCCATTTTGCAATATTAACTTGCTACCATACCATACAGCCAGGGAGTAACTAGAGAACACGATGAACATAACTGCGCCAAGACCGATTCCTGCTGCCAACCCCTCATGCACACCAGATTTATAAGCATTAACCAGAAATTTGTTGTAATCATTGACAGCCCTCTTTTCCCCAGTGTATGATGCTACCTGAAAATATAGAATTATTGACATGCTTTTGATGAATGTGAATTTGGAACTTGGGAATTTTATTGACTGCGACTACATCACATTCACATACAGTTCTGATTGAGCCAATGGTCTGTTCTACTACAGTTGAGGCTTCTGCATAAGCTTTTTGACCACGAGTTGCTGTCTTGGATATCAATATGGACATGGTTCCTCCGGCTATCACTAAAAGGGGAATCGAAGATAACATGACCAGGGTAAGCAACCAGCCTTTAACAAACGCTATAATAAACCCCCCAATAAATGTTGCTATCAGCTGCAGAAATTTTCCAACCTGCAAGAAATCGACCGAGTTATCTGAATTTTGTTTTAATCTGAAGGTGAAGTGTATAGTATAGTACCTTTTCACCTATTGCATCTTGTATTAGAACCGTGTCTCCAGACATTCTACCAATAACCTCTCCTGTACTTGTGTCCTTATCAAAGAAAGCAATATCTTGTCTTAATATTGTCTTCAAGTAGATATTCCTTATCCTTGCAGCTTGTCTTTCCCCTGTGACCATCCAGCACGTAACCTCTGACAGAAATTAGATTGTTCTCAGTCTCTAGCTCACAATGTTTGACCACTATTTTAACTTTTGATTATGAGATCTACTTACGAAGCAATGCTGCTGTTCCAGCTCCCACTGCCAGGTAAACATACTTCAGAGAGACCTAAATTTGTCCAGATCAAACTTATCAACACCCAGCTATCATAACTTGGTTCGAACACGTGGCTCTCCTTGTCCAGTAATCTAACATCAATCATCACAACTTTCAGTTTTCTTACCTTGGAAATTTTCTGGACAATGTCATTTGTCTGTGTCTCTCCAAAAGAATTAATTACTTCCCCGAGAATCAAAGTCATTATTGGAAGAGCCAAACCATTCCCAATTGCACCAATTGTTCCAACGATCATGAGCATAGTATCTACGGAATCTGCGAAGGAGAACAGCTTAAGAAACGGAACTGTTTTCACTTTATCCTCCCCTTTACTCTTCACAGGCTTTTCATTGTCCCCATTCACGTCGGAGCTTCTCTTATGCTGTGTCCCTTTTGACGAGGTTGCATCATCCATCCTGTTGTCACCATCATAGCCATTCTCCTTGGCCATGCCGTGCACTCCAAATATAACAAAAAATTGGTCTGTATGCTTGTCTCAGAACAAGCACAACTTAAGTGAAACTGCAGGACATGAACAAAAGTTGTTTCTTACGATCAAACCATGACAGGCACAAGTATCTTGTAGGAAATTCATAGTAAGAACTCCGGAAGGAAATGACGATCAGTCTGCACCCACTCTCTCATCGAACGGATTGTTGTGTATTATTTTCTAGTCTATTATCGGAGTGTCTATCAACAACTTAGACAAGAATCCAACAAAGATAGACTATAAAGGGGAAGACTTCCCATTTTAACACAGCACTGTCAGATTTGTGGATTCTGGCTCCCTGACCAACTCTACTAATTAATAAAAACAATTCCCCTTTACGTCACATTGTTTATTGAATGAAGTCGTTGTAAAGAACAAACAAAGACAAAACGAATAGATCTAGTGGTAGGTGAAATCAAATCATTTTTGTTCTCTTCACGCATCATCTACAAAATTCTTTGTCGACTCTCTTGATCGATTTGATTATGAAAAAGAAAAAACCATGGCTGAGGTGATAGGCTAGCTACTGATATGCGTACACGGTTTGACAGGAACTAATGACATCATGCAATAAGAAATAGCTGAAATACAAAGATATGAAGTCATTCCAAGTTGAAGAACACTTTTATATTCAAATCTATATCACATCCACAGAATGGATGACGAATCTTCAAACTTTTACTTTATGTGCAGAACTTGCCTGGATTTAATGGACCGACTGTAACACGCGTAACTCGCAAGTCATTGCATCAGCGATGATTTATTCATGGAAATTAAAAAGAAAACAATTTGACAACCAAAACGAATGCATGATCCATGCCCATATCGATAAGAGCAACATCAAAATGGAAGGATGGATTAGAACAAGTGAAGACTGGGAACGGTCGTCTCCGTCACACCTGTGTTGTCTTTTAGTATTGAACTTAAAAAGGAAAGGGACAAAGAAACGAAAGAAATCCAAGACAGGACTTTTACCAGATAAAACAATAACCAACCCCTTACCAGCCACAAACTGCGATCAACAAAGGAAAAGAAACAAAAGAGAGTGACCCAATGTTTCCCAAGTAGTAGCAATCTTTCCTTACCAAATAGAAAGGCAAAGATGAAGGGAGAGCAGTATGATCAAGACCACAAAGAACTTGTGACCATTAGCATATAGCATGCTGCTTTATGGATTTGGGTAGGTGCACTGTCACATAAGAAAAGTAATGAATTATGAACCAACATCTTCTAGCCTAAACTTTGGTCAACATTCACAGTTAGTGCGATGTGAACTAAAATCTCGTGATTCTATATAGATTGTTGCCCTTTTCCTTATATTGAAAGTTACGTACGTATCTTCTTGGCATGGCCTACTTTGAGGGCACTTGCGTATTATCCTACGTCATGACTAGGTTACTTCTGTGCTTCTAAGACAATCGTGCATACGGTTTCCCCTTTTACGGTAAAGTTTGGTTTTGATAATCATTAAAATAATTTCTTTTCTTTTTTCTTAATTATAATATTCTAAGTTAAGTCAAATTAAAACTGGTTTAATTAATATTGAAATATAATAGCATATTTAGTATGCGATTGATTGAATGACTACAATGTCAATTAAAATATTCTCCTGTTTAAAGCCTTGTGTATTCTTTTTTCGAAGAAATACTGCGTACGTTAACCCCACCTTTTATGTTTACCAAAAGATGGATTAGGTCAAATATTCAATCAACCATTTCTTATCCTACAAATTTTCTTAGCATTTAAGCAACGTAAAAACTTACTTTTTTTTTATCATTAAAATTAAAAGTCATGATCGGTTTAAGTCATAAAATGAAATATTTTTTTTATAAAATATAAAAAGAAGGTTACGTACAATTCATCTTATTCTTGCAAAGAACAAGTTGTTGTTTTATTATAATTAATTTCAACTGAAACAGTATTTAAATTAAAATTTATCCCTGATTTTCATTACAAAAATGAATGTTACCAAGTAATTCAAGTTGAATTTTCGTTTAGAATTAAAGTAATTTGAGCGAAATAACGTAGAAATCTCTTTGGTTTATTTTTCAGTTGGAAGTTAGCTGAAGAATAAGATCGCCTCCACCCCACGTCTCTTCAAATTCAGGAAAAGAGAAGGTGCTAAAGCACTAAGACACTAAATTCTACAAAAAGGTGAAGGAAACGAGTTCCACGACGTCTATGATTGCGGGGACGAATTGGCTTCCGCACACTATTGGTGGTGGAGATGCTTTATTTATGTGATCATTAGTTGTTCCTATAATGCTTAACATAAAGTGGAGGTGTAGTTACACTCGCACTAGGAGAGAGGATTTTTTCTGACGGGTCGAATAACGAATATGGACCCTTAGATTTCATACAGAGAACATAATTGTTTGATCTGGGGGCTTGCAATGCACTATGCTCATAATTTTCAAGAAACTGTAGTCCACTTTTAGCTATTGATGAATACTGTTCAATTTTATTTTTCTTGTTTTGCTTCTATCCTTTTTCTTTCTGCAGTGCGAATTCATTAGTATGTATCCAAGAGATTACATACATAGCAACTACGGAATATACACAACTAAATCCGGTACACAAGATAATAACGAATCTCGTAGCTAATTATCTGCTAATAAATATATCTTAAACTCCAATTTATAATCATGAGTTATGATACTATATAATTGTTTATCCTATTTTAAGTATCAAAGTTAATTGTATTAGATTATAAGTTGATTCAATAAAATAAAAGGTGTCGTATGTCATTACAATTAGCATAATTAACTTCTATTATATTTATAGTGGAATAGACAGATAGATATTCTTATAAAAATTTGAGATAGATATAATATTTTGCATAATTTTAAAAATTTTAAAATAATTCTTTCTTTTAAATTATTTAAAAATATTTTATGATATTATAAATTATTTAAAAGATTAATTTTTAAATAAAAATTTATTATTAAAGTCCAATTGTAACAACTTAAAACCTCTATCGTGTTTATAATAGTAAGTCACAGGCAATTCTTGTTTAAAAGACAATTAACAAATGATCAATTTTAAAATTTTCAATATTACAAAAAATTAAAATTTAAAATATTAAATACAATTTTAGGTTAAAAAAATAATTAAATATTAAGTCGATTTAGGCCTTGACTCTCATTAAAAACATCTAAATCACCTGTACTAAATAACTAAATCCGAACTAATGCATTGAAAATTGAATTTCTTTGGTCACAACACGTTTTGTCGAAAGGGTAAGATTCAACCTGCGGAAAGTGGAGAAAGATTCAACCTGTGTAATGTTAACGAGCAGCCGACAGCTCCAGACTTTGGGATTCTCACGTGAAACAAATGCACAATATGATAGGTACTTGGACAAAATGACTTTCTTTTCTTCTGTAGACTTGTATTATAATGCAATACCTAATATTGGCGACTAATATCAGACTGAGAGGATTGATTAATATTCTAAAAAAATTAAATTGAATGTTAAAATTTCTAAAAATTTAATTTAAACTCAAAATTTTTCAAATGTTTAATTTAATATCTTCGTCAATTCTCTAATAAAAAAATTTTATTTAACTTTTTGGCAACCTATATTTAGCAATGTGCATCTTATATAGTAAATGGAATCTAAAATTTTAAATTTTAATTAATATAAAATTTAAATCTTGATTGAATATTAGGATGCATATCTGACAAAAAGATATATAAGAAAATATTTAAAATATCAAATAAATATTTTTTAATAAGTTGGAGATTAAATTAAATATTTGTGAAATATTGAAGTTTTAAAAAATGTTATAAATTTTAAATTAAATTTTTGTAAAAATATGAAAATTCAATTTAAGTCTTTTTTTACTAAACGATTTTTCAATTAGTTATATTTGAAAATATTAATTATAGTTTATATTTTTTTAATTGTAGTATTTTCATGATATTTTACATATGAGTCTATTAGAAATAGTCTCTCTATTAAATAAGAGGAAGATTGTGTATCATCGAATCTTCTCAAACTCTGCGCTTTAGCGAAAGTTTAATTAAGTGTCGATCATAATGATAATAATATTAAGTTTCTTTTAAATAAATATCTCAAATTGTATTTTACTCGATCATTTTTGTAACAACGATATCATTTCTATGTTGCTATACAAGATTAAAGTGAATATAATAACACTCAACTTTTACGTAGACAAAAAGGGTATGAGCTTTTAAAAAAAGAAAATTCTCCGTATATTATATAGTACATTAGCATAGGGTTCCTAAATACCTAAAAAGCAACAGAAATATCTTCCCTTTTTTCTGCTTCCAGAGGTTGCATGTTTTCTAATAAATGATTGCTTGTGCCACTGGCACGTTCAACTTTCCGAATAAGTTAATCAGAATTAGCCAAAACCTGCCAGTGACTCATGATGAAGTTGAGGCACTCATGCGAAGTGTAAACAAGGATGCATAAAACCCATCCTTCATATCGATTAAGGTGTCATGCTTTCCCTTCTCTACAATCACTCCATTTTTAACCACAGCAATGACATCTGCATTTTTTATGGTGGATAATCTGTGGGCTATAATAACTGTTGTTCTATTCACCACAACTCTGTCTAAAGCATCTTGAACTGCTCTTTCAGATTCAGCATCCAATGCGCTGGT
Source organism: Erythroxylum reticulatum (assembly GCA_025504915.1). NCBI lineage: Eukaryota > Viridiplantae > Streptophyta > Magnoliopsida > Malpighiales > Erythroxylaceae > Erythroxylum > Erythroxylum reticulatum. The sequence continues at coordinate 5,887,638 of JANSVA010000004.1, forward strand.
TGCCTCGTCTAATAACAATATTTTTGGATTTTTGACGATGGCCCTGGCAATAGCTACTCTTTGTTTCTGTCCACCTGATACTTGAATTCCTCGCTCTCCCACTTTGGTATCGTAGCCCTATGTTTGTCATGATTGCATAAAATCTAATTCAGTCAAGGAGACCATAAATAGTGTAAGCAATGAATTATAATATAGTAGTATCATTTAAAGAGTAACCTGTTGTAAGCTACTAATGAACTGGTGGGCATTGGCCAATTCGGATGCAGCTAAAATTTCAACTTCAGTCGCGTCTCCCCCTTTTCCGTATGCAATGTTGGCACGGATTGTGCCGTTGAACAAAACTGGCTCTTGACTTACTAGTCCCATTTGCTGTCTCAACCATCTTAATTGGAACTTCTGAATTTCAATCCCATCAACAGTTATATTTCCTGAATCAGGATCATAGAATCTTTGTAACAATGAAATTACCGTCGATTTCCCACTTCCACTTTCTCCAACTAGAGCAACGGTCTAAAAGAACAATATCTCGTTAGCCTATAAATGTGCTTGCACTTATCAAAAGTTTCTTGAACGCGAAAGGATAAATGATCAATGATCACCTTGCCAGAATGAATGGCCAAGCTGAGGTCTCGGAAAATCTCAACATCTGGCCTAGACGGATATTTAAAGCTTACATGATGAAACGCAATCTCTCCTTGCACATGGTCTAGTGTCACTCCTGACTCGTCACTTGGGTCAATATTTGACCTTCTGTCTAAAATCGATAATATGGAGGCAGCAGCAGCCTTGGCTTTGGAATAATCAGGAGCGAAGGAGCTTGACTGAGAAATAGCTGTAGCTGCCATAGTTAGAGCAAAGAATGCCTGAAAAGGAAAAAAAAAAAAAAAAAACTTAGTCTCATCATACAATAACCAATATTGATTATTATATTCTTTGAAATATAGTCCTGAGCAGGAGAGATTCAGAACTTGGAAAACATCGTCAAATGTGATTTTTCCACGATGAGCAAGTCGAGCTGCTGCATAAAAAGTGGCTGAATAAACAGAAAGGAGCAAGAAGAATGATGATCCAAATCCTAGTCCGCTGAGCAGCCCCTGCCTTATTCCTGTCTTTGCAGAACCTTCACATTTTCTTTCGTATAGTTTCATCACATTCTCTTCTGCACAGAAAGAGGCCACGGTTCTTATACTCGCAACTGCGTCGCTTGCAACTTGACTTGCTTCCTTGTACATCATCTGCAATCATCCAGCTTTGGTATTTCAAGTAAAAAGAAAAAATATATGGTGCAGCAAAAATTTTGGCTTCGGGTAATAGAAGATTACCTTTGCATCTCTACTGAATCCTTTCATGAACTTAATTTGAGCGTATCCATTGATTCCTACTATAGGAAGTAAAACAAGGATAATAACTGCCAATTGCCAACTTCCAACAAAGGCAATGATCAAACCTGATACAGCTGAAGAACTGTTTTGAACCACTTGAGCTAGCGTGTCCCCAACTAAAGCACGTACTGAGGCTGCATCTGCTGAGAGCCTAGCACCTATTAAACCACTCGAGTGCTCATGCTCATCAAACCAGCCAATCTCCATGTGAACCACCTTCTTGAAACATTTACATCGGATCCGTTGGATTAATTTTCCACCAGCAACAGCAAATAGGTATGACTGCAATGGATATACAGTTAAGGCTGCTAGAGCAAGGATCAGAAACATCACCGCCCAGAAGTTCGAATCCTTTCGCAACTCATGTGGTATTTCGTAAAATGTCTTAATCACTTTGGAAAGAAGCAAACCAAAAATTGGGTATATCAGACCATTGAAAATTGCAACTGTTGTTCCAATCATAAGCACTGGAATCTCTGGTTTGTTTAGGGCCGCAACGCGACGGATTGAGACTTTGTCAGTTTGATTTATCGGTGGATTTTCAAATGCTTCTGAATTCTCATGGTGAATGCTAATTCCAGGAGGTATACCAAGGGAGACAGAGAACGAATGACGGCTGCTATTCCCTACTCCTGGTGATCCTCTACTTACGGATGGTCCAAGAGAAAATCTCTGACTTGATTCTCTCAAGGATTCTGTAACAAGATCTAATTTTTTGAGATCACTTGATGCTGATTCTGATCCCTTGTGTACTTCTTGTAAGCGTATAAGCTGGGAGTATGCTCCTTCGGGATCCTTGATTAACTCTGAATGCAAACCTAATCAAGTAGAAACAAAGTTCCCACATTTTATTTCACCTGTTCTACATCGTGGTTCTCTCAAAATCAGCAAGAAAAAGTTCAAACAACTTCTTCAATTATATGCGGAAATGGAAACTAAGAATTTCAAGTAGGACTATAAATAAAATTAAAATTAAACTCTTAGTGAAGAATATATCTTTGCATGCTAAAAGTTATGGTTCCATGAATAATGATTCACCAAGTAAATGGAATGGCAGTTCACAAAATAAGAGATACAACCTGAAACAATTGGAGTCCAAATAAATGGAATCACATTTAATATTTAATTAAAAGTACAAAAACCTTTTTCAACCAATTTTCCCCTCTGAATGACCGCGATCGTGTCAGCTTTTCTGACGGTGCTTAATCGATGGGCAACAATTACAGTTGTTCGATTAACCATGTTCCTGACTAATGCCTCCTGAACAACCATTTCTGATTCTGCGTCAAGTGCACTTGTGGCTTCATCTAAGAGTAGTATTCTCGGATCTTTTAGAAGTGCTCTAGCTATTGCAATTCTCTGCTTTTGTCCACCAGACAGTTGACTGCCGTGTTGTCCGACCATGGTGTCCAATCCCTGGACGGAAAATGAAAAGTTAGAAAAAAAAAAGCAATTCATTGGATCCACGAAACATAGACACAAAGATTCGACAAAGTCTAAGAAATCAAAAACAAGAAAAACATACAAAGATAAAACGTCATAAGAAAGCAAAAACAAGGACCTCAGGTAGTTCATCAATGAAATTGGCAGCATTGGAAAGTTCCAAGACAGCCCTAATCTCATCAGTGGTTGCGCCATCTTTTCCATACGCAATATTCTCCTTGATGCTTGATGTGAACAGCACAGGTTCCTGACTAACAAGACCAATTTTCTGCCTGATCCACCTAAGTTGAAATTCTTTGATATTAATGCCATCTATGATAACTTCACCAGCCTGTGGATCGTAAAATCTCTCTATCAAACTGATGACAGATGACTTCCCACTTCCACTTGGACCAACTAAAGCTGCAGTTGTCCCTCTTGGGATGGAAAGGGAAAACCCACAAAATATTAGCTCATCAGGTCTAGCTGGATAAGCAAAATATACATCCCTTAGTTCTATATCTCCATGGATGTCATCCAGTATCTTTCCATCTGTGTCATAAGCATCTATCTCTGGCTTTCTGTTAATCGTCTCAAACATCTCATAGGCTGCAGTTTTACCGGCAGTAAAGGCATTCATGCAGGGAGATGCCTGACCTAGGGCCCTGAAATGTCGGTTAGAATCTTAAAAGTAAATATGCCAAATCAAAAAATCAGATCTCACATGAATATAGAATAAGTAGCAGTTTTAGATGTACATTCAAGTTTTTTGCTTAGAATGGAACTCACAGGGACCCAGTCAATACAGCAACAACCACATTTAGCACTTTACCACCAGTGTATCCCTTTTCCAATATCATCTTTGCCCCAAACCAAACTGCAAACGAGTAAGTACAGAAAGCTGCTGACAAAACCATGCCAAAGCCTAATCCTGAGGCAAATCCTTCATGAACGCTAGACTTGTAAGCAGCAATGAGAAACTGGTTGTAATTGTCGATGGCTTGCTTCTCCCCTGTAAATGATGCAACCTACCATGGGAGGCAAATAATTAGTATACACTTAATGTTCATTCCTTTAGGTTTTTCTTGGTCATGAAGTGTAACGTACAGTTCTAATTGATCCAATCGTCTGGTCAACTACATTTGCTGCCTTGGCATAAGCATTTTGTCCAAGGTATGCCGTCTTAGCTATCATGATGGACAAGACAGCACCAGCTAGCACAAGCAAGGGAATAGATGACATCAAAACAAGGGTCAGAAGCCAGCCCTGTACTAATGCTACTACAAATCCTCCTACGAACGTTGAAACCAGCTGTAGAAATTTCCCAACCTGCATGAAATAAGCACCAAAGGGATCAGCGCACTTTCGTTCCGACTCAGTTCCTGCTTCTTCTCAAGGTTTAACGTTATCAGGACAGTTTAGTACCTTCTCCCCCATGGCTTCTTGGATGAAAACCGTGTTTCCGGACATTCTGCCTACAACATCTCCAGTTTTTGTTTCCTTATCAAAAAAACCAACTTCCTGTCTTAGTAAAGCTTTCAAATACAAACTCCTTATTCTTGCAGCCTGTCTTTCTCCTGTGATTATCCAGCAAGTCACCTCTGAGAACCAAGAGAACAGGATTCTTACAATTAGCGCTTCAACATTCATATAATTTCTCGAGGTAGTGATACAAATCTTGAACTTACGGAGAAATGACGCAAGACCAGTCGCCACAGCCAAGTACTCAACTCTTGCACACACCTTAAAATTTTGCGATAAACACAGAAATGAAAAGAATTATGGACCCGCTTTAAAACAATATCGGCCATCGATAGGATTATATTAATCAGACATTAAAAAATTGAAAATTCTATAGTCACGCTTTTCTAAGTTAGAAAATAAGAAACTGCTAAGTAGTCTCCTTATTTAAGCTTTCAATTTGGTTCAAGGAAATTCATTTGCAAAGACCATTTAGTACAGAGCATACCTGGGAAACTACGTGCAGTACATGCTTGCTCTGATTTTGTCCAAAAGCATCCGACATTTGCCCGAATAGAATAGACACAATGGGCAGAGATAACCCATTAGCAATAGCAGAAACGGTGCCAACTATCATCAATATGACGTCCATGGAATCAGCAAATGTAAAGAGCTTATAAAATGGAATAGTTCTGGTTTCCCCATCCCCTCCTCTGCCCTTCCCTGACGCTTGCCCATCTTCGACAGAGCTCTTCACTGCCTCTGCATGACTTCTTGACGTAGATGCCTCATTCCCATCCACAGTCGTGGCTCCATGTAGGCTTTTCTCCATGTCCACGAGGCTTACTTCCAAGTATTTGATCCTATTTTTGTGGACAACTTTGCTCTGTTTTCAACTTGCAGACTGACAGTGCATGGCAGAAATAAAAAAATATCCAAGTAATAATCGCACGGATAATGTAAGAGACAGGGTTATAAAACCAAAAAATAAAATCTAAGAGATGCATGCTTAAACATTGTTGAAATTTTTCTTTTTATATATTAATTATTTTTAATTTTAGAATTAATGTTAAAGAAAATTAAATTTGATTTAAAATAAGGATAATAAAATGTCAAATAATTAATCTAATTCAGTAGATGAAAATCTAATGAAGAAAAATATTAAAATTCAATAAAAAAATTTAACGAAAAGATATTTTGATCAGTTATGTTTTTAATAAATTTTACAAGCTCTTAAATCAGTTCCATTTATATACTTATAAAAATTATAATCAAAATATGAAACATTATTTAGCGGTGACAATAAAATGAATCCACAAGCATTTACCGAATTATATATCAATTCTTATTTTTATACTTCGTCTTTTCATTTATATTAATAAGGTTGTTAGAAATATATAATTACGTATTTGACAGAGATCAGATAATAGCAACAGTTGATCTTTGAATCAAATCATTTTTTAAAGGAAAATTAATATTATTTTACTTTATTCTCTTCACCTTTATTAAAAAGTAAAATAATTATTATATATTTAAATGGGAGAATGTTATACTTTTTTTATTGAACATTTGTTAAGTTTGCAATTTCTAAAATTAAAGTTTACAAAATTTGATAAAAAAATAACACTTTTACTAAAATAAGATATATACTTACGATGGGACGAGTCAAAGTTAAAAATCAACGTACCTAATGCATAAGACTTCTTACTTTGAAGATAAATGCATAAGACTTCTTACTCTAAAAATAATCACCATATACATAACTTTTTCCTTATATTTTTTTATAAAAAGATCGTTTATATAATTCAAGCCTGATTTTCTGGTCACAAAAGAATAACTTTAGTACTTACTCCAAACTCTCCTTTTAAGAATAATGCTTGTAAGTGACCATGAGGTTTCTGCAACTATTTAAATATGCTTTTATAGGTATTTAAATTTCATGACCTATCAAAAGTTAATCATATTATGAAAAGTGTAGAAAAGTCTTACCTACGTTCCTTCCCAACAAGTTTTATATACATCCATCAAAGTTTTCACGAGTTGATATAAAAGTCAAAAAATTTATTTAAATGTTTAACAATCACTTCTACAAAAATAAATAATAAAACAAATATATTTCTACATTTACTTTATTTATATAAAATTATGATTGATCTAACCATCAACACAGTTCGTATAAAGTTTAACAAAATTAAAGTATCCAACATCTGGATGTTCTATGCGTGTGAAACTGTGAGTATGCATAGTGTTATCCGATTGGAAACTGCAAAATATATGAATCAGCGTGAAGTTTTACCTGTAACATGTACATGCTATGATGGTAACGTGTTGCGTTCTCCTTTCCACTTAGATTGGAAGATTTGCACGCTGGTTGGAACTCATCAGATGAGACATTGATTTGCACGCTGGTTGGAACTCAGCAGATGAGACATTCTTCAAAGCAAATAATTCGAGTAAAGGCCTCTTAACTTGCAATTTAACTAAAAGGTCGATCGATGTCATAGCATTCAAAGGTGGAAAGTCCTATAATTAGTTGGCGGTTGCAATTAATGAACTTACCCAAAACTACGGCTAGGATAAAATGACACGAGCCTGATCTAGATTTCATTAATGCTGGTCTCTTACCATTAAACCGTAAGGATATATTTGATTAGTCATATAATAGAATGTAACGAAATAATTTATAATAGAATATAATATAAATAGATATGATATTAAAAAATTATTATTTAGAAGCAATGGAAACGATGATAATGTAATATAATAAAATAAGATTTAAAAGAATGATTTATAATATAATATAGTGAAATGTTACTTATCATTTTACATTACATCTTAAACTCTTTAAATTGGAGGTAATTTATTTTTATTATTTAAGATGGAATGAGATGTAATTTAAAACTCTCCCTTTTTTAATCATATTTCATTATAAACTCTCATCTAAAACGATGAAATAATATTACCTTACATTCCACTTTTTTAATAACTACCCAACTAAATATAGTTGACCTAAGTTTTTAATGGAATAAAATGAAATATAATAGAATCATTTATAATAGAATGGAATATAAATTGATGTAATATTAGGAAATTGTTATTTGGGAGGGATAAAAGAGTTCATAATGTAATATAATGAAATGTTGTTTGGATGAAGAGTTTATAATGCAATATAGTGTATCATTTTATCTTCCATCATAAACTTCCCAAATTGAAGATTTTTTATTTTTACTGTTTATGATGAAATGAGACGTAATATGAAACCTCATCTTTTATCTCATTCTATTATAAAACCTTCTCTAAGCGATGGAATAATATTATATTTAATTTTATTCCATTATAAAATTTTCAAGTAAACATAGCCTTAAGTTGGTTTTTTCTCTCGGCAACAAACAAAAAAGTTAAGACTATATGTTTTCAGATGAAGGACAAATAGAAATAAAATGTTACGCCCAAAATAATGAGAAGGAATTTGATATAATTGAATTGGTTTTTCTAATTATTAGAGCAAGAAATAAGGTGTAACTAGAAAAGAAAATATCAAATTTTCTGTTTCAGTTATTCTGTCTAAATCTTATTTTATTAATTTTTATCTATATATTTATGTAAAATTTATATAAATATATGAATAAAATATGATTAAAATATGATAACTAAAATATGAGATCTAATCCCAAAGAAGAGAGGGTTAGGTCGTCTGTACACTGAATAGGAATAGAATTAATGGAATAGACAATCTGTCCGGGAAATAGGAACCTTCGTCATCGAATGTCAAACTTTTATGGGCTACTGAAGTTGACCAGTACAGAGACGACAATGACAAGTCGACTACAACGACAATGACAAGATGGTGACATATCGTGAGTGAGCCATCACCCTTCTCATCCCATTCAATTCCTCCAAGTCCGGAAAAGAAAATGCTTTGCTTTCTATCCCACGCCATGTCTCCCACAATTGCCTCGGAAAAGTATAAAATATTCTTAATATTATTTATAACAAAATTTGTTTTTTCTGAGTATTACAGGTTTCTTGAAGTCATAATTAATTTTATAATCTTTTGACGTGTATTTTATTTATTTATAAGATTTTATCATAAGATTTATTTAAGGAAAACTAAATTCTTCCTTATTTAAACTAATAAGAGTTAGATTTTAATAAATATTTTTTACTTTACGCACTTCAAATCCATGCCTTTATTTTCAAAATGATCGAATCAAGATAAAAATATAAATAGAAAATAGAAAATTAAAAAGGATAAAACTACAAAAATCCTAGTCTGCTGAGCAGCCCCTGCCTTGTTCCTTTCTTCGGAGAACCTTCACATTTCCTTTCATATTGTTTCACCACCTTCGCTTCTGCACAGAAAGAAGGTACGGTTCTTATACTCTCAACTGCGTTGCTTGCAACTTAGACTTGCTTCCTTGTACATCATCTGCAATAATCCAAAAAATAATAAGAAACAATGTATGATGCAGTAAAATTTTTGGCTTCTGATAATGGGAGCATCCCGCTCCATTTGGGTATATCCGTTGATTCCTACCAGCGGAAGTAAAACAAGGATCATAATTGACACTTGCCCTCTTCCAACAAAGGCGATGATTAAAACTGATACTGCTGCACTGTTTTGAACAACTAGAGCTAGTAATGAATTAAATACAACCATAAGGGGTATTAACGTAATCTTACCTTACATAACTACCAAAGGTAGTTATATGAAATGAACGAAACGTTTAAGAAGAAATCTCTTGGCATGTATTTTGGTGCTTTAGTTTTTTCTCTTAAGAAAAATTTACACAAAGAAGAAGAATAACTCTGCAATAAATTGGGAACAAAAAGTTCTATAACTGGTAGAATCATAACACGAATTTAAGTATGTGATTTTTTATTTTATATGCATATGAACAAATCCTGTTTGACATGATCTCGATGATTGTGTTTTATCAAGTTTATTTCTAACATTGACATCAGAGCAGGTTAAATTTTTGTTTATGTTATATGCATGCGTAAATCTGAAATTTAACTGTTAATGATTTGTGAATAATGATATGCATTTTTTTTTAATATCGTGATGTTTGTGAGATGTTTTTTTTTCTTCTGGTTATATCATGTGTTTTATGTTTCTAGTTTTGTTGCGTTAACATATGTCGTTTCATTTTTTTTCTCATTTGTCTTGACTGTTGAGAAAATAAGTGTTGAAAGTCTTCAACAGTGACAAATACATGATCTTTCCCAGTGAAACATAGTTCTTACGAAAACGCTAAGGAAAAAAAAGGAGAGTTTTTTGTCTTTTTTTGTTTTTTCAATAAATGGTCTTCGACAAAACTTCTGTTTTCGTTTTTCTCTCTCTAAGCCAAGATAGAAAAGATAAAAAAAAAGAAAATGAAAGTAGGAAAAAGACCAGAGGCACATGGTTTTTTTCCCCACAAGTATATAGTTTTTCACAAATTAGATGTGGTTTCTTTTTTCAAACCACGCGCATATATATATATATATATATGGGTATATATATATATGGGTTATGGCTTTGTAAGAGTATATTGTTATACATATTAGTATAATAAGACAAAAGTCTTAATAAAAAGGTTTTTGGATGTATGATTTACATTAACTGTAATGTAAAGAATTAGAAATAGGTTTTTTAATTTACCCAAACTAATTAATTTTTTAAAATTAGTTTCAAATTAAAATAAGAAACAAACTAATTTGTTTAGTTAAAATTAGAAAGGGGTTTCATTAGAAATTAGTTTCTAATTAAACCAAGATAAATTGATTAGTTCAGTTATAATTTAAAATAGAAATAAGTTTCTAATTTTGTTTGAATTATTCATATTTGAATATGATTAGATTAGAAATAAGTTTCTAATTGATTAGAAATTAATAGCATAATTTGATTAGTTCAATAAATTGTTAATAAAACAATTAAACAAAATAAATTCATTTATTTCCATATATGAGCATGAGTTCGCTATGTGTTAGACAAAAATAATTTGTTTATTTTGTGCACTCTTCTGATTCTTGAAAATTTGTTTTTTCAGAAAATGCCTGTTATTAAGCGAACGCCTAAGCTTATTCGATGTGAGACACAGAAGAGACGAATTGGTAGTATGTAAATAAAATTAGTTAACATGCGTTTAATGTCTGGAGATAGTCTAACACAACATGTTATTTCAGTTAATAACATGATGCAAGAATTATGCTTTGGAGGTTGTCAAGCTTATACAAATGATGAAGTAAAGTACATGACTTTACTTGCAACATTACCTCAACCTCAAGGTGAACTATTACGAATGCTCTAGAATAATTGCCTAACGAGAGGACTTATAGTTTGTTAATGATGACATTTATTAAACAAACATGTAGAAGTTGATTAGGACTTTGTATCCTATAGGTCTTCCAACGGAAATAGTAAGAGCTATTGTAAATTGAGCTTCGTGAACTGTGTCTCGCGAACTCGTGAACTCATTTCTGCGTAGGGTTCGTTACTTATAGGCTGTTCGTAGGTTGTAGCATAATTAATACAATATGTTGTTTTATAAGAACAATGTCTTAATATTTATGCAATATGCTTACATGAATTTTATATAGAAATTCGTCTAGAGTAAAGTAATTAGGATTCGATTATTGTATGAACGATGATTGAAGACATTTGTAAACTTTTGATTTCATAAGCAATTGTGATCGAATTATTTACTTTATGAACTATTAATGTGACCTAAATGTTGCATACATATTTCTTTCTTATTATAGAATCTTAGTGCTTCAAAAATGGCTAATGCTTCGAAGAATATTGTTACTGAACTCAATAGGGGTGAGAAACTAAATGGTGACAATTGTGAAATCTGGAGTATGAAAATCCAATATATACTTGAGGAGCAAGAAGCTCTTGAACCATTAAACCTAACCATAGACGTTCCTGAGGGGGGCACTACAGCCCAACATAGGAGGGACCGTGATGCATGTGAGTTATAGAAAAAGAAGAACTCTTTAGCTCGCATTACGTTGCTGAGTAGTATGGATAATGATATCATGCGAGAGTTCCGAACATTCAAAACTGCAAAGGACATGTGATCAGCACTGGCTGCTCGTTTTGGAGGTGCTTTAGTAACCAAAGTGAGGTTAGTTACTATTAAGTTTGATACTTATAAGAAGCGCCCAGATAATACAATGCAAAAGCATATGAGGAAAATGTCCAACATGGTAAGTGAGTTATGTGATGTTGGTTATGAGCTTTTTGATGAACAACAAGTGTAAGTTGTGATTCGTTCCTTGCCTCAGAGTTGGGAGCATATGAAGATGCACCTAACTCATAATGAGAAAATCAAGACAATGGAAGATGCTACGAGGCATCTCATCTTGAAGCCTCAAAGATGTCTTCTGAGGCATATACAGTTAGTTCTAGTTTACAGGGAGCAAGTGGAAGAATAATAAGAGATTCAACCACTCTCCTTAGGAATCCAAGAAGGAAAAATGAAACCAACGTGGAAGGGAAAACGTTCCTTCAAGAAGAAGAACATGAAACATGTGAAATGCCATAATTGTGGTAATAAGGGCCACTTTGCTCGAGATTGTACCGAGCTCAAGAAGGTACAACTCTATAGTACAAACATTTGTTATGTGAATGTTTCTTGTTCTGTTTTTCTAACTGAATCACATCCTTTATGGATTGCAGACTTAGAAGCAACCAACCATGTAGCGAAAGATAGAGATGCCTTCATTGAGTTTCGTAAACTCCCACATAGTAGTCGATGACTTTATGTAAGTGACAATTCCAAAGTTGCTATACAAGGAATTGGCATATGTAAATTAGACAAGCGTGGAGGACGACTCCTCATCCTACATGAAGTATTATTTTCTCCACAGATTCGTAAGAATCTTTTATCTGTATTGATGTTGGTTAGACTTGGTTTTAATATAAATTTCCACAGTGGTGGAATGGATTTGTATCTTGGATCTATTAATTATGGTCATGGTTTTTTATTGGATGGTTTTATTGTACTGGATGTGTTAAAGGAAAACAATGATATTAGTTATTTATTATTTACATTTAGTAATTCCAACAATCATGCAACTTTGTGGCATGCTAGACTGTATCATATTGGTCAACATCGAATTAGTCGATTAGCTAAAGAAGGGCTTTTAGGTAATCTAAGTCAAGTAGATCTACCTACATGTGAGCATTGTTTAGCTGTTAAAATGGTAAGAAAGTCATTTGGAAAGGGAACACGAGCTTTATATCCATTGCAATTAATTCATTCTGACATCTGTGGTCCAATGAATGTAACGGCTAGATGTGGGGCAGTTTATTTCCTCACATTCATAGATGACTATACTCGATATGGTCATGTCTATTTGATTTCTAATAAATCAGAAGCATTTGATTGTTTCATAAAATACATGAACTTGGTTGAGAATCAATTAGATAAGAAAATAAAAGCATTACGAACTGATGGTGGATAAGAATACTTGTCAGAAAAGTTCAAGGCTTTATGTGATGAGAAAGGAATAGAAAGGCAATTAACAATTCCTAGAAACCCCACAATAAAATGACATCGCTGAAAGACGTAATAGAACGTTATTAGAAATAAATAGGTACATGATGACCCAAACAAATTTACCAATCACTTTTTAGGGTGATGCGTTGCTGGTAGCCACCTATGTACTTAATCATGTGCCCACGAAATCAATTACTAGCACACCATATGAGTTGTGGACTGGTAGGAGACCTGATGTGTCAAGTCTCAGGCCTTTGGGGTGTGCAGTCTATGTTCATGATCTCTCTTATAAACATAGGAAGTTAGGCCCAAGAGGGAAAAATTATTTTTATTAAATACTCAAAATACTCAAAAGGATACGTGTTCATTAGTGAACAAGGTAATGGAGGTGTTTGAATCACGAGAACATTCTTGGAGAATGATTTTCCCAAACAAGGTGAAATAGGTAAAGACCTATTGTTATTTGAGGCGCTTGATTAGAATGATTCTATTATGAAGAATCAAGATGAGGAACTTCAACCAAGTGGGAGCAATTCTACAAAAAAGTTCTATATGATAACTGATCCAAGTGGTAGCAATCAAATCAATCATGAATTTGCTTATGATGAACCTCAATTAAGACGAAGTAATCGAGGAATAATTCCCCGACATCATTTTGAGATTGAAGGAGAAATTAATATATTTTTTTTGCAAGAGGAAGAAGAGCCAAGGAATGTAAATGAGGCTTTTACTGGCCCTGCTAAAGGAGAATGGATGAAAGCAATGATAGAATAAATGGCTTCTTTAAGCTCAAATCAAGTATGTAACTTAGTTGACCACCCTGAAGGGCGTAAAGCAATTAGGAACAAGTGGGTTCTCAAAATTAAACAAAAAGTTGATGGCAATATTGAAAGAAATAAGGCACGCCTTATGGCAAAAAGATATACACAACAGGAGGGAATTGATTACGAGGAAACTTTTTCACCTGTTGTAAAGTTTGATACAATCCGTCTTATTTTGGCTATAGTAGCCAGTATGGATCTTGAATTACACCAAATGGATGTAAAAAATTCTTTTCTCAATAGAGAATTAGATGAAGAAATCTATATGGAACAACCTGAAGGTTTCATCAAGGCAGGTTAAGAAAATAAAGTATATCGGTTATTAAAATCAATTTATGTCCTGAAGTAGTCTTCAAGACAATGGTATATTCGTTTTCATAATATAATCATTTCGTATGATTTTCAAATGATCGATGAAGACCATTGTGTGTATGTTAAGAGATCCAAAGATAAATTCGCGATTTTATCTTTATACGTGGATGATATATTGATTGCTTGTAATGACTGTGTGTTTCTTAAGCAAATCAAAGATTGGTTATCATCTAAATTTGAAATGAAAGACATGGGTGAAGTGGCATACATTCTTGGAGTCAAGATTTCAAAAGATCGTTCGAAGAGATTATTATCGCTTTCACAAGCGATGTACATTCAAAGAATTCTTGAACGATTCCATATGCAAGATTGCAAACCAATTGATAATCTTATTGCTAAAAACGAAGGCCTTAGTATAATAAGAGAAATTTCCTGTCAACGTCACAAGAAAGGGAACAAGTGAAGAATGTTCCTTACTCTAGTACAGTTGGAAGTCTTTTGTACACAATAATGTGTATAAGACCAGATATTTGTTATGCTGTTGGGATGGTGAGTAGTATCAATCAAATTTAGGCCAAGCACATTGGAAAGCAGTAAAGAGAATATTGAGGTATCTAAAGGGAACCGTGGACTATGCATTATGTTATCAAGGCAATGATCTATGTATACAAGGGTATATAGATGCATACTGAAAATGAGATTTATATGAAAGAAAATCTACCTTAAGATATGTATTCTTCCTAAACTATGGACCAATATCATAGACAAGTAAGAAATAATCTTGCGTTGCATTATCCAAAATGGAAGCTGAATTTATAGCATTCTCAACTACAGTACAAAAGATTATGTGGCTTCATCGATTCTTAGTGCATTTGGGAGTCATTAAAAGTTAAACTAATCTAGTGACCATCAACTTTGATAATCAAGTTGCAATCACTTATACTAAAGACCTCAAATTTTATTGTAAGACAAAGCACATAGATACCAAGTATAATTATATGAAAGATATAGTTACACGAGGAGAAGTGAACATGAGATATATATCTACGCGAGATATGATAGCAGATCTAATGATAAAGTCAATTTCTAGAGATGTATACATTGGGCATGTAAAGTCACTAAGACTACGTAGATGTTGAAATGTATTGATAAACATTTCTCTATGTATGTTCACTCAGTCTAATGTCATATGTTTGGATATAATGCATGATGAAGATTATACATTGTGTATCATTTGATTCATGAATATATGTGTTTTTGCATAAATATATTTTGGGATGAATCACATGTATATGAGACAGATTATAGATTTGCCCTCTCATACGGGAAATCACCTCTGGTGTTTATGCTCGCTAGAGATGAGGCAAGTTTAAAGTTTATTATCTAGGTGATAACTGAGAGCGAGAGATTTAAACCATAAATGCCACAAGGAAATTCATTCAAAGTGATTTATTAATCACTATATCTGTCTTACGTTGCCAGATGTGAGTTCTGAATAAGTTTTTGAGTAAATTAGTGAACTTAAGTTAAACATTGAGTATGTTTGAACTATCATCTGTACAGTATTTCTTGAATGAAAGATGTTCAATTTAAACAAAGTGGGTAAATACCGTAGCACATGATTCGCACTATGTGTGCATAATTGACCACAAAAAGGGATTAATGTAAGTTGTAAGATCTCATCTTACATTGTGTGAGACTCTTGAGGTTGAGAAGAACCTTATCATATACCTTTATGACTCTTGTTACATTCTTGAGAATTGAATTTAAGGTTTGCTACTTTAAGTTACTGCCAAAAGATCATGCAAGATGCGATCCTATGGAATAATTATGGGAAAGCACATTAAATTTAATTCAAAAGAGAATTGAGAACAGAGGAAGGTCATTTATTTTTTTGAGCATCAATGACTCGTATGAAAAGTGTTCATAGATGACCATCGTCTCTTTAGTAGAGAACTTGAATACATTCATGACACAAGAAACTAAATGAGATCAAAGAAAAGTGTAAATGTGAGATATGACCTAGGGTATAGCATACAATGTCTACTCAAGGACTCATAAGTCTTAGGATCAATTTGTTAAATCGAGATGTCATATATTCCTAACAGCTATATGGTAATGTGCTCTCGACGTATGCTGTTCACACTGGTTATTGAACAAGTATGAGAATTGTAGAGAGTTTGTTTTTCAATTAGATTAAAACCTATCACATGTGAGTGGGAGATAATGAATTAAATACACCTGTGAGGGGTATTAAGGAAATTTTACCTTACAAAACTACCGAAGGTAGTTATATGAAATGAATGAAACATTTAAGAAGAAATCTCTCTGCATGTATTTTGGTGCTTCTATTTTTTTTCCTTAAAAAAACGTTTACACAACGAAGAAGAACAACTCTGCAATAAATTGGAAACAAAAAGTTCTATAACTGGTGGAATCATAACACGAATCCAAGTACGTGATTTTTTGTTTTATATGCATATGAACAGATCCTGTTTGACATGATCTCTATGATTGTGTTTTATCAAGTTTATTTCTAACAGCTAGAGTGTCCGCAACTAAAGCAGGTACTAAAGCTGCATTTGCTGAGTGCCTAGCACCTATTAAACCACTCAAGTGCTTATACTTATCAAACCAACCAATCTCCATGTGAACCATCTTTATGAAACATTTACATAAGATCCGTTGGATTAATTTTTCATTGGCAACATCAAATAGGTATGATTGCAATGGATATACAATTGAGGCTACTAGAGCAAGGATCAGAAACATCATCGCCTAGAGGTTCGAATCCTTTCGCAACTCATGTGGTATTTCGTAAAATGCCTTGATCATTTTGGAAGGAAGCAAACCAAAAACTGGGTATATCAGACCATTAAAAATTGCAACTGTTGTTCCTATCATAAGCACTGGAATCTCTGGTTTGTTTATGGCTACAAGGCGACAGAGTGAGACTTTGGCAGTTTGATTTATCCGTGGATTTTCGAATACTTATGAAGTCTTATGGTGAAAGCTAATTCTAGAAGGTATACCAATGGAGACAGAGAACGAATGACAGCTGCTATTGCCTACTCCTGATGATCCTCTATTTACAAGTGGTCCAACAGAAAATCTCTTACTTTATTCTCTGAAGGATTCTATAACAACATCTACTTTTTTGAGGCCACTTGATGCTGATGTTAGACAATTTTGTCTTTCCCATAAAGTTGGACAATTATTAATTGTATTTTTTAGTTTTTAAATAAATTATCGGTTAAATTATGTAATTTAATCCATATAAATATAATAAAGTGGCCCAATAAATGATCTAAATTAATGGGTCAAAGTTCAGGTAAAAAATAGGTCCCAATTAGTATGGACCGGACCCATATTAGCCTTGTGATGGGGAAGCTCGATATGGAAGCTATATAAAGGTTAAGGTCTCCTTCAGTTGCTCATATCAATCGTAAGCATAAGAAATCCCTGACCCGTTAGGGAAACTTACATATTGAGAAAACTGTAGAAAGACCTAGCCTGTGTCTCGGAGAGCACTTTCTACTAAAGGTCCTGGGAGGTTTGTGATCGTTTAGAGCTTGGAATCAAAGATGGAACTGAAATCAGGTATTACGTATTACCTTCATTTTTTATCCTTTCATGTAGATCCGGGGTACGTTATAAGGTTTATACTACGTATTACATATGGTATCAAAGTGGTTAAGTGATTAGATTGCCAGAAACAAAAGTTTTTCAGTTTTTCATCTTATATGGTTTTTCTTTGATTTTGATTTGTTTTTCAATTATGTATATAATTATGTAAAAGTGGTATACATAAGGCTAGCTACAAAAAGCGAGACGAACAGAGAAAAAAATGAAGTCCTGGGATGCCAGAAATCGCCTCCAACATTGGGAGACGATGGAGATGTTGGGCATGTACAGTGCACGAGCTCGACTGTGCTACTGTAGCGCGGGGCAGCCGCGTATAGTTAGCGTGTGCGGTGCACGCGCCAATCACAACGTGGTACGGTGCTCTATGAAGTGACGTGCAACCCACGCTCCCACAAGTGTGGGACGATAGGACGTGTGCCTTGCATGCACCCATCCAGGCCGTCTACACGGTAGTGGTCGATGTAGGATGCGTGTTAGTGCATGCGGTGCATGCGTCGTACAGTGCATGCGAATTTGCACGTAGATAGAGTGTGACGTGCACGCACCAGAAGTTGCACCCGTGAGTTGGTGCTGACACTTGCCACGCACGCACAGACCTATGCCATGTACACTGACGTGATGTGACACATCAGTGGTTGATGTCAATCGTATGTATTTATAGTGTTGTTTAAAAAAACATAAAAAATTCTAGATTTCTTGTAAGGGTACCCCGGGTTGTTTTGTGTCAGTTTTCAGGTCCGAGAAATTTTAAAGTAAGTTTTTCTATTTTTTGGATTTATTACATTAGTAATAAATTAAAGTTTAACTCCATATAAAGGAATTAAGGTATTTTGAATTCGATTTCGATTGAATTTTCATGCTTCGAACATCGTATAAGAGAGATACATGAGGTTCTCGTATCTCGAGTCTTATGTTTAGTGTTCAGAATTACATGATAGTTGATCAGAAAAGGAATTAAGACATTCTAAAGCCTTTTTTGAGTGAATTTTTGTGCAACAAACTTGCCATAAGGGAGATAAATGATATTTTTATGTCTTGGTGGTCGGTTCAATATCCGGTGACATACGATAGTCACTATACTGAGATTTTTCTTTTACAGAAGTCTCAAATGAAGTTTTCTGAGAATGTCTTCAACACGAGTGTGTGACAATGAGATTGTGTATTTGAATTTTTGCTTTTATTGATGTTACATTGTCACATACTATATGCCTATAAAGAATGTAAGGATAACATAAAGATGTATCCCTTGTGTTTGTGGACTTTTTGAGTGCTGATGAGAAGGAAGTCACCAAAGTGGCCTTTCAAGTTAGTATTTTGAATTGTTCTACTTGCATGTTGGGGGATATCTCTGATTTTATGTTTGGTTATTCTACCTAAAGGTGTTGACCTTAAATAACATTTTGAGATTTGCATAAAGGCATTAGATGGAGGAAAGCTATTGCTCAAGTTATCTATTCAACCAAAGGTAGTAGTGTCATAAGAGTTGATAGTTTGTACTCTGATCGCTTTTATGTGTGGAGGTTTAGTTGCATATATTATGTATTCAGCCCAAAAGTGTTTCATAATATGTGTGACCGGATTTTCAGTAAAGATATTATTTAATGGCTTGAGTATCGCTGTTGTCCTACATTTATGCTGATTTAAAGATTATCATATTAAAGTCACCTTTTCAGTCAACAAAATCAGTGTCACCATTGAAACCCTATTCAGTTTTAATATAAAGAAGTGGACAAAGGATGTATTGAATGCTATGGAGATAGCTATGGTTGATATGACCATACAGACGGATAAGCCATCTCCATCTACATCCATGAACTCGAGAGTTTAGAAGGCAGTCTATAAAGTCTGGGATTAGTGTAACAGATTATATCTGATGACCATTAAGAGATCTATTCCGAACCATCTATTAAGTGGACTTCTGGACACAAACATAGTGAAGGAGTGTCTTGATAATGCTTCCCAGAGGTACACATTCTCATCTGGTGTTGAGACAAGTGCCTTAATAAAAGAATTATTCTCTATGAGGTAAATAGGAGAAAAGGGGAGTAATGAAGTACATATCGAGAATAATTCATCTTTATAATAGATTGAAGATATTAGGGCTTCAATGCTTTGATAACCCATTCTATTGCTGAGGAGGAGATACTCAAGTTTGTTACTCCTATAGCCCTCAAAGCAGCTTAAGGGAAGACAAAGATGAAGCCCGCTAAATTTAAAGGTAAAAAGTTCAAATCTTCTCCAAATGCTGAAGTTGGTCAAATCAGTGTCGATAAAGGTCCCAGGGACATAAAGAAACCAATAGTATGAGTTTTAAAAGGAAAGACTGAGACCATCAGGTTACTCTTTGGCTTGTCAATTTATGAACCTAATTTGCAATAGTCACATCAAATACATAATGTCTATTTAGTGGAACATTTAATAAAGTTGTTTCCACAATGCAGTAGTTCATATATAAGATAAAGTCAAATAAAGGGAAGGAGAAACTGATGACTTTCAACAATGAAGAAGTGGAAGTGATATCTATAGGGGATGTATGTACTGAACTTTATTGTAAGGTTTATTTGGGTTTTACATGACACATTTTGTATATCATCTTTTGATCAATTTTGGACAATGAAGGTTGACGTTTTGCATTTAATGCTTATGTTGTATAGTTGTTGTTTAATGTAAAACATAATGGTACGACTTTCTTGTCATATGGTTTGTATAGAATTGTCTTACCTCGAATTAGATATATGATTCTTCGTATTTTTCTAAACAAGTTATAAAATGAAGGACCCTGATGAATGAAAAGTCATACATGGTGTGGCATAAAAGCTTAAGCCATATTTCCAAAATTAAGGTTGAGAGATTGATTAAGTAAAGCATTTCTCAATTCTAGATTTTGATGATCCGGGAACTTGTGCTGACTGTTGTAGGGGTAAGTTAACTAATAAGGATATTGAAGTCAACTCATGCTTCTGACTTATTGAGTCTGATATATAAAGATATCAGTAGACCTTATATAGTTACATTGTGCAATTCTAAATGTGTTCTAACATTTGTTGATGATTATTCCTAATACAGTTATGTGTTCCTGCTTAAAGATTAAAGGTTGAGAACTAATTAGGAAAATTAGTCAAGATAGTCAGATTTGACCGTGGAGGAGAATATTATGGTAAACATGGTGTTTCAGGACTTTAAAAGGTCTGTTTGCCATACATATAGAATTAGTTGGAATATTAACTTAATTTTCTATGCTAACTAGGTCTAAGCAAAATGATGTGTTACCGAAAGGCATAACAGCACCCTAAAGGACTTGTAAAAGTCGATGTAGAACAAGCCTAATCTACCTAATTATCTAAAGTTTGGAAATACAACCTTGCACACATTCGTGTATGGGGTTGCCCTACTGAGGTGGTATAATCCTTATAAAGAAGATTACATGCTTTGTTCCTGTTCATTGCCAATTAGTAAGATATCTTGACCATTTTAAGGCTACATTTTGCTGTAGAGAAGGAGGGACCGAAATAGTGGAATCATAAATAGCTAAGTTTTTGGAATACTATGTCTATGATGATGGTGAGCCTTTTGACCCTTCAGATGATAGCAGGGCGGATACTACATTTATCACGTACCCACTACTCATACAGTTAGATTTGGTGGATCTAGGTCATTGTACCGTGCCTGTATAGGAACAGGAATCCATACCTATAGATATAGAGGTTCTTGGAGGTGCAAGATCTAATACAATTAAGTAAATCCACTAGAGTGAGACGACCTGCTATCCCCATCTGATTACATAGTCTATTAGGTATACAGGACTATGCTATTAGATATGTTATGAATCCAGTTACCATTACAAAAGTCATTTTTGGATCCAATGTGGATGTGTGGTAGGATGCGATGAATGACGAGATGTAAGCCATGAAATATAGTATAGTCTAGGAGCTAGTTGATTTGCATCAGGAACTGCAAACTTGTTAGTTATAAATGAAGCTTTTAGATTTAAAGGATTTCAGGATAAATTTTAGCGATTTGTGGGCTAGCTCAGTTGCCCAAAGGTTCACTCAGAGAGAAAGGTTAACTTTATGTTACCTTTTCTCTCATATCCTCGTAGGATATATTTTGAGTGATTAAGGCAATTATAGCTCATGATGATATAATGTTACATCAGATGGTTGTCAAAACTGCTTTCCTAAATAAAGACCTTTATAAAGTGGTCTATATGGTACATCCTGAAAGATTTCAGGATCCAAAAGGAACTGACATGGTTTGCAAGTTATGCAGATCAATATATGGTTTACAAAAACCTCCTTAAAGTAATACCTTGCATTTGATGAGGTTGTGCCTCTTTCGACTTTATAGAAAATAAAGTTGGAAAGATGCTTGTACTATGGAGTCAAGGAGAGCAAAGTTATCTCCCTATTACTGCATGTGGATGATATATTCCTCACATCAAGTTACTTGACCATGTTGTATGAGGTTAAGCAACTTTTGGTCAAGAATTTTGACATGAAGGACCTTGGTGCAGCCTCTTCTGTCCTAGGTATTCAGATTCACTAGGATGTATCTCAATACTCATCAGGCCTCTTATAGAATGCATACATTGAGTATGTGTTACAAAGGTTTAATACAGTTAACAGTAACCCTGTCGTAGCACCTATCTCTCAAAGTGAGAGATAATCTTTGGTACAATATCCAAAGAATAAAGTAAAGAGAGAGGTTATGAGAAATGTTCTATATTCTAGTGTGGACGATAGCCTGAGGTATGCTCGGCTATGTACTAGGTAGGACATTGCATTCGTTGTTTGACTATTTGATCAATATCTGGTTAATCCAGTTATAGACCATTGGAATGCAGTTTAGCAAGTGTTGAGATACTAAATGGAATTAAGGATTACATGTTGACAAAAAGAAAAATCAACGGACTAAACATCGTAGGGAATTCAAATTAAGATTATAATTATATGTCCGAATGATCGAAAGTTCACTTAAGGTTACAGTTTTAAATTTACAGATGGTATAATGTCGTGGAAGTATGTTAAGAAGACACAAGTAACTTCCTCGACTATGCATGCATAGTGCATGCTATGGGGCTACTTCACAGGCAGTTTAGTTCAGAAACTTGATTTCTAAGTTAGCTATGGTTGATTCAGTGGCTAGAACCATTCAGTTTTACTGTGGGTCTTAGCATTTAAAGATCAATTATTTGGTCATAAAAGTGATGATACAAAAATGTGACATTAAAATTTGGAGCATTTAAAGATTGAGAAACTCTTAGTCGATCCTTTGACTAAAGGACTTTGCCCACCTATGTTTATGACACAACTATAAAGTATGGGTGTTTTGATGTCTTTAGACACTGTTGGTTTAGGGATTATTATGTTTGTTCCATGTACAATTGTATATTTTGATTTATTATGATAGTATGATGGTTCATTGATAAAGATGATCATTGTTTATCCTCAGTAATATATGTCATCATACATTGTCATAATACGTATGAAAGTCTTAAGTTTTGTGTCGATCTTGAGCATTTGAAGGTCATTGGGCATATATATAGATTGACCTTGTACCTATGTCATTTAGATGCATACAGTTTTATTATAGATATCTATGAAGATTGACATAAAATAGGGGGATATAAGTTTTTAATCGCATAAAGGTTCTCTAAAGCAGTTTAGCATTCAGTTGGAGAACATAAAGGTTTTCTCTAATATGATTTAGAATTTGGTGAGAGGAAAAAAGTTTTCTCTAATACTGTTTAGCATTTGGTGAGAGAAAACATTATTTCTCTAGTACAATTTAGCATAAAGTTGGAGAAATCGAGACCTACAAACGAAGATGATATAATTTAGATCATAAAGATATCATCGTAGTTTGCCACACCCTATTTTTCCATTCATGTTAGTGAGGTTTAGGTATACGTGATTGTATTAGATCTGTGTCATATATGACACATGCATCTGATACTTTTCGGTATCGAAAGTCTTGCAGGACAGAATGATGGAGTTTCATTATCTTTGAATCAAATGTTTTGTTTTTAAAACTTAGTCGACTAATATGGTAGCGTGGCTTAACCAAGTCTTTAAACTGTTTTTAAACTAGAGTCAAAAATACAATTAATGCTTGTCTAAAGGGGAGATTGTTACACAATTTTGTCTTTCCCATAAAGTTGGACAACTAGTAATTGCATTTTTTAGTTTTTGAAATAAATTATCAGTTAAGTCACTTAATTTGATCTAGATAAAGATAATAAAGTGACCCAATAAATGATTTAAATTAATGGGTTGAAGTCTGGGTAAAAAATGGGTCCCAATTAGTGTGAACCAGACCCATATCGACCTTTTGATGGGGAAGCCCGAATATTAATAATAAGCATAAGGAATCCCTGACCTATTAAGGGAGCATACATATTGAGAAAACTGTAGAAAGACCTAACCTGTATCCCGGAGAGCACTTTCCTATAAAGGTCCTGGGAGGTTTGTGATCGTTTAGAGCTCAGAATAGGGATCAGAATCAGAGATGGAACTAAAATCAGGTATTCCATATTACCTTCATTTTTGATCGTTTCATGTGGATCCGGGGTACATAATAAGATTTATACTACGTATTAAAGTTGATTCTAATCCCTTGTGTGCTTCTTGTAAGCGAATAAGTGCTCCTTGATTAACTTTGAATGCAAACCTAATCAAGTAGAAACAAAGTTTCCACCTTTTAGTTCACCTGTTATACATCACGTTTCTCGCAAAATCAGTAAGAAAAAGTTCAAACAACTACTTCAATTATAAGTGGAAATGGAAACTAAAAAATTTCAATTAGAGCTAGAAATAAAATTGAAATTAAACTTAGTAAAAAATATATATATTTGCATACTAAAAATTATGATTCCATGAATAATGATTCAACATTCGAACACACTAAGTAAATGGATTGGCAGTTCACAAAATGAGAGAAACAACCTGTAACAATTTGGTGTTCAACTAAATGGAAATCATATTCAATTATAAGTATGAAAGAACCTTTTTCAACTAATTTTCCCCTCTAAATGATGGCAATCATGTCAACTTTTCTGACAGTGCTTAATCGATGGGCAATAATTACAGTTGTTCGATTAACCATGATCCTGATAAGTGCCTTTTGAACAACCTTTTTTGATTTTGTGTCAAGTGCACTTATGGTTTCTTCTACATTTTCTCGAATCTTTTAGAAGTGCTCTAGCTATTGCAATTCTCTGCTTTTGTCCACCAGAAAGTTGGCTACCGTGTTCTCCAACCATGTTGTCCAATCCCTGGATGAAAAATGAAAAGTTAGAAACAAAAGCAACTCATTAGATCCACAAAACATAGACACAAAGATACAAAGTTACAAAGTCATGAGAAAGCGAAAACAAGGACCTCAGGTAGTTCATCAATGAAATTGGCAGCATTGGAAAGTGTTTAGTCCAATTCCTATAGATATTTAGATAATATTTGCATTTATTTTGCATGTTCATTCATTCATTATAGTAGCATTTTTTAGGTTAATTGATTTATTTGCATTGAGATTGTTATGTATTTTATTTTCTCATTTTTCAAAAACAAATGCATGAAATTTGGCCTCAAATTAGACCAAAGAAGTTGCCTTTGCAGGTGAATAAAAAAAGGGAAGATAATGCTAGAGAATGAAACTCAATTCAGCTCCTAGGGATAAGAAGAAGAAAAAGGCAAAAAGCTGGAGAAAAAGAAGAAAACGCAGCAGTCCAAAACTTAAAAGCAACTAGGAGAAAACGTAGGCTGAATTGGGTGAGGAGTTTAAATTGTCAAATCAGCTATAGAGCCCCACCAAACGTTATCAACGCCATCCACATACAAGCAGCAGCTCTCCACTTTTCCAGCTCCTTCCCCATTTCTTGCAACAACATAATTCACGCCAACCAACCAGCCACTCAACCATTCTCTCCACTCACTACACATAAAAAAATGAGCTGTGCGTTACATGGGGGGAATAGCGTGAATAGAAGGAAGCAACAAAAATGGTGGGATATGGCACTACATAAAGAAAGAGAGGCACGCAGGCCCCACCACCAAAAGACCTGTCCAGGAAAATTAAAGACACAAGGAGCAGAATAGATAATGCAGCAGACAGTCCACGCAAAAGCAGAAGAGGATAGTTGGAAAGGAGAAGAAGAAGAGCTGGAGTGATACACAAGAAGGGACGCACCAGCTCAACATGCACAAGAGAGGAAGGAAATAAAAGAGCTGAAGTAACATGAGCTGGAAAGGAGGGGGCGTGAACAACAAGCAAAGGAGGAGACAAACGTGGTCTGGAGAAGAGAGGAAAGAGAGGTGTGTGAACTAGAGAAACTAGGAAGGGAATAAGAGGAGAAAACGTGAG
>JANSVA010000004.1:5913627-5927109 GCA_025504915.1 Erythroxylum reticulatum
CTTAAGTAAGTCTTAATGAAGGGAAGTGGATAAGTGGATAAGAAATGGACAGGTGTCCTAGCTAAAGTTAAGATTTTATTACCTTTGAAAGACAATTTACTGTACTTGTCTTTACCTTTCTCAAAACTTTTTTCTCTAAAGTTCCTCCAATATAGAGTTTTTCATCAAATTTTCACCAAAGTTGAAGCTTGCTTTTCTCTTTTTTTCATCACTTCCACTTTGTTATTGTTTTCTTCTACCCCAAAGGAAACCGAACCCCTTGTCAACTTTTAAGTTGATATACGTGGTTGCATGAGGGATTAAGGTTACGTGATTGTTGCAGATGTTGGAGCTTCAAACAAGTAAGCTTATTATGATTATGTATTTTTGTATGAACTAAAGCATGCATCGTGAGTTTACTGTAAAATAGTTAGGAAACATTGATATTCATATTTGCTGGAAAGTAAGTGAGAAAATTAGGGTATGCTGTATTTGTTAATTTTCTGTGGATTTGATGACTAAAATGTTATGAGATAGTGTTAAACTAGTTTTGGAGTTGAAAGATCAACAAAAATGTGTATATAATAAGAACAGAAAATTTTGAAGAAATGATTATGTGAATGCTTTATTATGTTGATATTTTCACTGTATATATATGTGTGTGTGTGTGTGTGTGTGTCTGTGTGTGTATGTATGTATATATATGTAAGTTTTGGAGTGTTTTTAGAGATGATTAAAATTGAATATAGAGTTAAGAGATAAGTGTAAGGTGATGTCCGGAGATGAGAAAGAGTGATTAAAATGATAGTTAGAGGAAGAAAATGAAGTGAATGTGAAAATATGAAAATGTAGAAAAATGAAAATGAAGAAGTGCAAAAAATGTGAGAGTGATTTTCTGTTTCTGATGATTATAGGAAATGATATATTTTGATTTGTATTGTGATATGATGGGCTGAAATGAAATAGGAGTGAAGAGGAAATATTGAGTTTAAGCAGAAAGTTGATAGTGATATGTACATGTATATACATATATACTTTGTTTTTCTTCCTCATTAATCACATACGGGTTTATATGGGAAAATTTGTAGATGAGTTATTGATATCAAAGTACAAAAGGATGACATTGTGGTTCAAAGAATTAATTAGTGATTAAGTTATAAATGAAAATGAGCTTAAAAATATGAAATTGGTAAAGTACCCGGGATTGTCATTGAGCATGCATTGTACATAGTCCATTTATACAATTGTGTATAAATAAATGCTTATAAATGTGCAATTATTAATGTGAGTGCAATGTGTGTCTTGCATAAATGGGTTATGCAAGTTAAGTGTCCGCATTTAGACGTTTCCAGAATTTGGAAGCAAATGCTAATCTGGAGCGTACTGTGAGTAAACCTAGATGGTCTCATTTCATTGTTTGTTTTGTTTGAATTTTGGTATTGATTGACTACTAAATTTCTATATGAATGTGATTGACTATGTTGGTTTCTAGACAGGAGGTTTGATGATTGTGATGCTTGGTTGAGATATTGAAGTGTTGCTTTTATGTGAATGAGATGAAGTAAGTATACATAATTTGATGATAAATGTGTTTTGAATGAGCATTTGTATGTAAGTGAAAATGTGATTCTCAACTTTAATGTTGAATGCTAGACTAAGGTCCGATGATATGGGAATATGATTGAATGGGAACATGCAAATGTGATTGATGCATTCCATTTCATGAATGCATGAAATATAATAACAGTTGTGACCTCAGTAGCCACCAATCAGAGCTTAAAGCTCAATGAGTGAAAATGAGCCTCGAGCTCAAAAGTGATTTAGAGCCTCAGGCTTAATATTGAATGAGCCTGTATCCCCCAATCAGATAATGGGCAGTTATTAATGAGCCCAGTATCTAATAGATACGGGACAGATTAGGCGCTCGGTCACAACTGGAAAGTGAGTCTCATGTGCACTGCATATGCATAATGTGAGTGATTAAATTGTTGTGAAGTGTGAAATGTGAATTATGTGTTACGTGATTGGGTGAGCCATCGATGATGGTCACTTATTAAGTTCGTAAAACTCACCCAAAATTTGCAAATATTTTTCAGGATCAGAAGAATACCCCGTTAGACAAACAGGAGTATCCCTACAGCATACAAGTAAGGGAAAGATAGAGATTAGGGTCAGTTCGCATCTGTATTACTGTTTTCATATTTTTGTATAAAATTGTATTTCGTAATTTCTGTAAAATTATGTATTCTGAAAGTTTTGTAAAAAGGTGTATATGATATATGTTATAATGTAAAGACTTTATGACTAAAGTGATTTGTATTTATAATGGGCCCCAATTGACTATTGAAATTCTATTGATTGTATTATGTTGATTGAAAATGTTTATGAATGAAAGTGGGCCCGAATTGATTATCGATTTTTGTATATTATTTTTGTGGTTTAAAAAAAATTATACTAATTTTTGAATGATTGAGTGCTCTAGCATACCACCCCCGCGGGGCACGGACTCGAATGTCACCCACGATGTTGGGTTCGAGCCCTGCGGGAGTGGGGTGCTATATTGATCAAGTTGATAAATTTTCTAAGGAAACCTAGGGCTTCATTACTTAAATGATAAATCTCCAGTCAATAAAATCAAAAGTTTTTCAATTTTAATAGCTTTATTTCTTTAGCAATTTTTGAACAACTCTTGTATTAGGAGAATATTAGCATCAATACTCCTTCATTGGATGAAGGTTTCATAAGTTTGATGTAAATTTAAACTTAGAGTCATTTTCAGTCATACTGCAATCATTTTTTTACATTATCTTGTAAAGGAAATTATAACAAGAAATAGATTTATAGTCCAATAGAGATAAAGAATTTGATTTTATAGGAATTAAATAAATGTTGTGTTTACTTTCATGATCTTACCTTTAGAAAGGAGTTTCATAATAGACTTGGTAATCATATCACCAATATAGTGCTAAATTTTAAGGTAAAATGGAGCATTTAAATCATTGGGTCCATGCGCCTTAGGGGGCTAAGACCATGTAGAATTTCTTCTATCCTTGTTCTAGTGAGGCTATATTGTTGATGGTTCATCTTAAAAGGATATCATTATTAAAGAGCTTATGTTTTTATTACCATCTCTCATCCATTACACTCTATATCTTTATTTAGTGGGGGATACATGGTTTTCAAGGGCATTGATACAGTTTTACAAAGCAATTTTTGTTCTACATTAGGTTGGCATTATTAAGGTTAACATAGAGTTTAATTTGGTCTTGGATAAGAATAGCTATTATGGTTTGAATGTCCATTAGGTTATTATCAACTATCTACTTATTCATCTTCTTAAGCTCTTCATTGATCACTTAGTTTTTTATTATGCATTTGAAAGTTTCAAAACCAATTGAAAGGGATTACATTCCCTTAATAACTACATGTTCAAAACCCTTCTTGTTTAATAAAAAATTATTGAACCTGAAGAGAAATTTCCCCTGGCTTATGTAAGTGTCAATTTAAACATCAATTATAGAATGTTCAAAGAAGAGTTGGCTACTAAAGAGCTTTAGTCAAAGGAATTTGGTTTAACCAAGCTGTATTAACTAAGGCATGACTGAGTTTCTTCCTAATTAGTCATTTTCCTTGTTAATTATTAAACTAGGTGAAGTGGTTCTCATTATAAATTAGACTTGTTACACAGTTCTGACTCGTACAATCTTAAAACCCATCTTTATTATAACTCAAATATAAATTGTAGCCCTCAATTTCATGAGTATATAAAATGTTGTTGAATTCTTCCAAGAGGAACTGGGGAGTTAGTATGGAGGGATGAATTCTTTTAAGATCATCCCAAAGTCAATTTCTTTAAAATACAAGATTAGCAACATAAGTGATAATAAAGATTGTAAAACTTTAAATTAATTCATTTGTCAAATGTATAAGTTGTGTTGCGTACCTTGACTATGTATTTTTATCATATCAAGTTTATAGGTTCTAATAATTTTTACATTTAAATGTCTTTGGTTATTGGTAAAAAATAGTCTAGGAGTAACCAAAAAACCATATGCACTCCTTGAGCTTGAATTTATTTATTTTAGTTTCAAATAGACCACTCATCACAGGTTTCCTAATAATCAAAAAGTCAAAAATAATTGTCACTTCTTAAGAGAATTGATACTCTTAACATTCCAAGCTAAAGTGGACATCGAAAGAGGATTAGTGCTTAAGATTATTCTTACCCTTACTCTTAGCTTTTGCAAATAGTCTCTTCTCATTACCAGTAGAGGTAACTTCCTCTAGAATTGTGTTTAGATCACCAGCACCTAAATCTGTGTCTGTTTTGAGGTTAAGTAGTGATAAGTGTAGGAATTACTTCATAAAAGGGGTATTCATGTTTCTAAAATCAATTTTCCTTCCTCAAATCCCCTATCTTTCCTAATAGCAATCATTACCTATAGTTCCGACTCATAATGGAGTTGGTTCAAGGATATATAATAGGATATATCTTAAAAAGGGGCCAAAATCCTTCCTTGTGGTTTTGCATATGGTATAATTTCCTCTAATATAAAAGAGATATGAGCAACAACATCTGTAGTTTTCATTGGGTCATCATTAACCTCCCTTATAGATTCATCATATTCATTAGTGATAAATTTTTTACTAATTAGTTTCACAAGATTTTCCCTTTATTCTAAAAAGGCCTCCATTGATACAAAGATTGAGATTTTTTTTCCATCAGGCTTACTTTTTCATTCAATCTTTTTAGGCTTAAGGTGTCTAAAAGTGATTTCTTCACATAAACCTTAATAAAAATTCTTGCATCACGAGTATAATTAAAAGTAACTATGTTTTAATCCATATCCAAAGGCTTAACAATGGAGTTTGCCAGATAACTTAATCCAATCTTACACTAAAACTCAAAAGGGAATATCATGAAAATAAACCCAATTAGGGATTGATTTAAATAGAGCTTTGTCCAAAGTCATATCAAGTTTCCATTGCTAAGGAAGAATCAATTTACCATTAGCATTCCATGGCCCTTGCTTAAAAACTCTAAACATATTAATCTCATTATTGAATTTGAACCAAAAAAAAAAAAGTCTCCTTCATTAATGAGTTACTTCTCTAGCCCTTACTTAAATCATTTAGAATCAGTCTAGGTTTTCATTTAGGATTAAAATGGCAGCTTATTGATAAAGTAACTAACTGAGGTGTTGGATCACCTTTTAACACCTACCTGAAGCACTTTAAGTGGCAAGAAAACCATCAAAGATCTTATTCATTAAGAGGAATGGATTTTTCTTTACTTAAAGTAACATCCACAATAAGAAATCTACCTCGATCAATTTGATTCATACTGCCAACTCTTTTCCATAATGGCCATCCATATCTCTATTTGATGCTATAATCAATTCCTCAACTAGCAACATGAACCATTAAATTTGGTAAGGTTTTCAAGAGGGGGTGGGGGTAAGGTTATACTAGAGATGGTAATTCAATTTTGAATAAAGAAATGATTACATGACCAAATAGGCAAAAACAGGAAAAGGTGAGGAAAGGAAGAATAGAAAAGTTCAAGAATTTATCCACTAAGATTCGTAATTTATTAGAAAAAGAATTTTTTATTAAATTTAAAAATATTTTATTTACTAATTAAGAAAATAAGCCTTGTTTGATATTTCAAAAAATAGTTTTCTAATCTATTAAAGAATTTTTCTAATTAATTATGAAATTAATCCCTAAACAAATAGTGTAAGGGACTTTTTTAACTAAATTTAAAATTTTATTTTTAATTTTAAAAATAGTGTTTATATTAAAATGATTTTATAATTCAGGAAAGGTTATGTCAAATTAGATTAAAAACAAATTATTCAATTATTTTAGAATCTCTTACTTATTAAATTATAAAAAGGAGTTGTTATAAGTAAGAAAACAAATCTATTGAAAAAATTTCAATTAAATTGTTAAAGGAGTTAAGATAATTAGAAATGGTTTCCAATTGAAGTTGAAAATTGTTTTCAAAACAAATTAAATTTTTATTTAGAATAGGAATTCAATTTAATTAGAATTTAATGGTTTGATCTAATTTATTTATTCAAAGAGTTAGAAATATTACTTTATATTATGGAAATTATATTGATAATTAGAATCAAACAGTGATTATAATTTAATTATATTTGCATGAGATATTGCATGTTTAAATGTATGATATTTTAATACTACATGTTTAAATATATGATATTTTACACATAATGTGTATTTGAAGAGATCATAAAAAAATTAATTACATATCTCTTTAATTATTAGGTACATTGTGAATGTGATTGTTGGCTTTCATTATTTAAGTATAAAACTTGATTTTTGTTTATTAGAAGGCTTAGTGAGTTAGTCAAAGCTCCTTTGACCCAAATATGTTTTATTTTAAATTAATGGATCTTACTTGACTAAATTTGTATGATTTGGATAAGTAACTCATAACCATATAAATTTAAAAGTGGGATGAGGAATAATATATAAGATATGTTTGACAATAGTTATCACCTAAGGGATCTAGGAGTTATATGAGATGTGATTAATAAGGATGTTATCTACCTAATTTAACTTCAATTAGTTTTTCTTAGGTAACTCAATGTCAACTAAATTTAAATTGAATCTTAGCTCACTACAAAGATTAGAGTAATCTTTTCAGAATACTAGTGAATACTATTTCAAATAAAATAGTGATAGTAACCAAATATATGATAAAAATCATAATCTTACTTGGTTTTATAGCATCTAATCTATTACTTACTTTCAATACATTTAATTTGTTCTAATTATAAATTACCTATGTCTAGTATAAATGATGCTAAGAATTAATGAACTAAATTTCTTAGAGATAGGTTAGGCTCAAATGTTAGATAGAAAAGTTGTATATCTATTTTATAATCCCTGATGAGGATATTGGTAATAAAGTTTGAGAAATTTTTTAATGACATATAGGTGAAAAAATATCTGACATTTTAACTTTAAAGAAAATATGAAATATTTAAGAATTAATTAATGTCCCACAAACTTTAAAGGCAATATTTAAAATGAATGTCAATACCATAATAGTATAATGTAATTATTGTATGGAGTACAACTGGAAGGTAATAGAACCTTGATGGAATTATTTCACTCAACTTAACATACTAAAAGAATAAATATTAACTACAATTGAACGCATCTACTGTATTATGATAATGGTTGTCATTAGAAGAAGATACTTATCTGATTTTCTTGCCAATACAAGATATATTAGAGATTTTACATAAATATATAATTTATGATATTTAATACTAAATTTGGATTCATATTACTATTGTTCAAGCATGGTAAGAAATAGATTATTGAGTAAAATGTTTATTTAAGTTTATAAAAATATTTTTATATGATAAATCAAAGGAGACTTATGTTTAACATAAATAGCAAGAATACAAATTTAGATAATTGAAATTATCATTTTATGTCATGTTAGTTAAATTAACATAATGAGAATCATAAAGTTACATACAAAGATATATGTATGCTTTTAATTATGAATTGTGTAAAACTTGTGAAGGTTGAAGGATGACGAAATCAACCATTAGTAAGAGAATGAGTATGGTATTGAATTATTAAATCCTATGCATAAGATGTATTGGATGTAATAACAACTCATAAAAATATGAATAGTTGTATTTTATTATAATTACTAATGATTTTATATGATAGAATCTCATGCTTATAAAACATCGATTTAAATATTTGAAAAGTTTAACTTATTTAATATTAAGTAGAAATTCATAATTGTAAATTTTGAAACACTTTGATGGAATCAATATGGCGAGCTCTAAATTTTCTTAATTACTAATAAGTGTTAATTGCATCGTGCTTTAGGGCTTAGTTTGATATATATTTAATTGTTAATTCAATTGTTTAGTATGTGTTTAGCTTATAATTGTGTTAGTTTGTTAATTATGTATGTTTTAAGTGTTTTATGGGTTAGTACAGGTCTTTAAGCTTAATT
The DNA here is from genome assembly GCA_025504915.1 of Erythroxylum reticulatum. Taxonomy (NCBI): domain Eukaryota; kingdom Viridiplantae; phylum Streptophyta; class Magnoliopsida; order Malpighiales; family Erythroxylaceae; genus Erythroxylum; species Erythroxylum reticulatum. The sequence continues at coordinate 5,921,624 of JANSVA010000004.1, forward strand.
ATTATATTTTTTAGGTACCTTGATATGTTTGTTAGTGTTTCAGGGTCAACATCAAAGAACAGAGAAGTTTCAGACACTCAGGTCAAAATAATGGCCCATAATCATGGCACAACAGGCCACAATCGTGACAGAAGAACAAGAGTTGGCCCATGATTATAGCCTATTTTCCATGATCATGACATAAGGCTCGAACGTATCGTGGCCTGCATTAAGCAAACATTTAGACACTTAAAACATCAAGTTTTAAGGATTTTTCGAACCTTTTGAACCCTAAAAAACCTAGGGCTACTCAGAACACAAAAGATATTTAAAGAATAAAACAAAGAGGTAGGAGGAGCTTTTGTATCAGCCAATTTTAGAGAAACCCAAGCAAGAATTATTGAGAGATAGAGCAAGAGAAGAAGGAAGAGAGAAGAGGAGAAGAAGTCGACTCGACATACTTCCCAGATCAAGAGTTTCCTGGCACCACTGCCTCCTGTATTCCGTTCAAATTCGTATTTCCTAATATTTTCAGTTTTATTATTGTATAGAATTGGAATAACAATTGATAATAGGATTTTTATATGTTGATGATGTTTTAAACTCACCTTCGGGATTTTATCTTTGATTTAATGAAATCTGATTCGTTATATGTTATTCCGATTTATTGTGATTTAATTCTGGATATGGATAATTCGATAATAAAATGAGAGGATGAATTAAGTGAAAAATAATTAAATTGGGCTAACGAGAGTTAGGTGATTTAATAGAACAAGAATTAAATCAAATCGGTAAATTGTGTGAAGATAGATCTTGCATAGGTTTTTGATAGTTTACTAGACAACTTCATATTTAATTAAGGTTTTGGATAGGTTGTTAATTAACAAATTGCAACTTCCATGATCTGATTAGGGTTAATAGTTATAAGTCAAGAGAAAGTAATCAACCCTAGGATCATCTAAGACCAATAATCCAGTAATTCATAATCGATTAGGTTAGCGTTAAAGATAAGTAAAATTTCCTTTCTCTCAATTGGTAATTCCTTATGTTGATTCTTAAGTGTGTGTTGCAACCGCTAAATTGTTAATATTTTTGTTATTGATTCTTGAACTGATTTGATTGATTGAATTGAATTCTTATTTTAGTTTCATTACATTTTGAATTTCTGCAATTTATTTTGACCTTAGATTGTAGGATTAGATTATCCCTCCTCATGGGATGGACACCTTAGGTATTATGCGAACGATCTATGTGCTTGCAGATTATCGAGATTAATCAATTAAAACTTACACATATCGAAAGAATCCGATTAAGTTTTTGGTGTCGTTGCTAGGGAGGCGATTAGTTTAATTATATAATTCAAGGCGTTTAAATAGTTTTTTATTTTTGTTTTCATTCTTTCTTTCTACTTTTGAAAATTTTCTCTTGCATGAACACAAGAGTCATAAGAAGATCGAGTCGTGTAGCTGAAACCTTAGAGTTAGACATCACCAATTAGGAAGATCCATTAGGAAAGCTCGGTATGAAGAAGAATAGGAAATCGCGAAAGCAACAATAGACAAGAAATTTTAGGAAGATTTGGACCACGGAGTGAACCATAAACATCAATAACGGACCCTTATGGACTTCATAAGACCAGGGTTCAATGTGGCTAACCAAGGAGTGGCTAGGCTATCTATACAAACAACATCATTTGAAATCAAACCATCCCTACTAAAATTACTTCAATAGAACGTGCAGTTCTATGGACTAACGAATGAAGATCCTAATGCATATATAGTAAACTTTCTTGAAATCTGTGACAGATTTCGGTATCATCAAATGTCAGAAGATGTGATCAAAATTAGACCTTTTCCTTTTACCCTTAGAGATAGAGCAAAGGCTTGGTATCATTCTCTCAACCCAATTAATCTCACCATGTGGGATCAACTAATTCATGTCTTTTTAGACAAGTATTTCCACCTGACCAAGACCACGAAGATCATCAAGGAGATTACTAACTTTCAGCAAAGTGATGGGGAATCGATCTATGAAGCGAAGGAATGATACAAGGATTTGCAGAAGAAATGCCCACACCATAACTTACTTAAGGAATGCTTATTGAAAACATTCTATAACAGAGTAACCTATATAAAAGAAGTACAATTGACGCAACTTCAGTAGGATCAGTGATGAGAAAGACAGTAGATGAAGTGGAAGAACGGATAGAGGAGATGATAAGTAATAGCTGCCTATGGATGAACGAGAGGAGTAGACAAACCACTACATTCTGAGAATGAAAAGGAATTGTAGTTGTTGATCAAATGACGGAAATGCAAACTAAAATTGACAACCTAACTCAATAGCTCAACAATATGAAGGCTTCATCCTCAGCTCTGGTGAAAACCGTGCAACTTAAATGTGAACTCTATGGACAAATGGACCATGATACGGTGAATTGTTTCTTGATGAAGGAAAGTGATCCAAAGCAAGTGAATTATATGAGAGCTCAATATGGACAAGGAGGGGGAAATAATCCCTACTCTAACACATATAACCCTAAATGGAAGAATCACCCTAACTTCTCGTGGACAAACAATGTTGGAGTATAATTCAGACCTTAAGGACAACCAAGCTTCCAACAAGACAAACCAAACTCAATGGAATCCAAGTTAGATAAAATTTTAAACAAGCTTGGAACCCTCGACGATGCACAAAAGAGTTTGGAGGACAGATTCAAATAAGTAACAAAGAACCATGCATCTTCAATCCACAATCTAGAGGTACAAGTAAATCAATTATCAAACACTTTATCTAAGCAGATTAAGAGAATTCTTCCTAGCAATTCAAGAACAAAAGCGAGGGAGTAATTAAAGGTTATTACACTTAGAAGTGGGAAGGGACTTGAAATACCTATAAAGAGAATAAAGGAGCCTGTACATCCTATTGAGAAAGATCAAAAAAAGGAGAAAGAAGTGAATATGAGCGAATACCCTCCTTATATCGCTTCTCCACCATATCCACCATAATTCCTTTCCCTCAACGATTACAAAAGAAGAAGAAGTTGAATGCACAATTTGCATAATTTGTTCAAAAATTGAGGACATTACAAATAAATCTCTCATTTGTAGAGGCTTTGGAACACACGCTTAAATACACAAAATTTTTTAAGGACATATTATCAAACAAGCGTGCTTAGGATGATAATCAGACAGTAGTTATAACTGGCACTTGTAGCTCAATAGTCATTAGTTAGATGCCATCTAAATTGAAGGATCCAGGGAGTTTCACAATACCTTGTGTGGTTGGTGAATTTGAATTCACGAAGTGCTTATACAACTTAAATGTAACTATTAATCTTATACCTTTGACAATATTCAAGAAGTTGGGGCTAGGTGAGGTCAAGTTGACATCAATGTTAATTCAGTTGGCTAATCAATATATTAAAAGTCCATTTGGAATAGTGGAATGTTCTGATGCAAGTGGATAAGTTCATTATTCCTATAGATTTTGTGGTTCTTGATTTTGAAGAAGATAAAAACTGTCTACTGATCCTTGGATGATTGTTTATGAATATAGGGAAAGTCATAATTGATGTTCACAAAGGGAAATTAACACTTCGAATAGGCGAAGATTAGGTTGAATTCAATACGAATAAGGCTTTAAAGATCCCAACAAGTGCTTGTATAAAGGATGAAATTATAGATCAAGATTTACAAGAACAAGTTGAGAGTTGCATCGCTGAACTACATTCAGTAGAAGCGGAGATAGATAATGAATATAAAAAACTTGAATCTAAAGGAGACGATGAGATGGAGGAGTCCAATGTTCAAATGCATTAAGATAAATTGGTTCGAACTGAAGCACCCATACCACCATCTATAAGAAAACCACCCAATTAGAGCTTAAAACTTTACCTATATATGTCATATATACCTTTCTAAGTGAAGGTCCTACGTTACCAATAATCATTTTTAATCAATTAAACGAGAAACAAGAAACTAAGGTGGTAGAAATTGTTAGAAAGCAAATGAAAGCCATCAGATGGCAGATTGCTGATATTCGAGGTATAAGCCCAAATGTTTGTATACATCGAATAAACTTAGAGGAAGGATGTAGAAAGGTAAGGGAGCGTCAATGAAGGATGAACCCTAACATGAAGGAGCTGGTCAAGAAGGAGATAATAGTGAATAGGTCAGTCTAATACAATGTGTACCTAAGAAGGGTGGAATGACAGTAATAGAAAGTGATAGTGGAGAAGTAATTTCAATAAGAACGGTCACAGGATGGAGAGCATGTATAGATTATCGTAAACTCAACTTAATAACTAATCATAGACAAGATGATAAAAGGGTAGTTGGTCATTCTTTTTTTTCCTTCCTAGATGGATATTTGGGATATAATTAGATCTTCATCTACCCTGATGATCAAGAAAATACTACATTCACCAACCCTTAAGGTACCTTCACGTACAGCGATTTCCTTTCAGGTTATGCAATGCCTTGGCTACTTTTAAAAGATATATAAAGTTTATCTTTGCCGATATGATAGAAGATATAATGGAGGTGTTCATGGATGATTTTTCAATTTTTGGAAATTCTTTCGACATACATTTAACTAATTTGGACAAAGTTCTTTAAAGATATGAAGAGTCACACTTGGTGTTGAATTAGGAGAAATGTCATTTTATGGTGAAAGAAGGGATAATGCAAGAGTATAAAATCTCACCTCAAGGACTTGAGGTCGATAGAGAAAAATTAGAAGTGATAGAGAAACTTCCACTGCCAAGCAATGTAAAAGGTGTGCGAGGATTCTTAGGTCATGAAAGATTTTACCATCGATTCATCAAAGACTTCTCACAAATTACAAAACCTTTGACAAATCTTTTAGTCAAGGATGTGCCCTTCCTGTTTGATAACAAGTGTATGTCTGCATTCAACAAATAAAAAGAGGCATTAATATCAGCACCAATTCTACCACCACCAGACTGGACACTTCTATTTGAAGTTATATGTGATGCAAGAGACCAAGCCATTGGTTATATAGGACCTCAGCTGAACCACACCACTACAAAGAAGGAATTACTCACAGTAGTGTATGCGTGTTGTAACATCCCATGTTAGGGGTTAGAATATCGAGGAATTACAATGCATTATATTCTTTGCATATTGAGTATTCACTGAACTATGCATATGTATTTTTTATACAAACAAACAATTTTACATGCATTCATTGACATTTTTTAGGTAAAATGGATTTATAAATGAGATTAAATAGTGAATTGTGGATTATTAGTGGTAAAAATTTATTCAGAGATTATTAGTAATATTTTAGAATTTTTGAGAATTTAAGAATTTTTCTAGAAATTTTGGGATATTAGGAAAAATAGACAAATGGTTGAATGACATGTAGCACTCTTTTGTGGATGAAAAATGGTTCACATGCAATGGGTGTTGGAGTTATGTAAATATAGTGCCCTGGAAAGCAAGTGTATTTACATGTAACTTTATCTTCTTCAGTTACAATTT
>JANSVA010000004.1:5927209-5942220 GCA_025504915.1 Erythroxylum reticulatum
AGAAGTACATTAGAAGGAGCTTTCAAGTTTATGCCTTTAGGTGTTTGATAAAATGCCTAAGTGAACTTGGTTTAGGACTTAAGGACTTTGATGGTGTGCATTGGAAAGAGGCTTTCATGATTACTTAATAAGGAACTTGAATTATTGCTTAGAATGACAAGTAAAGGCCTAAAATATGCTTGGATAAATATGTGCTTAATTATGTTATGAAATGAGTAAGTTTGGATGAAAGGCATTAAATGCCTTAGAAAATGCAAAAAGAGATAGTGTATAAACATGAAATTCATGTTTAAGTAGTAATTTCATTGTCTGTCTTTTTATGTATAAAGGCTTGAGATCCGTAAATTAGGAAACTTATACCAAGGATTGTTGAAGTTTAGAGAGAGTATATCCTCTTTTGAGGTGAGTTGGGGAACCATATTTTTCATATGAGATTAGATCACTCTAAGACATGTATGATGACTTGTATGTGAATTTTGGACCTAGGTAATGCATAGTAGAATTTAATCTCCAATAGATGCTAGTAGATTTGTGTATTTAATAAATAATATTATTTGAATAACTCTTTGCTATTGGACTGCAACTGATGTTTTTATTTCGTATTTTGAGAAATGACATCGTTTTCAACAAACCTGCATTCGAAGTGTAAAAGAATAATGTTTTATTTTCTGAAACTATGCTTTTGAACAACTTTGCACTTAGAGTGCAAAAGATGACTTTTATGACATGAAATAATGTTTCGAACTTACTTATGCACAGATGAGTCATATATGCTACGTGTATGTTTTCTCTTTTGGCTTAGAGCCATAGTAAGGTTTCATTTTATCGGGTGGACCGATAAATAAAGACATGATGCCTTACTTAATTTTTGATACTTAAATGTTGTATATGATTTTTGTGATTAGTGAGGAAACGATTGACCAATCGTGTGCTAGGCACAACTGATTATGATTAGGTGACCCCCATACCCTTAAGGCTGTTACATTAAAGTCAAGTCGCCGTATCGACACCTTTCTATGGGACTTGCAGGTGATTTCATACCTAGGGTTTGGACACCAACGAGTTCATCACCTAAGGTTATGACACTCTTGTCGACTGTAGTCCGTACTCACCACGGATGAAAGTCGAGCCAACACTGATAATCGGTGGGTGTGCATATTAGTTTGGCCGACTAGTGGTGTCACACATGATTGTTTTGGCTTATTCTGATATTTATTTTCTGACGAGATTTGATTTATACATCTGATGTTTTTATGCATTTGTATATTGGAACTGGAACTTATAATCACCGGATGGGTGATTAATAGACTGGGCCTAAATGGTTCCTAACCAGTATACATTAAGTCATAGGTTGGGCCTATTTGTTTTTCTATGCGTGATATATTCACTTCATAGGTTATCTACACAGTCTTGCTTGAACCAATTCTATCTGTGATATATGCTTTTCCTGCTCACTAAGTACCTAGTGTACTCACCCCCTCCACTTTCCAACCATGCAGGTTAATTTAGTGAGTTGAAGCTCTAAGTGGATTATGTGGTCTTTTAACATTTTCGGAGTCTTGCCACATGTGGGTAGTTTCTTATTTTGTACTTTTGTTGTCTAGTAGCTCATAAACTATGTTTATGTAGTTATGCTTTATGACTTTGTAAGTTAACTTTTGACTATCTGGTGTTTATAAATGATTTTATGTAAGAATTTTCAATATTGCTGATGAAATTGGCTTGAGTGGACTAGAGAGTCTTGAAGTTGTGGTTGGATGTGAATATAGAAGTATGTTTAAAATATTTTGCAGGTTTTGGGATTTTTAAAATACAGTCGTTGTGCTGCCAAAATTTTTTTTTAAAAAAGAGATATTTCGGTTAGCCTTGCATAGTCAGATTAAAGATACTACGAATGTTTTTAGCTCGAGTATGCGATGGTTGTCATGGGCCCGATGTGGTACCAGGTCGTGATATGCATCCACTATCTAGAAGTTAAACATGTAAATTTTGATTAACGACAATGCCTTTTTTAATTGTTGTTTATATAAACAACCTCCCCTTATAAGATTTAGCATTTTCAGTTGTCTAAGCTTATTGGGTTTCATTTTGATGTGTTTTTTTATTGTTCAAAAATCTCTCAATACGAAAAAACTACTTATAGGATCTATAATGAATACTAGGCTTGAACCAAAAGTAATTTTTATAGCAAGTGTTCTTCTTGCAATAAGGGGAAGATCTGAACTTGCTTCTTCTTCCTCTTCCTTTATTGCCCTGTTGATCTTTCTTAGTTTTATTCTATTTAGCACTGTAACTCCTTTTTTTAAAACCTCTTTTAGATTAAGTTTTGCATTTTTTATTTACATAAAGAGTTGTTTCTAATCTTTCTTCTTGTTTATAATCCTTTCTTTACTCTACTACTTGTAAAGAGTTTGCAAGCCCAGTCAAACTTAATTAGGATAGATTCCAGGAATCTGTAAGTGATGAGATTTTTGCTTCATATTTTTTAGTTAAGGACTCCATCACCTTTTCTATAACGCTTTTCTCAGGAAATTCTTCACTAAGCAACCTGATTTGATTCACAAACTTCATACTATAAGGTTTTTACTAAAGAATAATCAGGAGATAAATATTTTAATTTAATTGGAAAAATGGGAGGCACAAGTTCATTTAATAGAAAATGGAATAAATGTAATATTGAGATTAATTTATAAAAATGAAATGATATTGGAAAGTAAGAATGGGACACGTCGATATTGATTGTATACAATGGGCAATTAATAAAGGGAAATGGTTTTTTTGAAAAAAGAGTATGATAATAATTATATGATAGTATATGAAATAAGCTAAGAAACTAAGATAGGCATTACAAATGGTTTTAATGGATTTTTTAAAAGTAGTTTGTGACTTCATTCATTGATTACAAAATGAGCATACATATTTATACATGGTTTAGTCGGTGCTTTAGCCTACTTTAGCTCTTCTTGAATCTTCTAGCAAATTTTTTTATTTACTAATATGAAAAACCTGAAGATATTTATCACAACTTCCTATAACATACTTAGTGCCAAAGTATTCTAAATTGTTCTAGTTTAATTTTACTAATTTATAAAATTCTAAAAAGTACACAACATATTTAACACTCCTTCTTAGTTTGCATTTTTGTTACTCCAATTTTGCTTCATAGTGATCTGAATTTATCTCGTGGTGGTATCTTGGTGAACATGTTCACTAATTTCTTTTCAGTTTTGCAATGCTTGATCGCCATTTTCTTTATTAGTTTCAACTTCTCGAATAAAGTTATACTTTATCCTTATATGTTTAGTACTATTGTGTAACACTAGATTCTTCACTATTGTAATTACAAATTTTCTATTACAAAATATTTCTATTACTTCATTTTATGGTTCACTGAAGTCTTCAAAAATATTTTTAAACCTTAGCACTTGGCTTGTAGCAAATGCTGATGTAATATATTCTACCTCTGTAGTTGGTTATGCAACTGTTGCTTGCTTCTTTGATTCCTAAAAGAAAATGCCTGAGCTTAGTGTAAAAGCATAGCCAAATGTTCTTTTCATACCATCTACTAATCCTGCTCAATCATTGTCTATGTATCTATGCAGTTTTGAGCTAGAAGTGGGCTTATATTTTTAGGTCCTTGTAAATACATAAGTATTCTTTTTACGACTCCATAATGCACTTGAGTTAAATTATGCATGAATTTTGATAGTAGCCTTGTTGCATACATAATGTCAAGGCTAGTAGTTGTTAAATAAAGAAGACTTCCAATGAGATTTTGGAATGTCGATATGTCAGTTGACTGTTATCCATCATCTTTCTTCAATGATGTTGTACAATCAAGTGGTGTCATAATAGTCTTCTAACCACTCATCTTCTTGTACTTTTTAATATTATCCTTTGTATATTTCTTTTGGGATATAAATATATCTTCTTCATTTTGATTTGTCTTGATTATAAGAAAGTACTGCATCAATCCCAAATCTACCATCCTAAATATCTTCACCATATCTCTTTTAAATTCTTCTATCATTTTCTCACTGTTTGCTATATATATGAGGTTATCAACATATAAATAAGTAATAAGAATATAATTTACACCTTAGGTTTTGATGTAAAGTATTATTTCACTATAACTCCTTCTAAAACCTTGCTTTAATAAATGGTTATTGATTCAATTGTACCAGGCTCTTGGAGCTTTTTTTTAGTTTGTATAAGGCCTTCTTTAATATTAGCACTTTATTTTCTTGTCCTTTAACCATGAACATGAACAACTGCTCAATGCAAATTTCTTCTTCTAAATAGCCATTAAGGAATGCAGGTTTCATATCCAATTAATATGTTTTCCATTTCCTTTTAGTAGTTAAAGCTATAAATGCTTTTATAATATAGAGTCAAGTAACTAAAGAAAATGTTTCATTGTAGTTAAATCCAAATTGTTATGAATATGCTTTAATAACTAATCAGGTTTTATGTTTTTATATTGAACCATTAGAGTTAAGCTTTTTCCTGAATTCCTACTGTACTCTAATTATGTCTTTGTTTGTTAGAGGGTCCACCAACTTCCATGTTTTATCTTTCTCATTCATTTTAATCTTTTCTTTCATTTTTTTGACCTATAGTTCCTGTTTTGAGGCTTCCTTATAGCTCCCAAACTATGACCAAGTTATATGATTTGTAGATTTCAATTAATGATTAAGTTCATCTAAGAATTGATTATAGTGAAGAACCTCGCTGCTCCTGAGGTTGTTATGTTTGATGAGTTAGAGATCTTTGAGTTTTAACTGGCTCCTCCTTTATTTGTGGTGTATTTCTATTACATTAATTATCTTTCTTTTAACTTTTTTTGTTTTCCTAATCATATGATGCATTTTTCTCCACATCTCAACTAATAATTAACTTCTTTGTCTTTAGGCTATAAATCCAGTAGCCTTTTGACTAAGTATTGTAGCTAAAAAAGATTCTTTTTTCTATCGTTTCATCTAAGTTACTTCTTTTATTCTTTTGGAAAGTGATCATAGCAAATGCAACTAAAGACTTTAAGATTTTTTGAAGATGGTTTCATCCATTCTAAGCTTCAATAGCCATCTTATCTTGAACAACTTTAGTTAGAAACCTATTCAGTAGATATACCATAGTATATACTACTTGCACCTAGAAGATTTTGGAAGACTTTTCTCCATGATCATAGTTCGAGCCATTTCCATGACATGTTTTACTCTTTAATACTCCATTTTGTTCTAGAGCATATCTGATAGTTAATTAGTGCTCTACACCTTCGTCGTTGTAAAATGTGTTGAATTCTTTGGAAGTATATATTTTTATCACTTTGAATAGTTTTGATACAGTATCCACCTTGTTTTTTTAACTATGTTTTTAAACTTTTTAAAGATCTTAAAGACTTGTGATCTTTCATAAAGAAAATAAGACCAAATCATTTAATTATAATCATTAATGAAGAGAATGAAGTACATTTTTTGTTATGATGATGGAGTTTGCATCGAGCTACAAACATTGGTATGAATTAGTTCTGGCAACTCATTTGCTCTACTTGTTGGAAAAGGTTATTGATGTTACTTGCCTTGTAGATATGTTTTATAGGGACCATCGATTTCTTCAATTGTTGACAATCTTTGGCTATGTGCCCAAATTTTCTACATGATCTACATTGTGGTTTTCCCTTAAACCAATAGTCTTTCTCCAAATGACTTTTTCTTGCAAATACCATAAGGAGAACATTTACTATTTTTATTTGTTTATGTATTTTGACTTTCCTTATTTTTCGACTTTTCTTGGAATTTCTTCCACCTTCTTCAGATTTTTTAGATTGCATGTTTATTTTAGACTAGAAGGCATTCTCATATATATCTTCAATTTTCCAACTCAGTCTTTTTCATGTGTTCTAGAGAGCCTACTAATTATGTTACTATAACTTTTCCAAAATCCTTTGAAGATTTAATAAAACTAATAACTTCATTATATTTTCATGTGTAGCTTACTCATATTTTTTTCTACCACACTTTTCTCATAGGTCCCACCCCCATCTTTTACATTCTTCATTTTTACCACTGAAAAGTTACTATTTATAAAGCCATCCTCTTCCTCTATTCTTTGGTGACTTTAGCTGGCCAATCAAATGTACCAATCAACTCCTCTCTTCGAGGGCATCACAACTGTACCCATCCTACCTCATAACAACATCGGAATCATCATAAAAATTAAAAAGAAAAATAAAAGAAAGATTTAAATATTTAATCTATTGCCTCCAATGAATGTTTTTAGGAGTAAAAGCTTTATGGTATTGTCACCAGTCAGCGTCTCTTTCGTCACTGATTAACCAAAATAAAGATTAGGGCTCTCAAATAAATTTTCTTCACTTATTTAAGATTGGTTAAGAATTTGAGTTACTTACAGTTACAAAAGTTGTTATACTCATCAAGAGCTTTCATTTGTTATAAAAATCGTTAAATTCTAAGACTAAAAAGTTTCTAACCATCGAAAGAATAGCCTGATGACCAAAGGAATATTTTAGTATGATTTCTTCAAAAAGTTTTGGAATTTCTATAAATTATGTTTATCATTTTTCTTTTAAGAACTCTGAAGAAATTCTTAAGTACAGACAAGATCAAGGGCTAAATCGCATAATTGGACCATCCTAGCAAATCTAATAAGTCCTAAGTTGTTAATTGAGCCCAACACTCATAAATGACATTGATTAGGATATTTTCTTTTGTATTTTATAGGTACAAAGTGGGGCCCATATTGTAAGGTTCGAATAGACAATACATCAATCAAGTAAGTTCACATTTATCTACTAATAGCAAACCCATACTAACTATTGGATATGGTTCGATATTAGTATGAATGATGACATTTTAAGCCAAGATAGATGCCTTATCCTTATGGATATGGATATGATATGTCTATATACATACACATATACGTATACATATACATATATGTATACATATATATGTACATATGAAAGTTGTGTAGCCGTTATCGTGATGCCTATGTGAATATTACCATAATATCTAAGTATATGTATATGGGTATAGGTAACTACGGTAAACTGCATGCATTTATGATGGTCCTCACATAACTGAGTGTTTGTTTAATGAAATCGAGTGATTAATATTTGAATGGTGTGTTAATGTATTTGATTGTAGTTATGGAGAAGGAAAATTTATAGAACGTGCCAGCTGATGGGTGTACATCGAGACCAAATGTGTATTAGTTTGATTATAAGAGATGAATATGATATAATATTCAAATATGATACAAACTGATCCTATTTGATGTTTGATTCCTAGTTGGGTCAATATGTATATTTTTGATGTAATTATGACTTTGGACGTATTGAGTGAAGGTTAGTTTGTGGGTAATGTTTGGTTTCCTACAACCCCTTTTGGAATAAGAGAGCCTTAAGGTTATATGAGTATAGGTGTATGGTTGGGCCATTGGGGATGCTTAGCTCCCCACAGCTATGGGAATTATAGTATTGTGAGAATTTACCCTTAGACACTAGGGCCCTACAAGTATTCCTTCGCTACGTTATTGTGTATTGCATGTGATTTGTCATGCATCATATCTATGTGTTTATACTAGTATAAAATATATATTATGTGTAAGCATGCATTGGGGGTTATAGGGTGATATGGATTTACTTAGTGAGGACTAACTTTCCTCAACTTTATTTTTTAAGCTAGCTACCACTAAATTCACAGTAGTGATTTCAAGGAGTGTCGACTACAACATGTCTACCACTACATATGCTTTTTATTTATTTTCACTTCTTCTTACACTGTAGCATCTACAGTGATATTATTTAGTATGTTGAAAATTTTCTTCTGATGCACGTTAACATTAATGTACTTTACTATATTTGTACTTACGTATGCCCATGTTGTTATTTATTTCTTTAAGATTTTATATTTATTTTTGTCATTACTAGTTAGAATTAGGTGTGAAATGAGGGCTTCAACTATTGATTTTCTCGTTCCGATCACATACCCACTTGGGTCATGACGAAGTTGGTATTAGAGCTTAGGTTGAAAGATTTAAGGCTTATGATGTCATTCTACTTGTTACTGTAAATATATAAGAAGTCAATCCCTTTTTAAAATAGCTTCCCTACTCAGAATACTCTTTTATTCTAATTGATGGTGCTAACCATTCCTTTGTTAGTATCAACAAACATATGTGATTTCTTACCCGACTTAACCAGAAGGCCCATAATATGGCCTCAGTATAGGATGAAGCGCTTGCTCCCATTACGTTAGCTGGAAGGCACAATAGGTACAAGATGACTAGGTCTTAAGAGTGCTTCATACCACTAGTTAGCTACTACATATATGGTCAGTATAGGCATCTAATCAAAGACTGTCTAATAATTAAATATCATCAGTCCTTTTATAGTATGATGCAACCTTTATTTTAGCAACCACAAAGGGAACCACAATTTAGTGCCCAATGAGGAAAAGATTTTGGAGGAAGACATTTAGTAGGTAGATCTAGAGGCTGTAGTTAGGAACAATCCTTAACTCTCAGTACGTATGTCATGGTCAAGCCAGGGTGTTCACCCTCACCCCTCAAGATGTATAGGCTTCAAATGTAGTGGTATTGGGTATTCTTCTCATCTTTTAGTTAAAAGCTAGATTTCTGATAGATTCGAGAATCATGCTGTTTTTGTTGCCCAACTTTCTATAAGAATTAAAGTAGTATCAAATAGGATTAAAGAATCCTTGTCTATATCCATACAAATTAGTGATGCCATTAAGGTAGATTTTAAATATTACTTATGTCCCGTGCAGATTAATAGTAAGATATTGACAACTAATCTTATGATGCTATCAGTTATGGATTTTGAAGTAATATTAGGGATGGGTTGACTATTTAGTCATTATACCACCCTTGATTGTAGAGAGAAGAAAGTGGTGTTTCAGATTTTAGGTAAGGTAGAGTTTCCTTTTGAGGAAGATAAGAGGACTATCTCATCTAACAAAATAATAATATTAAGTGGCCAACAAGATGCTTAGACAAAGATGTCAAGAATTCTTGGCCTCAGTTAGGGATACCTGTGTAGAAATTAATAACCTTCAAAGTAGTTTGGTAATTTGAAAGTTTCCAAATGTATTTTCTGAAGAGTAACTAAGGCTACTTCTAAAGAGAGATATCGAGTTCTATATTAATATTATAACTGGCATAAGTTTGATTTTTAAACCTCCATATAAAATAGAACTTGTAGACTTAAAAAATAAAAAGAATAATTGGAAGATTTATTAGATAAGGGCTTCATTAGGGCTATCAGATCACCATGGTTTGCACCAATAATGTTCATAAATAAAAAGCATGATCTTCTCTGATTGTGTGTTAACTATAGGCAGTTGAATAAGGTTGTCATCTGTATCAAGTATCCACTAGCCCGAATCGATGATCTATTTGATCAAATTCAAGGTACTAAGTAATTTTCTAAGATTAACATAAGGTTTAGATACTATCATTTGTTAATTAGAGGAGTGGATATACCTAGTTAAGAATCGATACGACCATTATAAATTCCTTATAATATCATTTGGAGTTACCAAAGCTCTAGCAGCTTTCGTGGATCTAATGAATAGAGTGTTCAAACTTTTCTTGGATAGATTTGTGCTCGCCTTAATATATGACATTTTGATGTATTTACAAATGGATAAGGAGCACAACCAATATTTGAGAGTGATGTTGTCGACATTTCGAGAACATCAATTATATGCCAAGTTCTTGAAGTGTGAATTTTGGCTTAAATTTGTCACATTCTTATGACATGTGGTATCTTAGGAAGGCATACAAGTGGACCTAAAGAAGGTGGAAATTGTAATAAACTAGGAAAGATCAAAGACAATGATGTGAAATTTTTTGGGATTAGTAAGCTACTATTAAAGATTTATCGATGACTTTTTTAAGATAGCAGCCTCATTGACACGTCTGATGCAAAAAATGCTTAGTTCATTTAATCTTATACATGTGAGGAGAGCTTTTAAAGGATGAAAAAGTGTTTAATTATAGCTCTAATCCTCGCATTACCAATCACAGATGTAAGATTTTAATTGTATTGTGATGCTTTGAGATTTGGCCTAGGTTGCGTGTTGATTCAAAATGGTAGGGTCATTATTTATGCTTCTAAGAAATTAAAAAAAAGCATGAATAAATTTACCTTAATTATGATTTAGAGATGGTAGTAGTGATATTTACCTTAAAGATTTAGAGCCATATATGTATAGTTAAATGTGTGAAACACAGATCACAAAAGTCTAAAATATATATTTGTTACAAAAAGAATTAAATATGGGGAAATGAAGGTGGATGGAACTACTAAAAGATTATGACTACATGATTCAGTACCATCTTAGAAAGGCAAATGTTGTAGTAGATGCACTAAATAGGAAATGCTTAAGTAATTTGGCACATATCGTAGTAGAGACAAGAGCTTTCAATAAGGAGTTACATGATTTGATGAATCAAGGCATTAAGTTTCAAAATTCAGTTCCAAGAGTACTACTAGTGAGCATCTAATTACGGTTGATATTGTTGGACAGGATCAATTTTGCTTAAGGACAAGACCTTAATCATCTAGAGTTTATATATAAAATTCAAGATGGAAACCACACATATTTTGAAATTAATGGAGGAGGTACGCTAAAGGTAAATTCAAGATGTAAAGAACTTTAAGGAGGAAATTTTAGAGGAAGTGCACTATACAACCTACAATATACATTTAGGTTCCACCATGACGTATTTTAACATTAGACACACATGTATTGGTGGGACGGTATGAAAAAGGATGTAGACAAATATGTCTATAATTACTTGACTTGTCAACAAGTAAAAAAAGTAAGCTACAATCGTTGTCAATTTTAAAATGAAAATGGGAAAAGATCACAATGGATTTTACAGTTGGCCTACCTTATACAATGACTTAACGTGATTCAATTTGGGTGATCGTAGATATGTTGAAGAAGTCAACCCATTTCTTACCTTAGAACTACCTACTCAGTATCCGAACTCATGTGAGTATATATCAAGTGGATAATATGTATCCACTTGGTGCCCATGTCGATAGTCTTTGATCAAGGATCACAGTTCACATATCATTTTTGGAGGAAATTATAGGTGGCATTAAGCTCCATATTCGATTTTAGTATAACATTCCTTCCTTAGACTGATGGACAATATGAAAGGATGATTCAAACCTTAGAAATATACTGAGGATGTGCGTAATAGACTTTGGCAGTAATTAGGATTCTTATTTGCTTCTGATTGAGTTCGATTACAATAATAGGTACCATAGTAGCATTGAAATGATGCCTTATGAGGAATTGTATAGTAAAAAATGCAAATCACTAATAGGATAGGAAGAGGTAGGCGAGATGCAGTTGAAAGGCCTGGAACTAATCAAGAATCACATCAGAGAAGATTTCATTGATCAAGCAAAGACTAAGACAACGTTTAGTAGATAAAATAGCTATGTGGACACAAAGTTTTTTAAGTTAGAGATTTCATGTTTCTAAAGGTATCTTCGATGAAAGGTGTTATGAGGATTGGAAAGAAAGAGAAACTGTCTCTAAGGTATATTAGACCTCACAAGATAGCAGAGCGAGTTGGAAATATGGCATATCGATTGACATTACCTTCAGATGTGTCGCAAGTCCACCCAGTATTCCACACATTTATATACATCATAAGTACATTTTTTATCCTTCTTATATACTTCAACTATAGTGTGTGGAGGTGAATAAGAACTTGACCTACAAAGAGAAGCTAGTAGCTATTTTGAATTTAATCAAAGCAAATCTCGATTATTAGGGTGATGTAAAGGAATGGTATTGTCCAGGAGATCACTTGGAAGATAGAGTTAGAGACACGGGAGTTGTATCCATACTTATTTTCTTAGTAGAGAATTTTTGTAAAATTTAAGGATGATTTTTTTTCTAAAGAGGGGAGATTGTAGTACCTCCTTATATATGTATTTATATATATCTCTCTTCTACCACCATCTTTTGTATTTTTCATTTTTACCCCCAAAAGTTTACTATTCATGATACCATCCTCTTCTTTTATTCTTCACTATTAGTGATTTTAACAGACCATCCATATACAAAAATCAACTCCTCTCTTCGAGCCCATTACAATCATACCGATTTACCCCATAACAATGTCAAAATCATCACAAAAATTGAGCAAAAACTAGAGAAAAAAATCAAATCTTCGACGTGTCACCTCTGATGAGTGTTGTTGATCACCACCACCACTACCATTATACTCCCCTCAACGTCAAGAGAAAAGGCCCTATGATCTTGTCACGATCATTATCTGTATCACCGCCGATTAATGAAAATAGAGGATAGGGCTCTGAAATAATTTTTCTCCATTTCGTTGAGATTGGTTAAGAATTTGAGTTTCTTGCTATTGTAAAAGTTGTTCTTACTCATAAAGAGCTTTTATTTGGTATAAAAATCATTGAATTTTGAGACGAAAAAAAAATCTAGCCACCGGAGATACTATTTTGACGACCTTCTAATGAATTTTGAAAAAAAGTTTCGAAAATTTGTATAAATTTTTCCTTTAAGAACCATAGTGAAATTCTTAACAGTTTTTGAATTAAAAATCATTGAAAGTTTAAGCAAGAATAGGATCAAGGATTGAATTTCATAATTAGACAATCTTAGCAAACCAAATGAGTCATAAGTTGTTAATTGAGCCCAACAACTTGTAAATAAAACTGATTAGGACATTTCCTTTCTTATTTTATAGGTGCATCAAGAGTGGGACCTATATTGTAAGGTTTAGACAATCTAATGCATCAATCAAGTCAGTTTATATCAATATATTGATATTGAATTTATGACAGCCATTAAACATGGTTCTATACTAATGTGAATGATGATGTGTTAAGCCAAGATAGATGTCTTATCCTTTTGCATGTGGATGTGGTACACATACACACATGTATTTATAAGTACCTATAAGTATATATATGTACATATGTAATTTATATAGTCATTATCATGATGTGTATACAAATATTACTGTGATATCTAAGTATATGCATATAGGTTTGGGTTCTTATGGAAAACTGAAGGCATTTATGATGGTCCTCATATGACTGAGGGCTTGTTTTGTGAAATTGTGTGATTGATATTTGGATGGTGTATTGATGTGTTTAATTGTAATTGTAGAGAAGGAAAAACATGTAGGATGTGCCATTTGATGGGTATGCATCAAGACCAGATGCTTATTGATTTGATTATGAGAGATGATTATAAAAAGGTATTAAGATATGATGCTGACTAATCTTGGCTAATGCTTGGCTCTTAGTCGGGTCCTTATTTGATATTTATATTATTAACGTGACTGTGACTGTGATTTTCAACGTATTAAGTAAAGGCTGGTCTGTTGGTGATGCTTGGCTCTGCTTAGCCCCTTTAAACTAAGAAAGCCTTATGGCTATATGAGTATAGATGTATGGCTGGGTCGTTGGTCATGCTTAGCTCCCCGCAACCATTTAAGGTGGGAACCTATATAAAAAGATTCTTACGATAGAATAAAGCTTAATTTTTAACTCTAAAAGTTATTAATTTTTATGAGGACTCTACCTAGGGTAAGTTTACCCTTCTCTTCTACTTCCTTATAAGTCACAAGAAGGACTCTTCTACGTCTATACCTATGACCAAGTTCTGCCTGGGGTTTATAATACTTTGATATTAATTCAAGAAATATAGTAAAAAAGAATATATATATTTTTTGTGATATAATATGTATAATGATAAGTCTATTTATAGCCAAGTTTAACTAAAGGACACATCAAAATCAATATAGTGTCAAATTGTATGATTAGATTAAATCCCAACAAATATCATATCTAGATAGGTACAGATAATATCATAACTAATAGATGGTGTAATTAGTATTAAGGAAGTGTAAACTTACAGTTCTGATTGATCTGATCGCCTGGTCAACTACATTTGCTGCCTTGGCATAAGCATTTTGTTCAAGGGATGCCGTCTTAGCTGAAATGATGGAAACAACTTCACCAGCTAATACAAGCAAGGGAATGGATTGTTGTGAAAATCAACCGAATTAGAGCAGGTTCGTAGCTAAATAGGACTGAGGGGAATAGTAACGAACACACAGATTTTACGTGGAAAACCCCCAAATTAGGGTAAAAATCACGGGTAAGGATAGAAGACTTTTACTACTTGGAAAAACTGGAGAATTACAAAGAAAAACTAGACCCACAAAAATATACATAATATTTTTGTCTTTTTCTTTTTCTCTCTTTTCTCTCACCTCACTTCTCTTTATTTTTTCTGCTCTTTCCGTTTGCTTGTTCTCTCTTCATGCTACTCCTTCCTTTTCATATGCAGGAGAAGGTAGCCATCCTTTTGGCATATTAGGCACCAAATAAATCGCTGCCACCCTTGCCGACCAAGGTTGACAGCCACCCTTGCCGACCAAGTTTGACAGCCACCTTTGTTGACAATTCTCCCACTTGAAGAGTTGATTCATTGTCAATCAGATCTTCACACTATTCTTTCTATCTTGCCGCTTCATATTGCTTACGTCTCCATCAGGCCACATGAGGATCGACACCACATAAACTTGTCACCACTGATTGCTTTTGTCATAAAATCTGCCAGGTTATCCATTGTATAAATTTTCTGTATGTCCACCATTCATTCTTCCACTTTCTCATGAACGAAGTGATACTGAACTCGGATGTGTTTTGTCTTTGAATGAAATGATGGATTCTTGGCAAGATGTAAAGCACTCTGACTGTCACAATACAGAGTAATATTCTCTTGTTTATTCCCAAGTTCCTCCAACAACATCTTTAACCAAAGTGCTTCTTTACTTGCTTGTATAACTGCTATATATTCTGCTTCTGTTGTTGACGTAGCCACAACTGACTATAGTTTTGAAACCCAGCTCACAGCTCCTTTAGCTAGTGTAAACACATATCCTGTAGTGGATTT
>JANSVA010000004.1:5960742-5984064 GCA_025504915.1 Erythroxylum reticulatum
TATGTAATTTGCGTACCCATTATTGTGATGCCCATGTGAATAATACCATGACAGGTTTTAGGTAACTATGACATACTATTTACATTTAGGTTAGTACTCACATGACTAAGTGCTTATTTTGTGAAATTGCATGATTGGTATTTAGATTGTGTGTTGATGTGATTAATGTGTATGAATTGAAACCAGGTGCCCATTGGTTTGATTATAAGAGATGATTGCAATATGACATTGAGATATGATATTAGATGTAATGAGTAGGGGCTTGTTGTGGGTGATGCTTGGTTCCCTACAACCACTTTGGACTAAGAAAGTCTTACAACAATTTGAATATAGATTTATAGCTGCATTGTTATTCATGCTTAACTCCCTATAACTATTCAAAATGTAGTATTGTGAAGCTTTATCCTTATTGACTAGGATCGTACAAATACTCCTTCTTCATAATTTATTGTGTATTAAATATGATTAGTTATGAATCATATATGTGTGTTTCTACTAGTATAGACTGTATATTGTGTGAGCATGTTATTAGTTTTCGTAGGGTGATATTGATTTATTCAATGAGGTCTGGCTCTCTTGAATTCTGTTTTTCAGGTCAACTACTACCAACTTTGTAGTAATGACTTTGAGGATCATCAATTGCATCATATCTACTTCTACACATACTTGTCAATTATTTCCACTAATACTTATACTCTAGCGTCTGTAATAATATGATTTAGTATGTTGAAATTTTTTTTGGAAGCATGCTAAAATTATTGTATTTTTTTAAGTTTGTACTTATGCATGTCCTCCATGTTATTTATTTTAAAATATTTTATCACTAATTGCCAGGCTTACATGTGTGGATGAACAGAGGTGTTAGGAAAGAGAGTATTTATGAAAGTAGAATAATCGTGTGCTGATAGGGCAATATTATCCAATATTTGCATTCAATAGCCGATGTCTAGAAAGAAAATGATAGGAAAATGACAACTTTCTATGCATCTCCTAGTTAAAAATTTTGGTAATTAATGTACGTTATATCTCCACTATTACCTTATATCTTCTATTTCATATTCATTGGATAATTATTACCACATGTCTTCTGTTTCATATTTATTGGATACAAAAGCTCATTAAATAAATAAAATACATCATAGTATGGAAATTAAATTTTTATTAGCTTTTTTGTTCTCTATATAAGAGCTGTTGGGATATCAAGTATGAGTAGGAATCTCAAATTGGAAAGAGACAGAACTAGTGAAGGATATATAAGTGAAAATGACTCATAAACCTAATGTCTTAAAGTTTTGGGTTGAAGTGTGGTGTCAAAGTTTATAAGTATGTTTCCTCACTAGATTCATAATAAAGATATCTCATGAAAGTAGGCTCCCCAAATCCAACAACTGGTATCAGAGCTGATGGTTCAACAAGGGACGAGTATGGAGACGGTAGTCAAATCCCATGGTTGCCTTCCCATAAAGAAGAGCAAGGAAACTCTTGGTAGTCCCAAACCAATGGAATAGAAGGACTCTTGGTGATGCTATATACTCAAATTGCTAAGAAAAAGACAGAAAAAGGCTTTCGCTCAAGGGAGAACTTAAACCCAATGTGGAAGTTCACACTTGAAGAGAAGATTGTTGGAATGTCAAATATAAGTTGGAATCTCACATTGAAAAGATGTGGATCTAGTGAAGGACATATAAGTGAAAATGACTCATAAACTTAATGCCTTAAAGTTTTTGGTTGAAGTGTAATGTCAAAGCTCTTGAATATGTTCCCTCACTAGATCCATGATGAAGATCTCCCATAAAGGTAAGTTTTTTGGATCCAACAAGAGCATTATTTATTATCAATTTAGTAATTTTATATTTTTTAGGACAAAAGAGAACTTCACTGTAGAACATCAAATAACCCAAAAAATTAATAATTTAAAATGAAGAAAGAAAATACTATATATACATCTTATATACTCATGACCCATGAGTGAATTAGTGATATGTAATAAAAATATAATACATTAGTTTGTATTCTTCAATAAACGACTAAATATTCTTGAGAATTTGCAGCTCAAGTCTCATTCAGAAAGTACAAAAAAGTAGGACCTGTAATCCAAGAAAATTTAAGAAAGAGATAAAACTAAATTGTACGAGTTAAGATTTATGGACACATTTTAACTTGTTCCCTGTATAAAAAAGTTATAGTCAAGACGTCAATCCTTTGTTGGAATGCATTCGTTACACTCCAGAAACGTGAATTTCGCTTTCAAATTCAAAGGTCCACTGTCCAACCACCTCTTTCTTAAACTGATGGGCAATGGGTTGGTCGATGTTTCTAATGAGTTTAGAAGGACCTCCACTGTACCGGTTACCGAGGTTTTATGTTTCCAACCCCTACTTCGAGCATAGAAACATAAAGCCGTTGGGGTGCTGGTGTTCCTTATTTTAGCAGGTTGTGGACTTCCTCGCAATTTCCGAAAAAGCACAGCAGCATAAAAGTTCCGCAGAGGACAGAGCACACATATGAAATCCTCAGTACGGAATTATAACCTTGTGTTAATTAATTTTAGACCTGTATGAAATTTAGGGGAAGTGTTCTACGAACTAATTTATGGGATAGAAGATAGGTGACCGAGGAGCAATCAACCATTAGAAAGTGAAGGACCCGTGGAGATTAAATGTTACATCAAAATATTAGTTACAGTGATCAATTAAAACTTTTGTTACGGGAAAAATGAAAATGAGACAAATTTATTGATCAAATATTGTTTCAATCAATCCCTCTCTTTTGAACAAATATTAAGGAAGAGGAAAAAGAATTCCAGCCTTTAATTCAAGTATAATAAATTACTTATCTGGAATATCTTTCCCTAAACTTGTCAAGTTGAAGGACTCCTATGAAGTGTTGCTAAGGAGGAATAAAAGCCATCCTTGATTTTGATCAACTTCTCGTGCTTGCCTTCCTCTACAATTACTCCATCTTTAACAACAGCAATAACATCTGCATTTTTAATGGTGGATAATCTATGGGCCACAACAATTGTTGTTCTGTTCACCATAACTCTGTCTAAGGCATCTTGGACAACTCTTTCAGACTCTGCATCTAACGAACTAGTTGCTTCATCTAACAACAATATTTTTGGATCTTTCACAATAGCTCTGGCAATAGCTACTCTTTGTTTCTGCCCTCCAGATAACTGAACCCCTCGTTCTCCTGCGACGGTGTCGTACCCCTGCTTTATTTTATATATTTGCATAAAGTCAAACATTCGGTTCCAGCGACCATATGCAACTATTAGATTAATCATTATTATCCAGTATAATGAGGTCTTGTAGCTGTAGGTTAACCTGTTGTAAGCTACTGATGAACTGGTGGGCATTGACCAATTCTGATGCAGCTAAAATTTCAGCTTCAGTTGCATCTCCTCCTTTTCCATATGCAATGTTGGCCCGGATTGTATCATTGAACAAAACTGGTTCTTGGCTTACTAGACCCATTTGACGTCTCAACCACTTAATCTGGAATTTCTGAATTTCTATGCCATCAAGAGTTATATGTCCTGAATCTGGATCATAAAATCTCTGTAACAATGCAATTGCTGTCGATTTCCCACTTCCGCTTGCTCCAACCAATGCAACCGTCTAAAAGAATAAAGACCAACAATGGATCAGCTTACTTATAATTTGGCATATATAAAACTTGTCTTCTGGTTTTCATGTTGATAACATAATAAATTGAGAACGATCACCTTCCCACAATGAATTGCCAAACTGAGGTCTCGAAAAATTTGAACTTCTGGTCTAGACGGATACTTGAAGCTTACATGTCTAATTTCAATCTCTCCTTTTACATGATCCAATGTCATTCCTGACTCGTCACTTGATTCTATTTTGGACTTTCTGTCTAAAATTGCAAACATGGAGGCCGCAGCAGTCCTTGTTTTGGAAGAATCAATAGTAAAGGAGCTTGATTGAGAAATTGTAGTAGCTGCTGTAACTAACACAAAAAATACCTGAGACGTATATGCAAATAATTTGTCTCATTAAAACATGATTACCTCAAATCTAAACAACATTCAAGGACAATGACTATATGCCCACCTGATAAAAATCTAGGAATGTGGTTTTTCCATGGTCAATAAGCTGAGCTGCTGCATAAAAAATGGCTGTATATACTGAAAGCAGCATGAAGAATGATAATCCAAATCCTGATCCGCTGAGCAGCCCCTGCTTTATCCCTGCCATTACAGGGACGTCACATTTGCGTTTGTATAGCTCCATCATCTTCTTTTCTGCGCAGAATGAAGCAACAGTTCGTATACTCGCAACTGCATCGCTTGCAATTTGATTTGCTTCCTCATACATCATCTGTAATCTCCGTTAGTAATTTTCACTAGAAACCCATAGCCTACATGTTGAAGAATTTATAGTAGCTTGAGGCCATACCTTTGCATTTCCACTGAATCCTTTCATGAACTTTACTTGAAGAAACCCATTGATTACTATCAGAGGAAATAACACAATGATAATAATTGCCAATTGCCAACTTGCAGAAAAGGCAATGACTAAAGCTGCTATTGCAGAGCTAGTGTTTTGAACCATCTGAGCTAGAGTGTCTCCAACCAAAGCACGAGCTGTGACTGCATCTTCTGATAGCCTAGTACCAATCAAGCCACTTGAGTGCGCAGGCTCATCAAACCAGGCGATTTCCATGTGGACCACCTTTTCAAAACACATACAACGAATCCGTTGGATCAGTTTGCCACCAGCAACAGAAAAAAGGTACGATTGCCATGGGTATACGATTAAGGATACTACACCAAGGATCAGAACCATTGACGAGTAGAACTTGGAGTCCTTCCGCAATTCATGAGGCATTTCGTAGTATGTCTTAGTCACTTTGGCGAGAAGCCAACCGAAAATTGGAAATATTAGCCCATTCATCATAGCAACTATGGTTCCAGCGATAAGCACTGGAAATTCTGCCTTATTGAGAGCTGCTAGGCGGCGCAGTGGGTGCTTGGGGACTGTTTCTTCTGGTAGAGTTTCAATTCCTGTAGGTAAATCAGTTGAGACAGGGAGGAAATATCTACTGCTATTCCCTACCGCAAATGATCCTATGGAAAAAGTCCGACTTGACTTTCTGAAGGAATCTGAATTAAGACTTGATTTATCCTGGTCGTCTAGTGCTTGTTTTGTGTCCTTATTAGCCTCTTGCAGGCGTACTAGCTGGGAATATGCTCCTTCAGTATTCTTGATTAACTCCCAATGCCCACCTATTCAATCACAAACAAGTTCAGAAGATTTCTGTTTATCATTCTTTTTCAACGAGTTTAAATGTAATAATGTATTGGAAGAATCAATAATCGATTATTGCTCCGTAGTGATTGTTGGATTGTATAGATAAAAAAGAAAAATGGAACCTTTTTCAACCATTTTTCCTCTGTGAATGATTGCAATCATGTCAGCATTTTTGACAGTGCTTAATCGATGGGCAACTATTACAGTTGTTCGATTGACCATGATCCTGTCCAATGCTTCCTGCACAACCCTTTCTGATTCTGCATCAAGGGCACTTGTAGCCTCATCTAAAAGGAGTATCCGTGGGTCTTTTATAATTGCTCTAGCTATTGCAATCCTTTGCTTCTGACCACCAGAAAGTTGAGTACCGTGCTCGCCTACCATGGTGTCCAGTCCCTGGAGACAAAAATAGAAGTACGCGAACGAAATAAGTAATCCAATTTATCCAGAAAACTGAGGCATCAATCTACAAAATTATAAGAAACCACAAGCACCTGAGGCAGTTTGTCAATGAATTGGGCGGCATTGGCTTGTTGCAAGGCAGCCCTTATCTCTTCAGTGGTTGCACCATCTTTTCCACAAGCAATATTGTCCTTAATACTGGATGTGAACAAAACAGGCTCTTGACTAACAAGACCAATTTTCTGTCTGATCCACTTAAGTTGAAACTCTCTGAGATTAATGCCATCTACAAGAACTTCGCCGTTCTGTGGATCGTAAAATCGTTCTATTAGATTGATGATAGTTGACTTCCCGCTTCCACTCTGACCGACCAAAGCTGCAGTTGTACCACTTGGGATGGAAAGTGAAAACCCACAAAATATTTGCTCGTTAGGTCTTGCTGGATAAGAGAAATATACATCCCTCAACTCTATCTCTCCTTGGATGTCTTCCAATATCTTTCCTTTTAATTCATATGCATCAATCTCTGGCTTTCTGTTGATTGTCTCAAACATCTTATAGGCTGCAGCTTTACCGGCAGCAAAAGCAGTCACGCAGGAGGATGCCTGCCCTAGGGACCTAAAATGTCAACAAAAAGGATGCTAAGCAAATATGCTAATGCGTGAAGTAGGTACACAAATATGATTCAGTACATTACATATTCGGCTCAGAATTGAACTCACAGTGATCCGTTCAAGACAGCAAGAATCACATTAAATACTCTTCCACCAGTGTATCCATTTTCCAGTATCATCTTTGCACCAAACCATATTGACATGGAATGAGTGAAGAAAGCTGTTGACATAACCAAACCAAGACCAAATCCGGAGGCAATACCTTCCCGAACAATTGACTTGTAAGCAGCAGCCAGAAACTTCTTGTAACACTCAATGGCTTTTTTCTCCCCTGTAAATGATTGAACCTGCAGTTAGAGTCAAGAAATGAGATGCGTAAACATACACGTGAAATTTATCCTTTCTAATCTATCATCAAGTGCCTGTAAACATACTGTTCGGATTGAGCCAATCGTCTGCTCGACCGTATTTGCTGCTTCCGTATAAGCATTCTGTCCAAGGGATGCCATTCTAGCCATCATGATCGACATGACTGCACCAGCTAGCACAAGTAAAGGAAGAGATGATAGCAAGACGATTGTAAGAAGCCACCCTTTGATTAATGCTATTGCATATCCTCCAACGAATGCTGATACCAATTGCAGAAACTTCCCAACCTGCATCATATCATATAAGGAGCAAACAGATAAGGGATTAACGGATCAAAGGTCCTTCCATGTTCTCTTGTTTCTGCTGACCTAGTATATGCTTGTATACGTACCTTCTCGCCCATGGCTTCTTGAATTATTACTGTGTCACCGGACATTCTGCCAACAACATCTCCGGTCTTTGTCTCCTTATCAAAGAAACCAACTTCCTGTCCGAGTACAGATTTCAAATACAAACTCCTCAGTCGTGCGGCCTGCCTTTCTCCAGTGATCATCCAGCAACTCACCTCTGAAAAAAAATTTGTTTCTGATATACGATCAATGAAAATCAATATTGTTTCAACTTGAGTTAGTGGCTAAGTCTATAGTCTATACTTACGGAGAAATGCTGCTAGACCAGTTCCGACAGCCAGGTACATAACTTGCGCACACAACTAGAAAGTGACAGATAAGCACACGAAAAGAAAAGTATGACGTATCAGCCTCAAAAATTTGATGAAAAGAATAACAAAGATATTAGATTTCGTCTTTTACTGCTAGCTACAAATACATTTATACCTTGGAAATTGAGTGAAGTACGAGGTTCTTCTGGTTTTGTCCGAGTTCATCTGTCAACTGTCCAAATAGAATAGTGCAAAAGGGCATGGATAATCCGTTTGCAATAGCAGAAACTGAGCCAACTGTCATCAGCAAGACGTCCACGGAATCAGCAAATGTAAAAAGCTTATAAAATGGAACAGTTCTGGTTTTCTCATCTTCTCCTCTTCTAATCTGTGGCTCTCCAAAATTTCCATATTCGCCAGAGCTCTTCTTCACTTCTTCATGAGTTTTTGAGGTAGTTAACTCACAATCTTCCGTATTTGTCACATCATCCAAGGTTTGCTCCATATCTATGACTCTCACTTCAAAGCGTCGAGTTCTTGTTGTGACCAACTGTGTTCACTCTAAGAGTCTAAATAAATATACAGTTCCTCAGGGCAGCGACGGAGCATAAATATCGGAAACTTAACATGCAGGTAGGCGCTGAAAACAATAAGAGAGAATTTATTTGAGTCTCTTATTTGAGAAAGCGATTCTACTTTCTTTGTAGGAATGCAATCGAAAGAAAAAAAAAGAGTTTTTAAATTCAAAAGCATATTTGACTTGTTTAATTAATTTTAATTAGTGCAAGCTAATCCCACTAATTTATTACGTTTGAATGATTGGATCCATATTTCAACCAACAAAAAATCAAGTTGCCACTTTTGTATCTAATGTTTTGCTAATTCTGAAGCATCTTAACAGGGATGGTTTAAATTGCAAGACATTAATCTAAGAAGAACACCGGTGGATCTCTTAATATATAGTTTGCAAGAATCATGAAGCAGGCCACGATCCTTCAAGTGTTCATAAGAAAACT
The DNA here is from genome assembly GCA_025504915.1 of Erythroxylum reticulatum. Classification (NCBI taxonomy): domain Eukaryota; kingdom Viridiplantae; phylum Streptophyta; class Magnoliopsida; order Malpighiales; family Erythroxylaceae; genus Erythroxylum; species Erythroxylum reticulatum. The sequence continues at coordinate 5,969,087 of JANSVA010000004.1, forward strand.
ATATAAGAAATAATACATTTGTGCAAGCTGTTTTAAAAAATGTATTAATTAAAGATCGATTTTCAACTCTTATATACATCAAATTCAAAATACTTTACCAATAGACTAACAACCTACATGCTATCTACATGGACAAAATGAAAGAAAATAATAGGAAATTATAGATTAATTTCGTTTTGACTTATCTTTATCGTTTTGAGGACACTGACTACTTGAGAGTTTGTTACCCTTTTGAATGGGTGCATAATAAAAATTACAAAAGGAATCAATTCCAAAGTAGTATTCAAATCCTTCATACTAACAATGGTACTGGATACTTGCCGTGAGTGTTACTGTGAGTGTTGGAGGCAGTCTATAAGATCCTACAGTATCTAAAAGGTACTATAGGAAAAGGAATGTTATTCAAGAAAGGATATCAAAGAACAATTGAAATATATATACTGATTCAGATTGGGCAAGTTTAGAAAAAGATATGCGATCAATCCCTAGATATTGTACTAGATAATTTTTGGCATTATTAGTTTCAGCGATGCTCTCCTTAATAGTCTTTTCCACTGTGTACTTGATAGTCATCAAACAGACCTTGTTAGAACGAACCCACTTGTCATATTTAGCTTTATCTGCAATGGAAGACTCAGCAGTGGGTTGTGTAAACTCATCCTCAAGGAGAGCAACATTAACATTAGAAATTGCTAAAAAAAATTTCAAAGATTCAAGCCAGTCCTCATAATTGGTGCCATTCAGCTTAATCAAAGAATTCAAAGCTGGAAATTGATACGAAGCATGGAGATTTAAGAAACGTATCAATAACTAGCAAAATTTGGCAAACAACACAACTAGGATCTCACACAATTGCAATCCTGCCTAAGGGGCTCGAATTACAGCACAGATCACCCAAAACATTAAATTATGCTCTAAAGCTAATATAGATAGGATATTGAAAACTTTAAAGACATAATTTAGTGAATTAAACAAAACATTAGAACCACATTGATAAAGACAAACCGATAGGGTAAATCCATCATTAACATAGTATCTAATGTATGCCTAATAACAACATCACAACAGCAATTTGTAATAATTGGTATCACGATAGGCGAGCTCACAATTACACAAAGTGAATAACAATAGTCCAATAACATTTCCCAAGATTGTTCCCATAGGTTCAGTTAACACCACAATTACAAAATTAACCATAGTAATCATATAATGTAACATTATGTACATAAATTACATCCAAAATTAATTTTGGTGCATAACTACGTAACACTGAGAGTACACAAGACCCCACAAGCCCAAATAATACTAGAAACAAGTACAAAAATTTTCAAGGAAAAATTCGGAGAGTAAATTATATTTTTATTAACTTTAAAATTTGGGAAAAATAAAAATAAAATTTCTAGCATTCAAAACATTCCAAAAAATACCATAAAATAGAATTGGGCAAGTGGAGCAAACAGGAAAAATTTGGGAAAAAAGGTCACCGGAGGTAGCTGCACGCACCTCCACGTGCCACTACGACGTGTGGCGAACGTCTAGTCAGGTTGGATTGCATCTTCCTCGCCTGGCTGATTGGTATTTGGGTCGCCCTACCTAGTTTGTGACCCAGTTAGGAAAAATCGTGATATCTTGCTCAAATTTGATCTGTTTTTAACGAAATTGGTGTCATTAGATTTATAATGTAACGATCTATCAAAGCCCTCAATCAATTTCATAAAAAAAGCTAATGAAAAGATTGAAAAAATTCGAAACAAAATGTTAATGGTTTGCTTTTTTTTAAGTTCTGAGTTTTAAACAATAGACAACAGAAAAATGCGACAACCTTACCACATGATTTGCCAAACTGAAACAAGCTAACAACAAATAAAAACGATTTCACAGAAATAATTAACTAAACCAAAAACAAAATTCCACGAAAAATTTAATATCTCGAAATTACCTAAAAATTAGCAATCACAATTAGGGTTAATTGGCTCTGATACCAATTGTAAGAAATTAACACGAAATTACAAATTAATTTCGTAATTAATCAACATGATTTAATTAACCCTATAATTGCACCATACTAGATTCAATAATTGGATGGACAAATACCTAGAAACTGAAGAAACATTGAGTCCATTGTTATGTTCTGTGAAGTGGAGCGACAGAAACGCAGATGATTGATTACTACTATTCTAAACTCTAATCAGTAAAAAGCATATATAGTTCTCAATGGGGCGACTATATTTAAGGTCGGCTAATAGTAGGGCCTCCTGTGCATTGCAAAACATGGCCAAGCCTACCCATCATAGCAAGCCCATGAATACAGGCCCAATGATACGTTAAAGAGAGAATTAAGAAGCCCAATTATCCTGACATCAAATTAATTGGGATTTGTACAAAATTTTGTTTATTATGCTAGTCCACAAAATTAATGATAAAATTCTATCACAAAATGCATTTCATTACTACCAATCCGGTCTGTGTTCTATGTGAGACAGAGGTAGAATCAAGGAACCATATTTTCTTTAAATGCCCCTTTTCTCAGTTTATACGGGAGAGGATATAGGAATTGTGTCTTATTTCTAATGTAGGTACAACCTTCACGGAAGCACTTGACTGGCTTTTGAAGCTGAACCATACTCTTAAATACAATGAGTACATATATATATATCATCTCCTTCGCCTCTTCCATCAAGGAGATTTGCAGAGAGAAAAACAACTGAAGAATTCAAAATACTACCCGTACTAGAAAAGAGGTTCTCAACTCTTTGATTGGTGGAATCAAAGAAAAATTACTCTATTCTACTAGATCATAAAGGATCTGCCCTAATATAGCCTCATCATGGAGAATCAATTATTAATATAAAGAAGGGGCTAAATAAAGCTTGAAAGAGTATATCATAACCATTGAATGAAGGTACCTGTGAAGTCCTTGCTCTTCTGATGTAGCTGTTGACTTTGAACTTGATGCGAGTAGCCCAATTTAAGAAGTGGAAGGACATCCAAGAGGAGCATTGGGAAACACCATCGGTTGTAACTATGCATCCTGCACAAAGATTGTTGGATACCCAACCCTAATTTGGTAGTATGTTACTGTTGTCGCTTGCAACCAAATTAATACCAACTCTAGCAATGAAAAATGTAATTAGTAAAGAGTTGAGGTTGTTCCCATGAGGAATTTTAATGGTGAAGGTTATATGAGTTTAAAACTAAAACAAATTGGGGCGGTTTAATTCATGTAAATTTAAGAAATTAAAAATGGCAAAAATAAAAAAATTAAGAACAATAATCAGATTTGGAAAATCAATAAACAAACCTTAGTTTCAGGTCACTTACGTTATCAAACTAATATGGATCCTCAATATAAAACTCAGTCCATTAACAAACATTCATTGGGTTATGTTTTCTCTTAAGATTAAATGAATAGAAATATGTATTCTAAATATTCTTATTAGTCAACAACTTAGATACGATCTTAAGTTAATTGATTAATAGCTTTAAGAACTAAGAAACCAATGAATAAGACAACACACTTATGACATGCATTTAATCAAGTTAAGTATCTTCTTAGAATTTACAAACTTCAACGTAAAGATGGTAATCCTAATTGCCACTTTGGATTAGCAAAACTAAACATCAAAACCTACTAATTTGGCTATAAATTAAACAAATTAATTCCTAGTTGTGTGCCCTAGAAATCAATCGATTCAATCATGAAAAGCAATTTGGAAGACACTTAATATTCATCAATGAAATAAATTTTATTTAGAAAGCTCGCACTTAAAATAAGAAAGATTTAGCTACTCACAACAAAAGTTAAAAATAATAGAAAAATAGCAAAATAAAAAGTTTATATTCTTGTTCTTTTCCAGAAAAATACAAAAAATCTCAAAAACCAGAAAATTATTGCAAGAACAAAAAAAAAAACTCTCTTCCATTGTTTTTACTAATTTTCAATGTCCTTCCTCTTCCGTCCTATCGTAATCTTCAGTAGATACACTCCTCCCATATTCAGGTCGTAGATCCCCATCAACAAGGCAACAACTTGATTCCCAAAATCATGAAGATCTTCGGTGAATCGAATCTAATTTCAAATCAGATTATGTAGATAATCTTTTTCCTTACACATGCTCTCACTTAGTTAATTATTTTTCTGCCAGTTAGGAATTCGAATTGTCTTTACTTTCCTTGCATTTTTTTGATCTAATTTCATCTTTTATATGTTGAAAATCAGCTGAGAACAATTAAGAAACAAGTCCATTAATTTTGAATAATAATTTCAACACATTAAAGAAATTTAAATACAAAATTAACACAAAAATGATAATTTAACATAAAGTTGGGCAAAGGAGGGTAAGGCGCGATATGCGCTTACCCATTTTTGCCAAACGTTTTATTTTGTGCCTTTCTTTAATCGTAGATGCATTGGCTCTAAAACGTCATCGTTTGTGGTTGGCTTAAAGGCTCTTGTCTAAATGTTTTTGATTTGTTGTATCTAGTTGATATCCTTGTAATTGAACTAATTTTTGTCCTAATATCATTCTTTAACTTTTCAAAAAAAAAAAACCCTACATGTTATCTTGAAGTGTTTATGCTTAAAATTCAAAAAACTGTCCAATATTTTGACAAAGTGGGAGCTTTGTCTCTTCCGTGGCAAGCTTCACTAGAGAATCCGTTCACCGCTGGCCTCCTTTTGAATGACCCAAAAATGTTGTGTGAGGAGTAAAACAGGATGATCTTAAGAAAGTAAATTAGAGACGCTCCTGAGTCATTGGGGATAGAGTCAATTCTATCAAGTTGATAATTTTTGTTTTATTTAAAGAGACATTATACAAAATAGAATTATAAAAAATATATTAAAACCAATATTAAATATAAATAATGTTCATAATAATAATTAAAATAGAAAAAATACAATTTATTTTTTAATTGCACATATTTAACGATAACTTCAATATTAACATTAATAGCAAATAAAATTGATAATTATTTCCTATTATTTCAAAAGGGTAAAGTGCATTAAAAAGAAAAGTTCTAACAAATGCCTGCTACATGCTTCCGTTTGCTGCAAAATAAAAAAATAATTAATATTATGTTGAATATATTGTTTTATAATTACAATATTTGGATTTCAATAGACATCTGAATGAAAAAGGTATTACTTATTAACACCTTACAATGAATTAACCTTTGGCGGTAGTCATCTTTTCTTTGTTCTTTGGGGGGTTAGGTAAGATCTTTAATGAGAGGATTTTAAAGGGTTTCAGGAGCATTGTATGGGTTGCCTGCATGATAATCAAAGAATAGTAGCCAAATATTTCTTAATAATCTAAGTTGTAAGTTGTAAGGCGTGCCAGCTAGCTAAACAACCTACATGTATGCTTGTAAGTTGTAAATTGTAAGGCATGCCAGCTAGCTATACGTCTTCTTTTGCTGTTAGGATAAGGAAGAAATTAATATTCTTTAAATGAAACTTGAATTGTTTGATTGGATCCATATTTCAACCAACAAAAAATTCAGGTTGCCATTATTTATTTATTGTTTAACTAATTCTGAAGTTTCAGAAATCTTAATAGGGAAAGTTTAAATTGCAAGATAATCCAAGGTAATCCAAGAACTCCGACAAATCATCTCTTAATAGTCTGCAAGGATCATGAAGCAGGCCACGATCCTTCAAGTGTTCACAAAAAATCCATTTAAGAACTAATAAACTTGTGCACGTGATGGTTCTTAAAATGTATTAAAGATGGATTTTCAACTCATATATATACAGTTGTCTTATATGGAGTTTAGTTGTTTTAAGGTTTTATATACTACAAAAAGGTTGCCAACCATCATATTCAAAATACTTTTTCTGTAAAATTTATTTTATTCTTGAGAGAGCTATATTATCTACTACAATGTTGAAGTTGCAAACTTTTTTAGTTTGTTTTATAATAGAGTAGTTATATGTTCTTATTTTCAGTCTCAATTCCCTTTTGTTCATTTTAAGAGATTAGTTTATCTTTTGTATTCATATATTCTTTAACTGACATGGAGCTAAAAGAAATAAAAAAGCTATAGATTGAGTGAAACTAGAGAAATAGGCGTGAACTAACAGTAGTTTTCCTGACAACAACGTATGATCACCTTCAATAACTGCTATAACTTTCAAACTTAAAATTCACTGTTCAATAGTTTAGAGTTTTCTGGATTTTGAAATCCTATTTTGACCAGATATGGAAACTAATATGCAGACTATGATTTTTGGGCCAGAATTAAAATAAGGCGATATAATCAATAAAAAGAGGGGCCATTTCAAATATATAATTGACTTCGGGCAGGAAGATGAGAACATAACTTTTTTCTTCAATTTTCTCATTATTTTATGTTCTTCTTTTCTTCAATAGACGTTAGTAACAAACTATGGTCTTTAGTGACTAAGTTTCTTTTCTTAGTTGAAGGAAATTGAAACCTTCAAAATTTCACGAATTGTGATGTGAATCATTACGTTTATTCAAATATTAAATTATTCTTCAGTTCTTATGTGTTATGATTGTTTGCGTTGATTGCTAACACACTTGGTCAGCTTATTAATTGAAATAATTGACTGCTAGATCAAATGTTGAATACATAACCGTTCAATCCCTTCAGTCACTATAGCAACTAGGGGTTCATAATTTGCTAAGTCAAGAACCATTAACTCATAGGAAAAATATTTAACTAGATTAAATACAACCGCAAATGATGTGCTGTATTGATTTGCTGGTCTTTCATTTAACGGTGTTATTTAATTAAAATTTGAATGGTGAGAGGCAAATTAATGGGGGTTGGTATCAATGAAAAATTGTGAGAAACACGACTTAGGTAGTTCGAACATGTTCAAAGGAGACAACCAAATGCTCTAGTGAGAAGATGTGAGAAAATAAGAGGAAAAAGGTGGGGGAGGGGGGTGATCAAGAATGATATGACTCGGTTGGATCTTATTGAGGACTTGACCCAGAATACGAAACTTTGGCGTAATAAGATACGGGTAAAGAATATCTCTTAAATAGGACATTCACGTTCTGATAGGTTAAACTAAAGCGTGTCCTTTGTATTTACTACGTAGTATCTACATCCTAGAGTGTTTAGCTTAGTTACTTTACTGTGTAGTGTAATTATGTATTGATAGGTCTAGTTGGCTTACTAGTATAGAAATCCTTTTTGAATGATATTTTTATTTTACCTTATGGCCTAATTGGCACTACTCTTGTATGAGGCTTTTTTTGGTATGTATTCTCTTCGTGCCTTTTAGTGTTAAGCTTTGACATGCCAGGTATGTGCGTTATTTTTTTTGTTGCCATACCTACTTTTTCATTCTTATAATTCTTCAATATCTTTATTATTTATTTGCATTTTTGTAATAATTTATTTAGTTATTTTTATTACCTTTTGAATGTGTATTTAATTGATTGATTTCTTTATTGTATTTTTTTTATGTGTGTTCACATCCTTTTATAATTTTGTAATATGTTCATAACAAATTGTACGTGTGTCTATCTGAAATAGTCTCTCTACTAGGTAGAGGTAAGGCTGCATACTATCGGACCTCCACAAATTTTTCGATTCAACAAGGCTTCAACTGGGTGATAATGATGAAGATGAAAGGTTGTTAAATAATAAAGGTTAATTAGGTAACGTATTTTTTAATTAATTCCAAGTTTAAATATCTGTTATATGATCTTCAAAGCAAGTGATTTATATTTTAATTTAGAAATTAAAACAAATGCAAAAAGGTTAAGGAAAGAAACCAAAAGTTGGAAACCACGTAATACTCTAGTTTGTAAAATAGTGAAAACCATGGCTACCAATCAAACTCTTGAAGAGCTTGTTGCTCCACATTTGAACCAAAAACTTTACTTCATTATTTTTTCAAATTTAATGCTAACGTTACTTTTGAGTTAATATCTGGACTAATCCATCTTTTTCATACTTTTAATGGCTCTATACGTAAGGACCCTTATAAATACTTAAAGGAGTTTTACGTGGTGTGTACACGCTTGAAATGAAATGGAGTAACTAAATAGCAAATAAAAATGAGAGGTTTTTTCTTTCTTTAAAACATGATGCATAAGATCCGTTCTACTATCGTTACCACATTGATTGAGATGAAAAGATTGTCCTTGGAGAACTTTTTTTAGCCTCAAGAGTTGCTAAAATCAGAAGGGACATTTGTAGGATTAGGCAACATAGTTCAGATCTGTGCATGAGTACTGGGAGTGTTTTAAGAAGTTTGAGCAAGCTATGCACACCATCAAATTAGCTATCAACTCCTTATTCATTGTTTTACTAGGGTTTTCTATTAGTTAATAGAATACAATTAATGTTGCTAGTGATAGGGCATTAGTTAAAAAAACCTAAGCCAAATTGGGGCTTAATTGTTAATGTGGCATCTAACTCCTTACAATTTGGGACTAGACTGGACCACTCATCTTGATATGTAAATACTATAAATGTTTCTTCCTTTAAGAAATGATTGGATGAACTAACTTCTCTTATTCATTAATTGATTGTAGGAAAAATAAAAGTAACAAAAGTTTATGAAATAAGTTTGGAAGTGAGACACCCAACTGATATGTGCCTAACTTTTCAAAAAGATTCAGTAGAAAAGTTAATGTTAGAGGTGGATTTCTGAGGCAACCATAGTGAAATTACAATTCCTTTTTCTAATACATACAACCACATTTAGAGGGACCACCCAAACCTTAAATGATCAAGAATGATATAACACAGTTGGATCTTACCGAGGACTTGACCCACAATAGAAAACTTTGGCGTAATAAGATACGGGTAAAGAATCTCTCTTAAAGAGGACATTTGCGTTCTAACAGGTTAAACTAAAGCGTGTCCTTTGCATTTACTACGTAGTATTTACATTCTAGAATGTTTAGCTTAGTTACTTTCCTATGTAGTGTAATTAATGTATTGACAGGTCTAGTCAGCTTACTACTTTTTTTGATTGATATTTTTATTTTACCTTTTGGCCTAATTGGTGCTACTTTTTTACGAGGCTTTTTTTGGTATGTATTCTGTTCGTGCCTTTTACTGTTAAGCATTGACATGTCTTGTATGTGTGTTATTTTTGTGTTGCCATACCTACTTTTTAGTCTTATGATTCTTCAATATCTTTATTATTTATTTGCATTTGTGTATTAATGTATTTAGTTATTTTTATTACCTTTTGAATGTGTATTTAATTGATTGATTTCTTTATTTTATTATTATATATGTGTGCACATCCTTTTTTAATTTTGTAATATGTTCATAACACATTGTATGTGTGCCTATCGGAAATAGTCTCTCTTCTAGGTAGGGGTAAGGTTACGTACTATCGGATCTTCCCAAACCCTGCGATTCAGCGAGGCTTAAACTGGGTGATAATGATGACGATCAAAGGTCGTTAAATAATAAAGGTTAATTAGGTTACTTATTTTTTAATTAATTCCAAGTTTATATATTTGTTACATGATCCTTAAAGCAAGTTGATTTATATTTTAATTTAGAAATTAAAACGAATGCAAAAAGATTAAGGAAAGAAACCAAAATTTGGAAACCACATAATACTCCATTTTGTAAAATAGTGAAAATCATGGCTACCAATCAAACTCTTCAAGAGCCTACTGCTTCATATTTGAACAAAAAACTTTTACATTATTTTTCCAATTTAGATGATAACGTTACTTTTGAGTTAATATCTGGACTAATCCATCTTTTTCCTACTTTTAATGGCTCTGCAGGTGAGGACCCTTATAAACACTTGAAGGAGTTTTACATGGTATGCACACGTTTGAAAGGAAATGGAGTAACTAAATAGCAAATAAAAATGAGAGTTTTTTCGTTTTCTTTAAAAGATGATGCATAAAGATCCGTTCCTACTATGGTTACCACATTGATTGAGATGAAAAGATTGTCTTTGGAGAACTTTTCTTAGCCTCAAGAGTTGCTAAAATCAGAAAGGACATTTGTAGGATTAGGCAACATAGTTAAGATCTGTGTATGAGTACTGGGAGTGTTTTAAGAAGTTTGAGCAAGCTACCCACACCTTCAAATTAACTATTAACTCCTTATTCATTATTTTACTAGGGTCTTCTATCAGCTATTAGAATACAATTAATGTTGCCAGTGAAAGGGCACAGTTAAAAAATCCTAAGCCAAATTGGGGCTTAATTGCTAATATGACATCTAACTCCTTAGAATTTAGGACTAGACTGCACCACTCATCTTGATATGAAAATACTATAAATGTTTCTTCCTTTAAGAAATGGTTAGATGAACTAACTTCTCTTATTCATAATTGATTGTAGGAAAAATAAAAGTAACAAAAGTTTATGAAATATGGTTGGAAGTGAGACACCCAATTGATATGTGCCCAACTTTCCAAAAAGATTCAATGGAAAAGTTAATGTCAGAGGTGGATTTTTGAGCCAACCATAGTGAAATTACAATCCTTTTTTGTAATATGTACAACCACAGTTAGAGGGACCAACCAAACCTCAAATGATCAATAATGATATGACATGGTTGGATCTTACCGAGGAGTTGACCTACAATTGGAAACTTTGGCGTAATAAGATATGGGTAAAAAATCTCTCTTAAAGAGGCCATTCGCATTCTGATAGGTAAAACTAAAGCGTGTCCTTTGCATTTACTACATCGTATTTACATCTTAGAATGTTTAGCTTAGTTACTTTACTGTGTAGTGTAATTAATGTATTGACAAGTCTAGTCTCCTTGCTACTATACAAATCTTTTTTGAATGATATTTTTATTTTACCTTCTAGCCTAATTGGCACTACTCTTGTACGAGGCTTTTTTTTGGTATGTATTCTCTTTGTGCCTTTTACCGTTAAGCTTTGATATGCCCTGTATGTGCATTATTTTTATGTTGCCATACCTACTGTTTCAGTTTTATAATTTTTCAATATCATTTTTATTTATTTGCATTTGTGTATTAATGTATTTAGTTAGTTTTATTACCTTTTGAATGTGTATTTAATTGATTGATTTCTTTATTGTATTTTTGTATGTGAGTGCACATCCTTTTATAATTTTGTAATATGTTCACAATACATTGTATGTGGGTCTATCAAAAATAGTCTCTTTACTAGGTAGGGGTAAGGCTGTATACTATTGGACCTCCCTAAACTCTACGATTCAGCGAGGCTTCAACTGGGTAGTAATGATGATGATCAAAGGTTGTTGAATAATAAAGGTTAATTAGGTTACGTATTTTTTTAATTAATACCAAGTTTATATATTTGTTACATGATCTTTAAAGCAATTGATTTATATTTTAATTTAGAAATTAAAACGAATGCAAAGAGGTTAAGGAAAGAAACCAAAATTTGGAAACCATATAATACTCTAGTTTTTAAAATAGTGAAAATAATGGCTACCAATCAAACTCTTCAAAAGCTTGTTGCTCTATATTTGAACCAAAAACTTTACTACATTATTTTTTCAAATTTAGATGCTAACGTTACTTTTGAGTTAATATCTAGACTAATCCATCTTTTTCATACTTTTAATGGCTCTGAAAGTGAGGATCCTTATAAATACTTAAAGGAGTTTTACATGGTGTGTACATGTTTGAAACCAAATGGAGTAACTAAATAGCAAATAAAAATGAGAGTTTTTTTGTTTTCTTTAAAAGATGATGCATAAGATCTTTTCTACTATCGTTACCACATGGATTGAGATGAAAAGATTGTCCTTGGAGAACTTTTTTTAACCTCCAGAGTTGCAAAAATCAAAAAGGACATTTGTAGGATTAGGCAACATAGTTGAGATCTGTGTATGAGTACTAGGAGTGTTTTAAGAAGTTTGAGCAAGCTACCCACACCATTAAACTAGCTATCAACTACTTATTCATTATTTTACTAGGTTCTTCTATCAGCTAATAGAATACAGTTAATGTTGCTTGTGATAGGGAAGTAGTTAAAAAAACGTAAGCCAAATTAGGGCTTAATTGCTAACATGGCATCTAACTCCGTACAATTTGGGACTAGATTGGACCACTCATCTTGATATGTAAATAATATAAATGTTTCTTCCTTTAAGAAATGATTAGATGAACTGACTTCTCTTATTCATTAATTGATTGTAGGAAAAATAAAAGTAACAAAATTTTATGAAATAAGATTAGGAGTGAGGTGCCCAACTAATATGTGCCAACTTTTCAAAAAGATTCAATGGAAAAGTTAATATTGGAGGTGGATTTCTGTAACAACCATAGTGAAATTACAATCCTTTTTCTAATATGTACAACCATAGTTAAAGGGACCACCCAAACCTCGAATGATCAACAATGATATGACACAGTTGGATCTTATCAAGGAGTTGACCCACAATAGGAAACTTTGGCGTAATAAGATACGGGTAAAGAATCTCTCTTAAAAAGGACATTCACATTCTGATAAGTTAAATTAAAGTTTGTCCTTTGCATTTACTATGTAGTATTTACATCCTAGAATGTTTAGCTTAGTTACTTTACTGCGTAGTGTAATTAATGTATTGACAGGTCTAGTTGGCTTACTACTATACAAATCTTTTTTATTGATATTTTTATTTTACCTTCTGGCCTAATTGGCAGTACTCTTATACGAGGCTTTTTCGGTATGTATTCTCTTCGTGCCTTTTATTGTTAAGCTCTGACATGTCCTGTATGTGCGTTATTTTTATGTTGCCATACCTACTTTTTCAGTCTTATAATTCTTCAATATCTTTTTTAGTTTTTTACATGTGCGTATTAATGTATTTTGTTATTTTTATTACCTTTTGAATGTGTATTTCATTGATTGATTTTTATTTTATTTTTGTATGTGTGTGCACATCCTTTTATAATTTTGTAATATGTTCATAACAAATTCTATGTGAATCTATCAGAAATAGTCTCTCTACTAGGTAGGGATAAGACTGCGTACTATTGGACCTCCCCAAATCTTGCGATTCAGCAAGGCTTCAATTGGATGATAATGATGATGATCAAAGGTTGTTGAATAATAAAGGTTAATTAGGTTACGTATTTTTTAATTAATTCCAAGTTTATATATTTGTTACATGATCCTTAAAGTAAGTTGATTTATATTTTAATTTAGAAATTAAAACAAATTAAAAAAGGTTAAGCTAAGAAACCAAAATTTGGAAACCATATAATACTTCAGTTTGTAAAATAGTGAAAATAATGGCTACCAATCAAACTCTTCAAGAGCTTGTTGCTCTATATTTGACCCAAAAACTTTAATGCATTATTTTTTCAAATTTAGATGCTAACGTTACTTTTGAGTTAATATCTAGACCAATCCATCTTTTTCATACTTTTATTGACTCTGCAGGTAAGGACCCTTATAAATACTTAAAGGAGTTTTACATGGTGTGTACACGTTTGAAACCAAATGGTGTTGGACCCCAAATTTTTTTAATTATTATTGATTTATTTGTTTCATTATTTTTAGAATTGAGTCATTAATTTGATGGGGGTTAAATAGAGATCTAAAATTAAATGGAAAGATTTGAATTAAGTTGGAGTTAATATGGTGTTTACGAAGATTAAAGTGTTAGTATGGTAAGATTGCATAAGGGGCATTGTTGGAACATCATTTAAGTTATAAAGTCTTAAGGCATTGAAGGGTATAAAAGGAGAGAGAAAAAGAAAATTTAGGGTCGAGCATTCTAGAAGAAGCTAGATGCATGGATGAGAAAAGAGAGAAGAGAGAGAAGCATAAAAAAAGAAAGACAGAAAGAAGAGAAAAGAAGGGAGATCATCTATGTTTCAATTTTTCTTAGTCTTCAAGAGGGATTTTGGAGTTGAGCAAGAAGGGAAAAAGGAAGAGGAAGGTTAAACCATCAATTAGAGCTAAAGATCTCTTCATTTAGTGAAGAACCAAGGGGATCAAAGAGGCAAGAGGAACAAGAGAAGAGGCATTTTGAGCAAGTCTTTTAACAAGGCGACTAAGGTGGGTTACATGTTTATAATATAGTTATAAGCCATTAACGTTTTTACAAATCAAGAAATTAAAATGATTTCAATTACTTCATAAATGTTGCTTTAAATGTTTTTGAGTGATTTGAGAAATTGCTACATGCTGGTGTATGAATTTTGATGATGAAATGGAAAATGGTTTTGAAATATTTATGTTATGCCTTGAAATATGTCATAGCATTCTGTATAAATGAAAAGATGAGAAAGCATGAAAGTATGAGCATATGACAAAATGATTTGAGCATTATTATGTGCTTTGTTTGGGTGAGAGTGGAACCATTTTGTTTGTCACGTGAACGTTGACAAGAGCCTTCTCCCGACTGCCCGCTTATGGCATATGAGCTCCGAAATTGGACTAATTCTGTTCATAGGGTAAACTTCGGTTTCTCCATTCTATTTCCATGGAACCCTTAAACCATTTGTTTGTGCATTGCATCTTTGAAATTATTAAGTTTGCTGTATAATTTGAGTGTTCTACCGTGATGGTTAAATGTACATGCTATGTTGATGTGATGATATTTTTTCTATGAGTTTTGGAGCTAAAATCGTGAAATAGACTGAGAGTTTGAGGACAAAGCATGTTATAAATTCACTATGACTTTTATAAGACAAGAAACATTTCAACAATTTTACTTATTCTTTGTTATAAACTTGTTACCCACGAGCTATCAAGCTCACCCTCCTTTTTATCCCATCTTCAGGTGATAGCTAAGAGATCAAATGATCAAGAGCCTAAGGGCATTTCTCCAAATTTGCTTATTTCTTTATTTTGAGTTGATTTAGGGAAAGCAACAAGTTTGTTTGTTTAAGGACCTTGTGTAATTTGAGATTTTGAGATGAAGATGTGATGTGGCTTGAAATGCCACTAAAGAATTGTAAAACTTTATTCTTTGATGTTAATCGAATGAGAATGATGTATGGATGATGTGAGTTAAAATTAGATATATGTGAAGAAGTTATCATCTTGAGTTGATGATTTTGGAGCATAAAT
>JANSVA010000004.1:6006167-6022183 GCA_025504915.1 Erythroxylum reticulatum
ATTATTTTTCAGGACTCAGAAGAATACCCTGGTAGGCAACGGGAGTATATATATTGCATGTGAGAGAAAGAAGAGGTTGGGATCAGTTCGCGTCTGCATTTGTGTCTCTTTATTTTTGCACTGAATTGTATTTTTCCACAAATCATTGTATTTGGTGTATCATTTTATTTGTGTATAACTTTCCGATTGAAAAAAAAAAGAGGTTTTGCAAAAGAAATTGATTAAAGTATAATATGTTTCGTTTTCGGATTGAGCTAATCGAAATTCTGGTATAAAAGAAAAAAAAATTGGCAACTCTTGTAAACGAAATGTTTATGAATAAAAGTGAGCCCAAATTTGTGATTATTGATTTGCGCGTATTCGTAAGAGAAAAGAAAAAGATTTATACTGACTTTTGATTGTTTAGTGATGTAGCACACCACCCTCGCGGGGCACGGACTCGGATATCACTATCGATATCGGGTTCGGGTCAAGCGGGAGTGGGGTATTACAATGATAGCTAACCCTGCAGCCAAGGACCTTCACCACCACCGCACGTTTCCATTGCTGGTCAAGTTTCGTGCTTAGCTGCTGGGAGAGCGTAATGCTGTCCACGTTCTCCCCAACTTCTAGTGTAATGTCGCCTTCCTCTATATCAACCGGATGATCCTCTGGCCAGACGACGTTCACCACTATAGCACCTCCAGTTGGACCACCGGTGACCGCTTGACTATAGGACGTAGTGGGAGGGGGAGGCTCGTCATCCCGCTTGCGCATCCGCCCCTTCTTGGCAGGGTGTCCACCGGGGTCGAGGGGAGTCATGGGGAAGAGAAGGTTCAGCCAGAAACAGTTTTAAGGATATTATCTCCGTCAAATTTTTATTTCGTCAAATTCTCCCAACCTTAATCACATTTGGAGAATTCCTCCTCGGCTAGTCACAGTGCGTCTTTCGGGGGCTATTCAAACTTATAGTTCGTGAAAATGCCTTTTCATCTTAACTTGTCTTGGTAGTACCCTGTCCCGATATTCTTGGTAGATAAGGTTCCCATCCTTTCTCTTTTTGTTAGTCCAGCTAGCGTATTGCTTGGCCCCCTGAAGTTAAGGAGCTTTTGGCAAGCAGAAGACATGGACAAAAACATGAAATTAATGGTGGTGGGCGGGTTGTCATCTCCAGTTGGCATATTCCATTTCTATATTCTTTGAAAGACTGAACTAAGATTGGTGATCAGCTCATCTATGGCGTTTGATAGGAATAATGGACGCAATTATCAAAGACTCTGTGACTAAAGCAAAATCAGGTCCACTCCAATCTGGCAAGTCGAGAAGGTGGGCAAAATCAAAGCATTGTGAGCAAAACAATAACGAAACGAAACTTTTCATCTGGTTTACATTTTCAAAGATTGTGACATAACATGATACATCACTGGGTAATAGAAGACTGTGAGCATTTACGTATCAAGTTTGACAAAGGAAACGCAGGAGCTTCTGCGTAGATTGTGAGCAGGAAAAAAAAATGAAAAAGGAACGTGTGACACGTTAAGTTGAAGCACTCAAATGAAGTGCCACCAAGGAGGAATAAAATCCATCCTTGATTTTGATCAAAGCCTCATGCTTTCCTTTCTCTACAATTACTCCATTTTTAACCACAGCAATAACATCTGCGTTTTTAATAGTGGATAATCTATGGGCTACAACCACTGTTGTTCTGTTCACCATAACTCGGTCTAAGGCATCTTGGACCACTCTTTCAGATTCTGCGTCCAACGCACTAGTTGCCTCGTCTAACAATAATATTTTTGGATCTTTCACAATAGCTCTGGCAATGGCTACTCTTTGTTTTTGGCCTCCTGATAGTTGGACTCCTCGCTCTCCGACTACTGTATCGTATCCCTGCGTTTTAGTTTTGTAGGACATAATCAGCAACTGAGTTAAGCGTTCAATTCCTACGCAGTTATCTATGAGAGTGATGTGAAAATATAATGAAGTCCAGCAGGCTAACGGCTAACCTGTTGTAAGCTACTGATAAACCGATGGGCATTGGCCAATTCTGATGCAGCTAAAATTTCAGCTTCAGTTGCATCTCCTCCTTTTCCATAAGCAATGTTGGCTCTGATCGTATCATTGAATAAAATAGGTTCTTGACTCACTAGGCCCATCTGTTGTCGTAACCACTTGACTTGGAATTTCTGAATTTCGATTCCGTCAAGACTTATAGTACCAGAATCAGGATCGTAAAATCTTTGTAACAAAGCAATTACTGTCGATTTTCCACTTCCACTTTCGCCGACCAATGCAACAGTCTGAAAAGAGTAGGATCACGTTAACTTTACGAAAAAATTTCCATTGGACTACAATATATAGATTAATCTGTTGTTTCTTATTCTGACGGGATAAAGGAATGAATGCTTGATGTGGATGATCACCTTGCCAGAATGAATAGCCAAACTGAGATCTCGGAAAATTTGGACTTCCGGTCTAGACGGATACTTAAAGCTTACATGACGAAGCTCAATCTCTCCTTTTACATTATCTAATTTGCTTCCTGACTCATCACTAGGATCAATGTCTGAGTCTCTGTCTAGGATGGTAAATATAGAGGCGGCAGCAATCTTTGCTTTGGAAGAATCTGGAGCAAAGGAGCTTGATTGAGAAATTGCAATGGCTGCCATAGTTAGAGCAAAGAACACCTGAACAATGGATAACGGACGTTAGATTCATCAATAAAAATAATCTCATTGTGTAGGCATCCAGTAAGAGAAAAGGTATATACATTTTTGTAGATAAGGAAAATTTACCCACTTGGAAAACATCAGAGAAGTTTGTTTTCCCATGACGAACAAGTTGAGCTCCTGCATAGAAACTCGCGGCATAGACTGAAAACAGTAATAGGAAAGATACTCCAAATCCGATTCCGCTTATCACTCCCTGCCTTATTCCTGTTTTCATAGGACCTTCACATTTCGTTTTGTACAGCTCCATCACTTTCTCTTCGGCGCAGAAGGAGGCAACAGTTCTTATACTCCCTACCGCATCATTTGCAACTTGGCTTGCTTCCTCGTACATTGCCTGCAATTAATGAGGTTTATTACTTCATCAGTAATTTTGAATAGAAAGATCAATACCATGGAATTAGAATTATGTGATAAGATCATACCTTGCAATCTGCACTGAAACCTTGCAAGAACTTTAGTTGAACGTATCCGTTGAGGCCTATCAGAGGAAGAAAAGCAAGGACAATGAATGCCAGTTGCCAACTGGCAGTGAAGGCAATGACTAAACCAGCTATGGCTGAAGCACTGTTTTGAACCAACTGAGCCAATGTGTCACCAACCAAGGCACGAACTGTGGCTGCATCTGCCGAGAGCCTAGCACCAATAACACCACTTGAGTGCTGTGGCTCATCGAACCAACCAATCTCCATGTGAACCACCTTTTCGAAACAAAGAGTTCTGATTCGTTGGATTAATTTGCCACCAGCAACAGCGAATAAGTACGACTGAGCAGGACAAACAAGCAGGGATACTATTGAGAGGATCAAGAACATTATTGCCCAAAACTTCGAATCCTTTCGCAATTCATGAGGTGTTTCATAAAACGTTTTAATCACTTTGGAAAGCAATGTACCAAAAATGGGAAAGATCAATCCATTGATAACTGCCACCAACGTTCCAGTTACAAGCACTGGAAGTTCTGGCTTGTTAAGAGATGCTAGGCGACAAAATGTGACCTTTTGATTATATTCTTCTGTTGAAGTTTCAGATTCTATTTCAGAATTTTCAGGTCCATTGATAGGCAAACCGAAGACTGTGAAAGATCGTCTACTACTACTCACAGATGATCCCCGACTTATGGACCTCCTCATGGAATTTCTGACACTCCGCTGTCTGAAGGATCCACTGCTGTTCGACCTTTTGTATTCATCTGCTACTTCTGTTGAACCTCTGTTGACCTCTTGCAAGCGTATGAGCTGTGAGTATGCTCCTTCAGGATCCTCGATTAATTCAGAGTGTGAACCTGACCAATGAGCAAACCAGTTCCTATGTCATAAATTGACCTTCTTTTTGTCATATCATTTATGAAAATTACTGAAATAGTAAAGCTAGGATCAGTAATGAAAGCCATAGACCTTCAAAACATTTGTCAACTAGAACGGAAAATTTTTCCCCAATGCAAAATGGAGAAAATTTGCTGTATGTTGAACAAGAACAATTAAAAAACGAATTTCAGATAATGAATCCCAATAAGCAAACTTGTTTATACAGAATGATAGAAAACAAAGAGAGAATAAAAACAATGTGAAGAAGATAAAGGTGAAGGAAACTTCGCTACTGGGAAAAAGTGATTAAATTGGTTTTAGCAGTGGAACCTTTTTCTACTATCTTTCCCCGGTGAATGACAGCAATCATGTCAGCATTTCTCACAGTGCTTAGCCGATGAGCCACGATCACAGTTGTTCGATTGACCATAATCCTATCTAGTGCTTCTTGCACCACTCTCTCTGATTCCGCATCAAGTGCACTGGTTGCTTCGTCCAGAAGAAGAATTCGTGGATCTTTCAGGATTGCTCTTGCTATTGCGATTCTCTGCTTCTGTCCACCAGAAAGTTGAGTACCATGATCACCAACCATGGTGTCCAGTCCCTGGAGATAAAATTACAAATTGAACTTAAATTCACATTCCATCAATCAAGCCCAGAAAGATGGAGATAAATAGGCTGCTGAAATCACCTGTGGGAGTTTATCAATGAACTTAGCAGCATTGGCAAGCTCAATGGCTGATTTTATCTCTTCAGTAGTTGCACCTTCTTTTCCATAAGCAATATTGTCCTTAATACTAGATGTAAACAACACTGGTTCCTGGCTAACAAGACCAATTTTCTGTCTAATCCACTTAAGTTGAAACTCTTTGAGGTTTATGCCATCCACAAGAACTTCACCAGTATGTGGATCATAAAATCTCTCTATCAGACTAATGACAGTCGACTTTCCGCTTCCACTTTGACCAACCAAAGCTGCAGTTGTGCCACTTGGGATGTAAAGAGAAAATCCACAAAATATTTGTTCATCAGGTCTAGCTGGATAAGCAAAATATACATCCCTCAGCTCTATATCTCCACGGATATCCTCCAATATCTTTCCTTTTGTGTCATAAGCATCTATCTCTGGCTTTCTGTTGATTGTTTCAAACATCTTATAAGCTGCAGCTTGACCAGCTGCAAAAGCAGTCATGCAGGGGGATGCCTGCCCTAGTGACCTAAATAGTCAATGAGAAGCTAACCAGTAAATAATCCAATCTATGAAATCAGATATTGCATCAGTAAATACATGTTTATGTGTTGGGACAGAGTGATACGTACATTGATCCCGTCAATACAGCAATAATCACATTGAACACCTCGCCTCCAGAGTACCCCTTTTCCAGTATCATCTTTGCTCCAAACCATATGGACAAGGAATAAGTAGAGAAAGCCACTGCAAAAACCGTGCCAAGACCTAATCCAGCAGCAAAACCTTCACGAACGACTGACTTATAAGCCGTAATAAGATGTTTCTTGTAACTCTCGATAGCTTGTTTCTCCCCTGTAAATGATGCTACCTGCCATCAGAGTCAAACTTCCATGAGTATGCTTTTCTAATCAAAAGCCAATCTCTGAGAGGTGTATGTGTAAAGTAATATTACAGTTCTGATTGAGCCAATCGTCTGCTCGACAACATTTGCTGCTTTTCCATAAGCATTCTGTCCAAGAGATGCCGTCCTGGATATCATGATGGACATGCCCGCTCCAGCTAGCACCATCAAGGGAATAGATGCTAGCATGACAAGTGTAAGAAGCCACCCCTTAATAAATGCTATAACAAATGCTCCAATAAAAGTCGATACCAACTGTATAAATTTCCCGACCTGCATGCATAAGTAGTAGGCAATGTTACCAAAGGAATAAAAGGATCTAAGTTCTTTGATTGGATTCAATTTCGCAGCAGTTTAGTACCTTCTCACCCATGGCTTCTTGAATAAGAACAGTGTCACCGGACATTCTACTTACAACCTCTCCTGTGTTTGTTTCTTTATCAAAGAAACCAACTTCTTGTCTCAGTATCGTTTTCAGATACAAACCCCTTATTCTTGCAGCCTGCCTTTCTCCACTGATCATCCAACAAGCCACCTCTGACAACCAACAATATAAGTTTCTCAGTAAACAGCGCTTGGAAGGTTCATTTTCAGTCTTGAGTTGTTGCTACTTACGCAGAAATGATGCCACACCGCACCCAACGGCCAAGTACACAAATTTCAGGCACACCTAATAATAACAACGAATCAATGGCATCATTTATTACATCTTGTGTTTCCAACTACATGCACAATACAGACTCAAAATTCCTACGATCATGCTTCATTCTCAAACTTGAGCGCATGTTCTTGTTTATAATAAACCATTATGTACCTGGCAAACTACGTGCAGAACATCTTTGCTGTTCTGATTTTGTCCAAAAGAGTCGGTCATTTGACCAAATAGGAGTGTCATAATAGGCATACTTAACCCATTACCAACAGCTCCAACCGTACCAACTATCATCAACAAGACGTCCATAGGTTTTGCAAATGCGAAGAGCTTATAAAATGGAACAGTTTTCGTTTTGTCATCTCCTCCGCTCTTCTCTGCCTCTGCTGTGTCTCTGTCAGTGCCAACGCCCTTGTCAATAACCGGAGAAGCTGTGGCATCATTTGCATCTTTAACACCTCCTGTGCCGATCTCTGCATCCATAACTCTCAACTCAAGATGTTGATTTTGCTGTCAGCTTCTTTCAATCTGCAAATATATACATGAATATTGCAGCCGATCAAAAGCAAATAATTGATGAAATTAGAACTTGAAATCCGTGGTATAATGCAACATATAAAAATTAATGTTCAGAGAAAATTTGCAGGAAAGAATATGAGAAAGAAAAATCTTTTATATTAAATTAACCAACGAAGCATCCTTAGATGGATATATTACTGGGGATTGTGATTGACCACCTCGTTTTCAGCTGAAGTAGGCATTAAGAGTAACCTAAAAATGCATAAAGGTCCCTTGTTTATTACATACATAAGAACTGAAAAAGCAGGACACGTAAATATATAAAGGAAACCAACACCACCACCCCAACGGAGAAGGAAGCAGAAAAGCATGTTAAACCCGTCGGTTGCGTAATTTCGTGGAAAATGGGAAATCCGTTACAACTTACAGGTAGGATCAAACTGGGCAGTAAGTAGCATGAATATTGGATGTCTGTGAAGGTTTGATGTTATAGAATACGGAAAGCAACTTCTGGTCTCCACCTGAATGGGAACAACAAAACAGTATTTCTTCAGGATAACCGAACAAAAAAAGGTATGTCTGAATGTCAACGCGAGTATAAGAGAGATAGATGAACGGAGAAGGTGACAGGGGAGATTGGAAAGAGTGTTTTTTCTTTGCACCTACTACGAACTAAGCCAAAATAATTGAAGATTGCATTAATGCCTCGTTAGACTAGGTAAGGGGAAAACAGGATGTGGTCAGAGAAGAGTGAGCTCTGAAACTGCTGTAATATTCCTAACAGAAACACGTAAGACCTACTCATCTAAGGGCCACCAACTCCTACGAAAACCGAAAATGGTGCGCTGCCGATCGATAGAGAAGCACACTCAAGACAATGATTGGAACACCATAGCTGCAGATGGCCTTTGTTGCAAAGAAGCAAAACCCAAAAGGGAGCAACTAGAAGATATCGTATGCGTATACTTACAAAGTGAAAAACAGAATTTCTGGTACGAGGTAACTAGCCCAATCGTCAGTCTCAAACCAGCGTTATTGGCGCAAGAGCTGGCTGTCTAATAGTTTCGGACTTTATTGATAGAGTTAGTTCCTCCCCAACTCTTGTAAGTCTTCACCTGTTTTAAATTTGTCAAGTTCAAGGGAATAAGCCATGTATTATTCTTATAA
The DNA here is from genome assembly GCA_025504915.1 of Erythroxylum reticulatum. Taxonomy (NCBI): domain Eukaryota; kingdom Viridiplantae; phylum Streptophyta; class Magnoliopsida; order Malpighiales; family Erythroxylaceae; genus Erythroxylum; species Erythroxylum reticulatum. The sequence goes on from JANSVA010000004.1 coordinate 6,014,113, forward strand.
TATATTTTCTCTTTTCTTGAAGTGCAAGCGTTGCAAGGCATGGTCACCAACAACGGGAACCCAACTAAACCAAAATTGGTCAAAGGCATGGAACTCTTTTGTTCATTGTCAAACAAAACTCTCTCTCTTTTCTAATAAGCTATCTCCTCGGGAGTTGCACTAATATCTTCTTGTTTTTCGTATAATGACATGATGCTTTAGATTTTGCAAAACAAAGAGACGAAAATCATATCCCTCGTTGTTCAACGACGAAACTGGTAATTCATTATTTTGTTTTATTTGTTTTGGTCATTCTGTTTTAAAATGGAGTGTAGATAGATAATTGACTTCTAAAGCATTTGACTTTTTTGTTCGGACATGGAAACGAAGATGACATCTTGAAGTTCCACTAGGCTTGTACTTTTGCGCCTGTAAAGATGGTGTTCGGTACTATATACATACGACCAATATCATGTTTGTTACGGCTTGACATGCTTGATGTTTCATGTAACAGTAACTTCTATTTTCATGATGCACATTCGATAAAGCTTTAAACAAGATTCTAAAGATGAAACCAATTTAATTATGACTAAACTACGATTTATATTCATGAAGTTAAAGAAGTTGGCAACAGAGGACAGTAATTTTCCGATAGATATAGCCCAAGTCTGTGATATTACAGGAGATTTTTTGTACAATCAAAAACTGCAAAAAGGAAATTAGTAAGGAAGACAAAAAGTTTTTCCAAATACCAACAATAGCAGTTACCCTACACATCTTATTTCCCAATTTGTATCTTGGCATGCAATATCCAAGTCAATTTATCATGGAGATGAATTATAATTGGTGTCTTTAGTTGTTTCTTTTTGTTGACTATCTTATAGGCAGATATAATGCCTGACTTGAGGAGTTGTTTGATCATATTGTCAACATGATGATAAGCTTAATGCCTTGAAGGGGTTATATAGATATAGTTTTAACTATAGTAAAATTTTCTTTTCATTTTAAAAAAATTGTAATTAAAACAAATATCCCAATAAGTTATGGAATTGCATCATATTGTACGCATAAAAAATTAAGCGAGTAAACAACAATGTCGAGAAGCTCATAAGTTTTAATGTACAAAATTATGATTTTTGCTTAGAAAAAGGGAGGCGTGATAGTTTGGGGTTGCATGGGTTTGCTATTTCACCTTTGCTGATCCTTTGTGTAATACGTAATAGTACCTTAGTAACGTATCCTGAATTGAATGTGAAAGGGCAAGAAACGAAGAAGTACAGAAAATACCTAATTTTGGTCTCCGTAATTTCAAACGAGCTTTCTAAAGCTGAGATGAGAGCAAATTTACCACCGTTTTCACGGGAACTACTCAATGAGACTCGGATAAGGTCTTTCTATAGTTTTTTCAAAACATAAGCTCTCTTAACGAGTCAGAGAATCCTTATGCTTACGATTAATATATAAGCAACTGTAGGAGACCTTAAATTTTATATATAACATCCATATCAGACTTTCCTATTACATGACCGATATAGGTCAGGTCCATACTGATTGGGATCCATTTTTCACACGGATTTCGGCTCATTAATTTAGATCATTTATTGGTTCATTTTATTATCTTTATCTGGATCAAATTATATAACTTAACCGATAAGTTATTAAAAAACCAAAAATATGTAATTAATAGTTGTCCAACTTTATGAGAAAGGACAAATTGTCCAACACTTTGATCTTAACCACAATCCCTCAATAGATCACTTTCCATCTCTCAGATAACCATTTCATACAGGCATCCGAAGGAGACATAAAGGAGTACTACCAATGATTATCAACATCAAACACTTTAAAATAGTATGGAAATAGGAAATTCTCTTGGCTTAGATTCTTTCATTCAGAAACCTTATTTTTTGATTTGGAATGGTTTTCAGGTAGAAATTATCTTAAGTCAATAGTTTCAGAACTATTTTAATTTTAAAAAATCAAACTTGTTAAGATATATGTTATATATCTTATTATTTAATTTTGGCATTATTAGATAATTGGACCTCTAAGATAATGTAGCTTCAAGATTAATATTAAATTTAATTAGGTGATGATAGCTGGACCATGGCTTGGTGTAATTAAACGACAATTCTAATTTGACTTGGATTCAAAAATAAAAAGGTTATCTTCGATAATATTTTAGATGTGATAGAACTCTATCTTGACTAGATGTTTGGTTGATTATGGCCATGTGGGCTGAAAGGTAGTATGTGAAATCAGCAGATAGTGTATGTGTGACTCTCATATTCCTTTATTTTGTTGGTTGCACAATTTATGGAATTTTGGGGCTGTGAGTTTTTAGATTTGTGAGAGTCACATGAATGGAGAGATTAATATGCAGATTTTATTTTGTTAAAAAATCCATCTTGGTGTTGTGGTGTTTATTGATTTCTTGGTGTATGACTCACGACTAGGGTGTTCTGTGAATTATGTGTGTCCTTTGTTGAAGGTTGGGTGCAGACTATGTAGTTGATGTGGTGAAGGCTGTGAGGGTGTTGTTTATTGTGGGTGTGTGGTTCATTATGGTGTGGTTTTTGCTAGTCCTTGTGTGGAGCTTTATTTGTTGGACCTGTGATGCGTGATGTGCTCCTGCTGTAGCCGTGAGTTGATATTGAAATTTGCATGAATCAACCTATATTTTGTGAACAATTTTCAAATCTAATTTGGAGGAGCTAAACCTATCGAGAAGTTGTTCTATTTCTATCTCAAGTATTTTCTAATTTGTTCTTAGTTATTTAACCACTTGAGTTGTTTGCTTATTATCTTTCATTAAAAGATTGTTGAGAAAAATCCTTTGTTGAGGTTAACACGACTCGTTCGTGTTATTGGATATGAAAATTTTTTACGAGAAGTGAGGTTGATAGATAATATCAATGATTGAGTGGTATCGACTCAGTAAAGCCTTGGGTAAATCTATTGTATTTCAATGAAAGTAATTAAGTTGGGTGAAAGTGATAAATCTCGGTGTTGATTTATTTTTTGTTCTTTTAATTTTTTAATTTTTTGTATTTGCTATAAATGAATCGGAAAGTTTGCAAAACTACTCTAACTAGTTATACAGTTTTTCAAAACTTAATGCAACTTAGCATCTGTTTGGATGAGCTTATATCAGTAGAGCTTTTGTCAGTAAAGCTTTTGTCAGAAGATTTTTTTTAAGAAGCCAGTTGACAGTTTGGCTTTCATTTAAAAAAAGCTTTTTAAAAAAGTTTCATACAATAGACTGTTTGGTAGCATAAAAATAAAAAATGCTTTTAACTTTAACTATATTTTATTTTGTAATAAAAATTATTTATGCAAATAAAAATTATTTAAAATATATTAAACAATATGCAAATCATAATATATTAATTATTATATAATTTAAAACCATATGAAACATAAATGAAAATAAATTTAACCAAATTTTTTATATGGATTATAATATAAATAAAACTAATATCAAAAATAAATATTAAAACATATAAAAAATCAAATAACATTATATAAATCTCAAAATAAACGTGAAGATGTGTTTGTGGATATTGTGAAAATTATGTGTAAAAATATAAGGGTAAAGAAGACTAAAAATATGTTTATTAATTTATTTGAAAAATCTATCTGAAAAAATACTTTTTGAAAAAGTTCAAAATTTGAGCTTCTCAAAAAGCTGTATTTTAACTTTCAAAAAAGTTATTTTTATAAAAAAAATTACTTTTAGATTTTACAGTCAAACACTCATGCTTCTTAAAAACATCTTTTCCAGTAGGAAAAAGTGTTTATCCACCATTCAAAAGCTGAAACAAACATGCACTTAAATGACTATAGTCTTTACAAATTTATGGAAGTTTTGGTAATGCAAGTCTATGAAACATTTTTGACTGTCACTAAAATGTCAAACAGTGGCTAAGAACCCTTTAGTAATAGTTGACATTTACTTATTGTCATTCTATGCCATTAAAAGAGTGCACGAGTGACGTATGCGTGTTAAGTTAAAACAAACGATTCCCCACCCTCATCAAGATGGAATATAAGTAATCTGAACCCTTCTTTCTAGATATTGGTCCACTTTGGTTCGCCGTGAGGATTCCTAATGTACAATATAGTTTATGTATAAATTTTGAAGATTTAACCAATTTCACTTTTTTTGGGAATAAATTTGTACTTTATTTGTGGAAATTGTAATTATTAAATACTCATCCTAAACGGTGAATTAGAAACTTGAGGTGGTGAGAAAAAGAAAAGATGGACGATAAGAATAAAAGATGTGCTTGATTCAATTTGAAGAATGGTAAAAAAATTATAATAAATATAGCGATTATTGGAAATAAATATAGCTTTAGTTTTTATCATATTAGGAGGTATAGAGTATGGCCTAAAAAGAGATATTAAAATATTGTTTATTTAATTATATTAAAATATTGATTATTTAATTACAATATATTATTAATTATCTCTTTTTATCGTACCAACCAATCAAGCACATTAAGAATTATAAAAAAGTATGAAAAGAGGTGCTCTACCATGGATGTGGAATTTTGGGGCATCTATTTGGGGTTGACTTTATCATGGGAGCTTGGATTTCAAAAGATCGAATTAAATCTGGATTCTCAAGTGATTATTAATATGCTCTCAGATCCCATTACCCGAAGTCAGTCCCTTAATTCACTCGTTCTGAGCATCAATGAGCTACTCAATCGTAATTGGATAGTTCTATTCCGTTACATTTACAAAGAAAGTCATAAGAGTGTCGATTGACTCGTCAATTTTACTATAAATTTTAAATTAGGGGTAATTACTTTTGTTTCTGCACTCTTAAGGGGTCGCTCGATCCTCCAGGAGGACATTTATGGGATTAGCCTTCCTAGTCTAGTTTTTATTTGGAGTTCCTTTGTAAAAAAATAAAAAAAGTAAGAGAGAAACAACAGATGCAAAGTGGGAAATGGGGCAATGAGAATAAGGGAGAATAATTTTTAAAAAGACAAAGTGATAAAAGTACATCATAGAAATATGATGTATTGATCGAATTATTTTTAAAAATAAAAGCAAAGGTCTTTTTAAGCAAACACAAATCTGTATTATTCCTATTTCTAAAAACTTAAAATGTATTTTACAGATTTTCCAACATTTAATATAAGAGAAATGAGTTTCAATTTTTAAAACAAATAAAAATTATTATTTGAAAACCAAATTCTGTTCTTCTTTCAAAAGAAATATTTAATACTTTTATAAGAAAACAAATTCTAAATTTTGGACTATTGAATTGTTCATGTATTATATTCTCAAGATACATATGATATTTTTTAAAAAATTTGAAAATGAGTTTTAAAGAAGTTCGAAATACACTTATTCTTACTAGTAGGGGAGATAAGAATATACATTCATCCACCAAATTCTGTAATTATTATGCGTACAGGGAATGAAAATAATATTTGTAAAAAATTTCAGCCACAAAAAATGAGCAACTCTTTTTGTACCGACCACCGAGTATTCAGGAGCATTGTGTACAGGATTTAAGGCTTTAACACCTCCCATCAATTTCTTTGGAGTCTACTTTCTTCTTATTCTCGTCATCACCACCACAAAAAGCATACAGCGACAGGAACCCCGTTCTTCTTGTGTAGATTGGCAAACATCATAGTATCAAGTAAGAGTAAAATAGTATAAGATTTTGGTTTAATGAAAGCTAGGAGCATCTTGAATTTTTCAATGAAACCAATTGTTGCATAAATAAGCCAAACAAAACTTGGCATCCACCTTAATCTGTTTACATTCCATTCTTTTTTGGCAATTTCTGGGAATGTAGGTGGTTGATAAGAGCTAGGGCCGTTTTCGGGGTTAAAAAGTTTATGGAACGACAGAAAGAACGAAGTCGACAGTTGAGCTATTGTTCTCAATTACAAGTCTTCTGTCATTAGCTCCTCGTAGTCAACTTGGAGGTAATTAAGATATTAGAGGAATCCTTATTTTTCAATGTGTATTATTATCCTGATCAGTTCAACAACCTCATGGATCGCTGCAACTATAACAACTTATGTTAGGTAGCTGCATCTCTCACCGTCTCTATCTTTCTCTTATCACCTATATTATTTTCTATGACCTGATTAATGCCACTACTTGAACCTATCTACATTCTTTCGATCTATCATTTTCTAGAATTTAATGATTTTTAAAATTTGCTTAGTTCTTAAGAAAGCACTTTTTAGCAATTATAATTTAATTATGTCTGTCTTATATGTTTTGATTTTTGTTATGATGTTCCGTTCCGACCCACCAAGTTTGTGCACGTCATTCCCATTTTCCATTAAAAAATTAAAAAAAAAATCATCCAAGTAGTTTTGAGTCCTGAAGTTGTCGAAAACTGAAATTGTCCCGGTACTAATTGATCAGAAAAAACAAGAGGAAGCGAACAAGAAACCGTAACGAGGACACGGAGAGGAACCTGAAATTACATAGGCCGTCCATTTAGAGGTAGTACTGGACAAATTGATTGTGGCTTTATTATTAGATCTAGTCTTCAATTAATTATAATAAACTAAAATAAGGATACTTATAAGCCGATATTATTGAATCAAGATTCGTTTTCCCATTGTTGAAAATCATCCTTCTCTTTACTATCAGGCCTGTCCGAATAATTACCCTCTTGAGGCCATGTATAATAGTCATTAAACAGCTTTAAAATTTATCGTTAATTTTTGTCTTAAACAACATGTAATTAACCCACATACTGAACCGATAATTATACGAGTTCTTTGCGGATCTTTAAGAATCTATAGGTTCATACGGTGGATATGAAATTAATTGGAGTAATCTATCTTCTCGAGGTCAATTAATTGTGATGCTTACGGTTGTCGGAAGAAAAAAAATCATTCTACTGGGTAGCTAAGGAACACAATAAAGTATGTAATCAAAGAAAGCTTCCTTGATGGAAGCAGCTCTTTCTCTTTGTTTAAACTGAGCAGAAATGGAATGTCAATGACCAGAAAATGATCACCGCGATTCCCTCCAACAACCTTTTTATATATATTAATTGAAACTGACGCACCCGAGCACAGAGAAAGGGAATGAGCACCAACTCATAAACTGGGTGTTATGAGTCCTCAAACCCATTAAACAGGCAAACCGCAGCTATTACCTGGATTGACAACTCATTTTTGTTAGTAAAGGAACTCTAACAACCTGCCAACTACATCTACTATCTAATATCATATTACATATCAGTCTCGTGCGCTTGTTTTGACCAAATTCATGGGATTTTCTAAGGTTGGTACGTATAGAAGATGGTGAGAAAATGCTCACGAATTCCAAATTAACCCAATTCCATATCAAAAAATGAGGTTTTTAATAGCTCGAAGAAGCCACTCTTTTCGCTTCTTCAGGTCGCACATGAATGCATGTAGAGAAGTTTTTATTTCTAAATCGTTTTGGAGGTATAACAAGGATCTGAAACCCAATTGTTTCGTTTTTCATTCTAACTTTCAGGTCGCACATAAATGCATATAGAGAAGTTTTTATTTCTAAATCGTTTTGGAGGCATAAGAAGGATCTGAAACGCAATTGTTTCGTTTTTCATTCTAACTGATTGATTATACTGAAAGCAAAGCAGAGAAAAATGTAGGTTGTAGAGTAATTCTGGGAAAATAAATATCCACCTTGTAATGTATTTACAAAGCATTATTTATACTACTATGTCTAAAGGCTATTGGTTGAGCCTCCTAGAATCAAGGAAAAATTTTCTAACCACCTACTAACATATGTATTAGCTAGTTGTACAGTACTGGATGAACAGGAAGAAAAAGACAAAAAAGGAAAAGGACAAAAGAGAGTAAGCTGGGCCACTGGTCTTAAGGGTCCAACCCATTGTTTTGGGTTCTTTATTATCCGCCCCTCAAGTCGGAGGCTTGGTTAATGACTCCGAACTTGCTAAGTAGACCCGAAAACATGCGTGTGGACAACGCTTTTGTAAACAAGTCCGCGATCTGCTCTTTGGTGTTCACATGTCGCAACTCAAGTAACCCTAGATTCACACAATCACGAACCAGATGTAGATCTATCTCAAGGTGCTTCGTTCTCT
>JANSVA010000004.1:6030913-6042202 GCA_025504915.1 Erythroxylum reticulatum
TATAGGACAACTCCTAATAGGAAAAGGAAATACTAAATTAGAAGTCCTAATAGAAAAAGGAAATACTAATTAAGAAGCAATATGCTAATCCTATAATAACTAGGAATCCAAATAAATTAAGAAGTACTAAATAGTAAGAAATTCAATATTAAATAGGGATCTAAACTAAATGCTCCTGCATCAATACCATTCTATAAACACCTAAACCCTGCATCTATAAACAAACAATCTTGACTCTTGTACAGAGGATAGCTATCATCCTAAACCTAGTTTTGATCGAAACTATTATAGCCATCACCACCCTTATCAAGAAATCTTGGCAATACTTTATGGGTATACATTGAATCTGCTGTTGATGACAATGGTATTCACAAGCTTCCTTATTAGGAACTGAGAAGATAATTCAACCATAATCAAACACAACAAGCTGCAAAGAAAAGTACCAATTCCAAAATTACCAAATGCACATATCCCTCCAAAATCTACACAATTCTACTCAACAAACCCACAATAAAAACTTGAAAAATCACCATTCTATTAGCGTGAACGAGAATGGGAAGAAATCTCTTCGACAGCGAGACACGAAGCTCAACCTTGATCTCTAACAAACTCCGGTCAAGATTATCTGAACCCTCGATATTACACCCTCCTTTCTTAACTCGATTATGTTTGGGAACCTTACTTGAGTTTTCATCATTGTCACCGCCACCATTAGTGGCAGGCGTTCGTTCCCAATCGCAAATGAATTTCAATAGAAAAAGAGAAGAGTCTGAAGACGAGGAAGAAGATAGCGAGATTTTGGCAAAGTTAGGCATTTTCAAACGTCCAAAACAGAGTGGAGAAGAGAAAAGAGAGAGTGAGAGGGAGCTTTTGAGAAGATGGGTTTTGGGCAGGAAATGAAAACGTTTTGAGTTTGTATTGACAAAAAACGGTTATTAAATTCGCTACTAAAACACCATTCCATAGGGAAATTTCATTTTCGTAGGAAATCCCATTTTCGTAGGGAATTTACCTATAAAACATTTCGTAGGGAAATTACCTATGAAATGAAATTTTCAAAGGGAATTCCCTATAGAATGCTGTTTCTATTGGGAATTTACCTACCATTTCATAGGGAATTTACCTACAAAAATGTGATTTCGTAGGACATTTACTTACGACATGAAATTTTTACAGGGAATGGTTTTTTTAGGGAATACCCACATAATTGTGTTTCAGTAGGGAAATTACCTATGAAAATATGATTTTGTACAGAAATTGCCTACGGAAATATATTTCTATTAGGAAATTTCCTACGAAAACATATTTTCGTTGGTAAATTTTGCACGCAATTTTTACCAGGAACCATTAATTTAACATCTCATCCCTATATTAAGGGTTAGAATTTAGATTTCAATAATGGAGAAAATAGCAATGTGAGAGTTAGAAATTTCTCAGCATTCATGCTGAGTAAAATGTCAGTATACATGCATATGAATTTGAATTTTCGCACATATGAAAATAATTGTACATGCACTTATTGATATTTCAGGTATAATTGAATTTGTCATGGGATTAGTTGAAAATTTATGGATTTGATGTTAAATAATTTTAGATGGTAGATTGAGAATTGTGGTTATAGGGAATGAGTTGAATGAAATGGAGTAGAAAGACTAGAAACAAAAATAGTGTTGGATTTAGTGAAGGAAAATATGTTGGAGAAGTTTACTGAGAATGTATAGCTAGAGAGTTAAATTTGGATTTGAGAGGACGTATCGTTTGATGAAGTCATATCGTCTGGTAAAGACGTATCGTCTGGTGATGACTTATCGTCTCTTAAGGACGCTTTGTCTTGTGAGGACGTATCATCTTGTGCTGACGTATCGTCTTGTGAGGACACGCTTCGTCTGGTGAGGACGTATCGTTTGATGCACTGTTCATTTAACCCTAGGACTTATGATTACAGTGGTTTTATTAAGTCATAATCTTAAGTATAATTTAGACTTAAGTGAGTTTCAATGAAGAGAAGTGGATAAGTGGTTAAGAAATGGACAAGTGTCCAAGCTAAAGTTAAGATTTATTAACCTTGAAAGACAAGCTGCCGTCCATGTCTTTATCCTTCTTGAAGCTTCTTTCCCTAGTTTTTCTTCCAACACAGAGTTTTTCATCAAATATTTACCAAAGTTAAATCTTGCTTTTCTCTGTTTGTCCTCACTTTCACTTTGTTATTTCTTTCTTCTATCCCAGGAAAAACTAAACCTCCCTGTCAACTTTCAAGTTGATGTACGTGGGTGCATGAGGGATTACGGCTACATAATTTTGCAGATATTCGAGCTTCAAATAAGTAAGCTTATTATGATTATGTATTTTTGTATGAAATGAAGCATACATCACTAGTTCACTGCTAAATGGTTAAGAATAGTAATATTCTTATTTTCTGAAAAATGAGTGAGGAGATTTAATGTGTCGTACATGGTGATTTTCTTTGGATTTGATGATTGAAATATTATGGGATAGTGTTAAACTAGTCACATATGGGTATATATGGGAAAATTTATGGATGAGTTATTGATATTAAAGTACCAAAGGATTGAGGTTGTGGCTTAAAGAACTGATGAGTGATTAAGTTATGAAATGAGAATGTGCATAAGATATGAAGTTTGTTAAAGTACCCGAGATTGTCATTGAGCATGCATTATACATAGTCCATTTATATAATTATGCATAAATAAATGCTTATAAATGTGCCATTATTAATAAGTGTGCAATGTGTGTCTTGCATAAATGGGTTGTGCAGGTTAAGTGTCTGCATTTAGGCGTTTCCAGAATTTGGAAGCAAATGCTAATCTGGAGCGTACTGTGAGTAGACCGAGATGGTTTCACTTTATTGTTTGTTTGTTTGAATTTTGTATTAATTGACTACTGGATGATGTTATGAATGTGATTAATTGCGTTGGTTTCCAGACAGAAGGTCCGATGAATGTGATGCATGAATGAAATATTGAAGTGCTCCTTGTATGTGAATTGGAGGAAATATGTGATGTATGACTTGGTTGTTAAATGCCGGACTTAGTTCTGAAGGAAAGTGTGATCATGCATATAAATGAAAAAGTGATACTCAACTCTAATATTGAATACTGGACTAAGGTCCGATGACAAAGTGAATGAAAATGTGATAGTGAATATGATTGTGTGATATTGAGCACTTTCAATTGACTGAATTTATGTGATGCATTTCATTACATGAATGCATAAAAGATAAAGGCAGTTGTGATTGAAGTACCACCGAAAAAGAGCTTATTGCTCTGCATGTGAAAAAGAGCCTAGAGCTCATAAAATATATAAGAGACAAAGGCTCACTATGTAAAATAAGCCCGATATGGGACAGTTTCAATAAGCCCTATATGGGATAGTTTTAATGAGCCCAATACGGGACAGTTAGGCACTCTGTCATAACAAAGTTATAAATTTTAAAGTGAGTCTCATGTGCATTGCATATGCATGGTGTGAATAATTGTAATGTGTTGAATGTGAAATGCGTGAAATGAATGATCAAGTGGCATATGTTTAAGTGAATGTGTAATACATATGACTTTATTTGATGAATTGATGAATTGTACGTGTTATGTGATTGAGTGAGCCATCGAGGATGGTCACTCATTGAGTTCGCAAAAACTCACCCAAAATTTTACAATATTTTTCAGGACTCAGAAGAATACCCCATTAGGCAAACGAGAGTATACTTACTGCATGCAAAGGAAAGATAGAGGTTGGGATCAGTTCGCATCTGTATTAGTGTTTTCATATTTTTGCACTAAATTGTATGCCGCGATTTCTGTAAAATTATGTATTCCGAAAGTTTTGTAAAAAGGTGTATATGATTTATGTTGTAATTTAAAGACATTATGACTAAAGTGATTTGTATTTGTAATGGGCCCCAATTGACTATTGAAATTTTATTGATTGTATTGTGTTGATTGAAATTATTTATGAATGAAAGTGGGCCCGAAGTGGTTATTATTTCCATATTATGTTTGTGGTTTCAAAAAAAAATTATATCGATTTTTGAATGATTGAGTACTCTAGCATGCCACCCTTACGGGGCACGGATTCAGATATTACCTAAGATGGCAGGCACATATCTTGCGGGAATGGGGTGCTACAATTAATGCCTATTTTTACAATGACTTTCACTATTCCATCGTTAAATGCTATTAACAAAGTTTGGTAGTAAAATTCCCTCCTCTTTTAACATCGGAATTTTTAATCACAAAATACCTTTTTTCTTACAAATTTACCTACAAAAATTAGTTTCCATGGCTAATTCCCCACAAAATTTTTTCCACTAGTAATTTGCAATTTTCTTGTAGTGAAAGCTCGACCTAGAGACTCTATTATAGAGGCTATGTATCAAATGAATGCTTGACATTTTGTTCCATGTACTTAAATAATGTCGAGAAATGATTTAATAGAGAACATTGTAACTTTTATTTTGATCAAGATGGTGGCTTCTCAGTTTTATCCTAAAAAGTAAGGCCACTTAGAGTAGGAAAATACATGGAGTTAACTAAAGACAAACTCAAAATTGGTCATTAGTATATTGTAAACAATTGTGAGGAAGTCGATTTATATATGGAGTATGTATATTACTTTTCATTCATGATTTCATATTTAAAATTAACATTCAACCTGTATTCTTGACATTTATTTACTTTTCTTAACTAGAGAGCATAAAAATGTGATTAGAATCAAAGGGATTATTAATGTTGAAGGAAGACATAAGATTATCTTGTCATCATGGTTTAGGATTCGAGTAAGTTATTCATCGAATAGTATGAACAAATGAAAATTATAAGTGAGATTAACTTCTAATTGTGTTCTTTTATATAGATGATACGGTTACATAATCATAAATTGCTAGAGGTGAAGACAACATTATTTGCTTTAGTATGTGGGTCTCATATGTGTGGGAAAAAATATACAAGTTGCGTTGATAATGGAATTAGATTTCATATAAAAGATCATAATAGTCGACTCAGAAGCTAAAATTGTGGGGTTGTTGTTAAGGGACATTATAAGGATGATTTTATTGACTACTACAGTGTCATCTTAGAAATAATATAGTTGCATTACATCAACGATAAAAAAAAGTAGTTTTATTTAAGTGCAAATGGTTTAATCTTGGTGACAAAGGGATTATCATAAAAGTGAATGGCAATATTACTAGCATCAATGTTAGTAACACATGATATGATAATTACCATTTGTGCTTACAAGTCAAGTCAAGTAAGTATTCTACCTCAGCAACACTGTATTGGGTAGTCATTAGAAAGTTGTTAAAAAGTTTCAACACGAAAATCTTTTTGATTTTTGTGAAAGGGAACATGGTCCAATGGGTGAAGATAGTGAAGAAGTATATCAAAAGATTAAATTGGAGCTGAATAATGGAGCCCTAGAAATAGAAGATGTCGATATATCATCATTTTATAGGAGAGATGTTGATCCTAATATAATAGAAACAAATGAAATATAAGACAACCTTGTCATAGAAAGAGATGAAGACTATGTAAAGGATGGATTATATGAAAATGATGATACTTTAGCCGAATATAAAGCGATGAAGAGTCAAATCATAATGCAATTAATGATGATGATTTTTAAGATCTTAATCATGATGATTGAAGGTATTAATGTGCATTTTATTGATGATTGACTTATGTTAATGCAATTAATGTTAATGACTAAATGAATGTCGATAATGATGATTGGAACTTATAGAACAGAGGGATCTGAAACTTCAACTAGATCAATCAGTTGGTATCGTGAATTCAATTCCTAGCCAACAACAAAATTCTACCTCAGTCACCAACGAAATTAGTCATACACAACTTCATTATGCCTCAAAAAATAATGAAGCAACTAGTGTAGGTTTGTTAATCTTTAAAACCTAGAAATAGACTTATGCTCAAACATATATTTATATATTCTAATATTTCATTATCATTATTGATTTGTTGTCAGATTCCAATGCTAATATTAAGAAAAGATGTAGAGGTAAATATAGAGGTTGTGAATTGCAACAAATGAATGTTGCAAAGAATAGTAAGTTGTCAATACAAATTGATACTTAGAAGGGTTGTCTTGTAGATAAAATCCAATTTGCAAAATTTTCAAATGAGTTGGGGATTATTGTGAGAACATAATTACCTTGTTTGAAATATGTTAAAGATTTGAAGGAAGATAACTTGCTTGAAAATGCTTTGGATAAAGTTGCAGTAATTTTTCCATATATTTAAATATATGCAATATTTTTTCAATTATTTTAAGATTAATTACACTTTTACTTATTGTTCATAGTTGAAATTGAATGAACCCAAATGTTTCAAACTATGTGACTTCATTATTGAAACAAAGGACTATGGATCACCGTTTTAAGTTGCATTGGTATTATAAATCTTTTCCTTCTGATAGGGAGGCACAGAGACATGTTCCCAAATGCATGTCTCTAGAAAATTAGAATAATTTGTGTGATTATTGAGCTGATCGCAAAGTTCAGGTTGTTAGGTTTCAATCATGCATCATATGCATTAACTATCAGAATACATAGTAGAAAATAAAACGAAACCCAGAAAATACAGAATTAAACATGTGCCAGTAGATGTCGTAAAACAAAACATGAACTTAAGATGTGTACCTTACAATCTCCTTCATTCTTCGTTGTCTTCACCTCTTTGGGTTGTCATAAACTACAACAACCAAAGGAGGATGTCTCTAATGATATCTACACGAAGAGTGAAGCTTGAATCCTCTTAAGAAGAATGGCTAGAACACACAACCCTTCTCTAACATAAGTTTGTTTTCTTTGCCTTTGCATTTGCTTCCATTAATCTTGTTAGATGATTTAATGATTACCTAATTTTTTTCTTTATTTAGGAGAATTGTGAGAAGGAAAAGGTCAATAGAGAAAACATAACACCTCATAATCAAGGGTCAAAATCATTTGCAGTTGTCTGAAATGAATATTTAAGATATTTGTTTATAAGTTATAATTATATCAATAAATATTAGATTATTTATTGTGTATCATATTTTTCTTTCATAATACATTTTGAGAAGGAATTACATGAACAAGAGTGTAATAAGATCACATTATACAAAGTCACTCATAGTATGAAAGGTAAAGGGTAGATATCAGAAAATGTGGAAAATAAGTAAGTAATAATATTTAGATTGAATATTGCTTTTGTTTTTTAAAGTTTAGAATAATATGCCAGAGTTGTTAGAGAAATCTATGTTTGATGGAAATGAGGTCAATGTGGAAGATATTTGTAATATGTACTTGGTACACGTTTTTGGCTATGTTAAAGGTTTTGGTTATAACCTTAAGCTAAATGTTTCAACTTCATCAAATAGAACAGTCATTCGATAACTTCAAGAGGAAAACATGGGGCTTAAGATTGAATTACAAGAAACTCAAACTAAATTAGCCAAACATGATAAGTTATTCAGAAGATTAGTTGGCGCAGATTATGAAAATAAAGATGAATGGGAATGGTATTAATTATATCTCATATACTTTTTCTTTCAATTCCTGTTTGTATTATAATTTAAATTTAATTCTTTTTTCTTGATGAAGATGCAACTACTGAGTGATTATGTCGTAAATGGTAAAGTATGTGATGTTTGATTTAATTAGAATCTATTGTTTCGATACTCACAATATTTTAAACATATTTTAACTAAGCTTTTTGGATTATTATAGGTTTATCGACATGGATAATACTAGCTAGTCGTTTAAGTTATACTGTATTTTTTTGAAATATTAGCATTTATAATTTGTAAGCTTGTCTCTTTATTTATTATTTTGTCTATAAAAATTGTTAAAGTTATATTAAAGTCTTGTATACGAAAAATATTCATTTTATTAGTATAATTTGATATTTTACCTTTTATATACAATGCTTAAAATTTTCAATTATTTTATGCTATTTATTTGTATAATAAATTTACAATAAAGAATATATCGATACATTATGTACAATAATATGGATTAAAAATGTAACAAATAATTTATTCCAAAATTGTATAACATTTAGTTAAAGCATAGCTAAAAACCTTTGACTACATTTTATAAAACATAACAAATGTTTTTAACTACGTTTCTAAAAATGTAGATAATTATATTTAGCTACGTTTTAAAAAACGTAACTAAAAACTTTTGCTTATGATTACAGAAACGTAGCTAATATTATTTAGCTATAAAAAAAGTGTAGTCAAAACTATTGGCGATGATTTCTCAAAACGTAGTTAATAATTTTTTAATATAAAAATAAAATGTAGCGAAAAATTATTAGCAACAATTTTTTAAATGTCGCCTATAGTTTTCAACTAAAAGGGGTTGACGACATTTTGGGTGATGAAATGAAAATATAGCTATAAATTATAAGTGATCTTTTTTACACTTGTAGTTATGATTTTTGTCGTAGCCAAATATCATCTTTGTTGTAGTGGTATGCGGTGATGTTAAATAAGTCTTAAACCTATAGATTGATGTATCACGATAGATAAGTGAAGGGCAACTGTACAACTGAAGATGGACAGCGTACAGGGCGCACATGCAATCTTAAAGTACTTTAGTCTTGAGAAGGTTTCTAATCTTCCTTAAGAATAAAGGTGGCAAATAATAATCCCACTCTGTATGACTATCCCCCACTCCTTATGCAGGTAACTCAACCCATTCCCTACAGCAAGACACAGAAATTATGTCTCATGGCGCACGTACTTGACCTTTCCTAATAAAAAGAGGGGATCCATGTGTAGGGCCTAGATCATCTGGCAAAATTTCCATATATCAAAAATCATGTACAACACAATATGAAAAAATCTTTCGATCTCGGGGGAATTGCATATATAAAAAGCTTGACAAAAGATAACTCGTGTCTCTCTTACTAGACATGACTCAAGCCTACACTAACTTAGTTATCTGAGTATTTATGTTTGGGACATAATCAACTCTATTGTGTAGATTTTCAAAATTGAAATCTCAGCTCTATTATTAGATTGTAAATATTGAACATAGCCTTAATCCAACTTCAACATCAACTTTCAGTAACATTAACCCTTAAAATATATGAAAGGAACCCAGTACCTCCAAGGAAATATTGCTACTTATAACACGAGGCACCGGTACTCTATTGTATGAAAGAGAGGTAATATATGTGTAATTTCTACTTTCTTTTGGTGCATATAAAAGGAAAGACACAACTACTCATTCTCTATAAACCATATATGATTTAAAATTTAAGCTTCAGTGAATAAAGAGATAATAGTTCTTTTTGTATCACAGTGACCCACAACTTCGTCTCCATTTGCATGTTCCTCATTTATACCTTGCTATTGTTTTTGTGCCTCCAGAATTATAATAGCAATTCTTTTCCTTAGCCCAAACATCACTATTTATTTTTATGTAGAATAATTACATATATAAATGTAAATAGTTATACAATTACAATATAATATTGTAGTTATCTTATAACAAAACGTTTATTTTCTAATTCTTTTCTATGTTTAATATTTATTTAGAATATTAAATTAATCTTAATCTTAATCTTATCTCTTAGTATTTTTAATTTTTTTCTATTAAATTTTTTTATGATTATCCTTCATCATATTTTTCTTGTCATTAAATTACCTAAATATTTTAAGTCCTCTTTTATGTCAATCTAAAAATTTTTCATCCATGCCAAAATGAATTCTTTAATATGTGTATTGTGTGTAATACAATGAATGGATGGGACCTATTTAGACACAAAAGTGTTAAGACTAATTAAGAAAAACTTAAATAAGGAAGAATCTAATTAGAGAAGAACTTGAACTTAAATAAGGAAGAACCTAGTCTAATTAGGGCCTAAACTTATTTACATTAATTATAACATATATTATCATTATCATCCACTTTAAACTCAAGGTGGTATAGAATTAGATAACTTCAGTTTGAAAACAAGATCGTGAAATTAAAGAGCATAGTGTGGTAAATAAGAGTAACATAAATTGATTCAAACTCATTACCTAAGAGTCATAAGTAAGAAAACTCAAAAACGAATTCACGAGGGTCAAACTAATCTTAAAAATCGCTTTAGGTTGTCAGAGAACGGAAACAAATAAATCTAACTCTTCAAACCTGTCTAGCTAGGAATTTCGGTTAATCATATCTTACCTTGTTTTATTAAATTTTATCCATATATTTATGTGGACATCACATAAATATGTGGATCAGATAAAATGACACCCGATTAAACACTCTAACAAAAATAGGGTACTCCAATCAAGATCAAATCGTTTGTACCGATTTCTCAGATCCAATCCTATTCTTAAGAACCTCATTCACAAACTTTGCAATAAATAAATAAGTTTTGTGGATGATGTTGTTTGGCACTGATTTGAATCTAAAATTTCCTTCCACTCCAACCCATCTGAGCCGGGATCTATTCCTCTGTTTCTATTTTCGTGTGTCACTTTATGTTTGAGATTATCCATCCATCCATTAAATGTAGACCATTCATCTATTCATTGAATGTTAATGAATGAATGAATGAATGGTCTCGGAAACAAAGTGGCACACGAAAACAAAAAGTTTCCGCTTCTGGGTGTTAATGAATGAATGAATGAATGTGGGCACAAAGTGGCATACAAAAATAGGTACAGGTGACTAAGCCAAGAAGAGATCGACTGTTCCCTTCCCTTGTTCTCACCACCCAATGCCGTGTAATGACATCCACACATTTAACTCTCTCATTTACTTATTGTTTTTTTGTTACAAGGGAAAAAGTCTAAACAACTAAACAAACACCCTAACTAACGCAGAGTTCTATGGTACAAAGCTTGTTGCTTATCAAGGTTTATGTGTTCCATGACTAACGTCAGAGGCTCCTGAAGAATATGAAGGCTTGAGCTAGATAACGCTGCAAGAGAGGCCATACTATCCGCACATTGGTTCCCTTCGCGATACATATGCTGAAAATTCACCTCCCAAGCTCGGTTGATTTGTTAGACCCTAAAATTTTTTCTAATTTTTGTGATTTGTTATTTAGCTTTTTATTTAGCTTTTGGTTGATTATTCCTTTTTCTGATTATTTTTTAACGTATGTCATTAATTTAGTGGCATAAATAGGGATTAGAAATTTATGGAAGGATTTGAATTAAGTTAAGCAAGTTAGCTTAAAGGAGTTAGTAAATGGATTAAATGAAAGAAGGGGCAAAATGGGAAGGACAAGGTAAATGAAGGGTAAAATGGGGAAAAGACCATTAAAA
>JANSVA010000004.1:6042302-6069448 GCA_025504915.1 Erythroxylum reticulatum
AACATTAGGAGTTGGATCAAACCATTCACACTTAAATATCACACTCCATTTTATTGGCAATGCATGATACTCAATTTTAGGGATCTCAATAATTTTACCATAGTAATCCATCAATTCTCCCTATATGCAAATCTCATTATTTATTGTTGTCATACTATAACCATAATATTTTATATAAAATTTGTATCCATTAACAAAATACACTGAATACGATTTAACAGTTCACAAAGGTCCTTCTACAAGATCACATATGAATTTTTTCTCTATTGGACTTTCTGAGGCCTACATAAAAAAAAAACAATGTATCATAATGAATAGTATAATGTCATCTAATCGCTTTGATATAATAATTCAATCATTTAAATTATTACAAATGAAACTTATATATTTCTTGAACCATCAAGAAAAGTGTCTTTCAACTTCTTTATTTATATCATCCTGTGTTGTTTCGGGTATTAGCTCACATAACCATTTCTCATATAATCTAAAAGAATTATTATGTATTTTAGTTGTGAACAACAGTAACTTCAAAAACTTGAATAATCTATTTCAAAATCAACTTAAACTTACTGCACGAAAGGTTGAACCTCTTGATAATTCAATAAAATGTAACCATAGGCAACCTTTATTGCCTCTGCCTTTAACATTCTTCTTGTTGAACGTCTATATGTTCGTCCTAGATACGTGAAAATGGATAAGTTACCATTAACATCACCTATTTCTCCCCCATCGTACGAGGAAATTTTCTTTCTCTTGTGTGCACATGTAGCTCAAAATAATGTGAACAAAATGTACTTGCTTCCTCCACTAAATAAGCATTACATATTGAACCATCAACTCTAGCCTTGTTTTTGACTTTTTTCTTCAAGTAATGCAAATACCTATATTATAAATTAGGGTTATTACAATTCTGTGATTAGAACATGCTATAAGTTTTATTTAAATATTAACTATAATTACTTCTCAAACAGATACATCCATCGATATTGAACTGAAGCAACAAGTTTAACCTCGTGTGCTAAATGTACGGGTAGATGCTCCATACAGTCAAAGAAGCTTGGAGGAAAAATCTCTTCCAATTTGCACAAGATAACTTGAATTTCCCTTTCTAGTTTTTCCATTTTAACCAACTTTATTTCAGATGATGTTAAGCTTTTGAAAAACAAACCTAATTTTGTTATAGCTTCCTAAATCTTATTCAATAGTAACTCCCGAAATGCAATTGGAATTAGCGTTTGCATAAACACATGACAATTATGACTTTTCATCCTAAATAATTTGTACTTCCTCATGTCTACACACCTTGCCAAGTTCAAAACATAACCATCAGAAAACTTTAGACTTTTCAACCATTCATACAAAATTTTCTTTTTCTTTTTTTCCAAAGTGTAACATGCTTTTAGATATATATTTAGTGGTATGAAGA
Source organism: Erythroxylum reticulatum (assembly GCA_025504915.1). Taxonomy (NCBI): domain Eukaryota; kingdom Viridiplantae; phylum Streptophyta; class Magnoliopsida; order Malpighiales; family Erythroxylaceae; genus Erythroxylum; species Erythroxylum reticulatum. Next base: position 6,043,729 of record JANSVA010000004.1, read on the forward strand.
TCTTTATCTAACTCATTTCTTTTACAAAAAAGTTTCAAATCAGATCATGATATTACATTGTCCTTTGTCCTCCCTTCAATGTTGATTACAGTATTTAACAAATTGTTAAATATATTTTTTCAATATGCATCACATCTTCATTATGATGTATCAAATTACTTTTCCAATATGGAAAATCCTAAAAAATACTTCATTTTATCCAACCAAAATTTTTACTAATGCCTCTATTAACTTCTTCAGCTTCGAGTTCTATAACTTTCAGCAATCCTAATTCATCAATCTCCTGCAATATCTCTTCACCAGCTTTGTGAGGGGGAGGAGGTGTTAGTACCATTATATTCTTAATGAAATTTTGTTTATTGTGTCTAAATGGATGATCTGAAGGAAGAAATTTCCTGTGGTTGCCAAACCATGATGTTTTGGCCTCGTTAAAAAGATAAAACGCATCATAATCATTGTTACCTTAAGGACAAGCCAATTTCCATGTTGTGCTCCATCCAAACAACATAACATATGTAGGAAAATCACTAATAGTCCATATCAAAGTTGCTGTCAACAGAAAAAAATTCCTAAAAGATATATCATATGTCTCCATACCAAATTCTCAAAGATAATACAATTCAGAGACCAATGGTTATAAGAAAACATCAATTATATGCTTTGGATTCGTAGGCCTTGACACAATCACCGTCAAGAACATATATGCCTCATTCATACACATCCATGGAGGCAAATTAGAAGGAGAAATTATGATTGTCCATGATGAATATAGTTGGCTGGATTGACCAAAAAGTTAGAATTCATTTGTCGACAATCCCAACCTAACATTTCGACTTTTAGCTGTAAACTCAAAATAGGTGTTATTGAAATGTCTCTATGAGAACATATCCGATGGATGGCCCATTATTCCATCTTCCTGTTCATGTTCATTATGTCATCTCATGTGAGATGCACTAACATCAGAGGCATATAATCTTTGACGTCTTAGAGTTAGCGAGAAATAATATATCCACTTCCAAGATACTAATTTTTGTTTCATACAACACTTTCTAGGTCTAAACCTAGATTGACCATAAAATTTGCACTCTTGTAATTCCACATCATCTCCCTAAAACAGTATACATCCAAAATTGCAACAATCAATTTTTTCAACTGAAAAACTAAGACCCCTAATAAGTTTCTTCATATTGTAGAAATTATCAACCTTTATATGATCTGGAGGCAATGATTCATTACTCCAAGAAAGAATTTTATCCAAACTTCAATCAAAAATATGTCCTTAAGACTTTATGTTCAATATTTGAGCAACTAAAGATAATTGAGTCATGGTCTTACAATTTGGCCATAATTCTTGGTCAACTGATTTTAGTAAGTCAAAAAACTTTTTTGCATGTGGGCTTGATTCTTCTTCAGGATTTTTTATATTTACCTAAAAGGTATAAGTGGTTGCATCATAAACCATTTGGATGTAAGGATTTTCAGTTGCACCCGTATTATTTGTTATAAATCTAGTCCCCCCTTCATCCCATCCACATTTATTGACGAGTTTACTTTGTTACCCCTTGAGGTGCTACAAATTAATGGCTCCCCATGTCGTGTCCACTCAAAATAATTTGGAACAAACCCTTTTCTTAACAAATGGAGATTCATTTCATAAATAGGAAGAAAATGAATATGTTTACACTTTTTACATGGACATTTGATCTTTGGACCATCCATATATGCTAGTCAAGAATATGCATAGTGAATAAAAGCTTCAAGTCCCTCAACAATCTAAAGATTAATGAAACCATCAGGTGTTAATCGTCTATACATTCAAGATCTATCAACATTACTCATTTATGCAAAACTATTATTTAAAAAAGTGATTTCATAGTTAGTATCCTTAATTTCTCCTAAGTTTACAGAACGTTTAATCTTTACTTTGCAGAACCTCCCCTAAGTTTTTACAAGTCTTTGACCTATTTCCCCTTTAAATTGAAAAAAAAAATATCCCACAATATGAGTTCACAATTATAAAAAATGAAATTATGTGAGTATCAGTCAAACAAAACAATATGCCAACCAGGCACTATGGTATGTGGCATTGTTTACAAACGTGAATCGAGAAAGCAAATTCTCACTGTGACTCCTAGGATCGTGAAAATTTTCACCGATAAACCTCATGGGAGCTACATCACAAGTTTCTAGCCCATATACCATCCTAGGGGTTTATTATGCCTCAAACCATCCATAAGTATACAAACTCATAAGACATGCAGTAAATACTTATGTAATTCATACATTTAGCCATCAATCATTCTAAAAATATTCCAAACAACAACATACAAAACCAAGATAACCATGTTTTCATTAATCACCTATAAGTTGATTTCCAAAGTTTGATTTTAAACAAGCACTATGGTACATGGCATTATTACACCATATGAATCAAGAAAGTAAGTTCTCGCTGTGACTCTTACGCTTATGGAATTTTTCACCAATAAGCCTCATTGGAGTTGCATCACAGTTTTCCAGCCTATATATCATCCTAGGGGTTTATTATAGCTCAAATCATCCATAATTATACAAACGCGTTCGATATACGGCAAATACTTATGTAATTAATACATCTAGCCATTAATCATTCAAACAATATTCCAAACAATAACATATAAAACCAAGATAACTATGTTGTCATTAATTACCTACAAGTTGATTTCCAAAGTTTGATTTTAAACAAACACTATGGTACGTGGCATTGTTACATCATATGAATCAAGAAAGCAAGTTCTCATTCTAACTCCTAGGCTCGCGGAATTTTTCACCGATAAGCTTCATGGGAGTTGCATCGTGGGTTTCCAGCCTATATACCATCCTACGGGTTTATTATGCCTTAAATCATCCATAATTATACAAACTCATTCAACATGCTATAAATACTTATGTAATTCATACATCTAGCCATTAATAATTCTAACAATATTCCAAACAACAACATACAAACGCAAGATAACTATGTTTTCATTAATCACCTACAAGTTGATTTCTAAAGTTTGATTTTAAAGTACATGACATTGTTACACTATATGAATCGAGAAAGCAAGTTCTTGTTGTAACTCCTAGGCTTATAGAATTTTTCACCGATAAGCTTTGTAGGAGCTGCATCATGGGTTTCTAGCTTATATATGATCCTATTGTCATGTCAATTATGTGAATTTCTTATGTTAATACTAAGTTTGAATTAATCACCTACAAGTTCAAGTCTTTATGTTTCAATTTAAATAATACCCAAACATAAATACTTAAACTATTAAACCCCAGCCTAAAATCTCATAAATCATGATTATAGGTAAAATTGTAAAAAACAACACAAAATTGATGACACTATAGACATTACTTAGTTATTCGACTTACCTTGATAGACAAACAATCGCAAACGACAAAGAAGACGAATAAGTTGGAAAATTATCTACGCTCTTCAACCTTGAACATGACCTATGACAAATACAATAAACAAAAATATAAAAATTAAGGATCATACCATTGGAAAAGCTAATCTAATCACTAACCTATTAGATGTAGATGAATGAATTATACGAAAAAGAGCTAACTTAAACAAGAAAAGGTGATTTTTAAAGTCTCTAAGGAGGAGGAAAATTATATATAAGACCTATATAAGTGAGAGTGATGAGGATGATATAAATATAATCATAAAGAAATTTAAGAAATTATTAAAGCTTAAGAGAGAAAAGTAATTAAACCTGAACCTAGAAGGCATGGCTCCTATGGTAAAAATATGCAAACTTTTCATGTAAGGACACACCAAAAGAGTATGTAACACTTCTTCATTCATATAGGCTTCGTTGTCATCAAAATTTTCATCATTCATAACACTTCCTAAAGTTCTCTTGCTTGAATGAAATCAAAATCTATCTTCATTACCCTACAAGACCTCATAACGAACATATTAAAAGTGATTTTTTTCTTTTTAGAAAGAAAAGAAAGTATTGTTAAAGTGGAAAAACTAGAAACCATGAAAATTTTCTCCCTTTTTTAAAGACCTTTTAGTTTTCAAGTTAAAATTTCCATAGATAAACAATATAAGACACCTAGTGTAGATGGTCTTACAAAGCCAACTGGCTCCTCATTATGCCTTTTAGAAGTTTCAATCTTTTGAGTTAATCAATTAACAAAGTTAAACTAGGACCTAGTTTGATTCACAATTTCCAAATCTCATATGCCTCCTTGATCAATTTAATGTTATGATGATTAGAGTTGCAATTTAAAACCTTTGAAGTAAATGCTTCTTATATCATTGATTAGATCTTTGTTTCCTTTTTACTTAGAGACTTAGGCCTTATAGAGTTTATAAATATAGTTTTAGATGGTTCTATGACACTAATCCAATTATACTATGATATTCGTATGTTTAAGACCTTATTTAGTATCATTAACTTTTGAGGGAGAGGTAAACGAGAGATCATGTTTTATTCAAAATATTTAAAGGACTTTAGATTATACTAGTCTTACTCTTAGATATTTCAACCTTAAAGGACTTTAAAGGGGAGTACATTATAGATCTTTGACAAAGGGCATGTCATACATTGTTATTAGGATTAGACTTGATACATTTACCCATTGTATTATGGCTATCATAATAGTGGTTTATGCCTATAGGCACTTTTTGTGGCAAATAATGATGTCACTTAGTTTATAATATAATGTTGTACTTCCTCAATCCATATTTCCTATCTCTTATTTAGGAGAATTCTTAAGGTAAGAGTTACATAATTTATATTAAAACTTATATACAATATTGGTTTTCCTATTTCTATATTATTATTAAGTTAAAGAGAGTGACTAACATTTTAACTAATTTAATTGTTGTTGAACAAAGCAAAGAATATGAGATTTACTTATGTTATAGTGGAATTTGTATAGGGATTGGAAACCTGGACTAAAGATTATGGCATTTCTATGAGTTTAAGTTGTTCAAATATTTAATATATAACATATTATTATTGACACATATGATTGGCAGTGTAAGCAATCGACAAAAATTTGGATATATAGTTATGACCAAGTGATGTCAAAACAATTCAACTCTTCCTCCTATAACAAAATTGTGTAGACTCACATGAATAACATTCCATGCTTGTTTATAATCTAAGGATTATAATGGGGATTAGTCTTGTATAAGTTGTATACTTTTGAGATCTTATACCTTTTTATGAATTTGAATCTAACCGTGGATTTGTAAGGTTACTGCCTAAATTTAGATAAATTTTGTATTGTTATACAGTGCCTTTAAATTTTACTAAAAAGTTGAGTTTCCCAAAACTTTTATTTCCTAGTACAAGTTATCCACAAGGCATTCTCTTTACATACAGTAAACACAACTTAGGAAGAGTGGTAACAATCCACATGCTCACTTAAAGATATATCATGTATAAAAATATTTTTTAAGTTTTTTACAATGTCCATTATTCACCAACATAAACACGTTCAAACAACAAATGAACCAATCATAGTTCAAAAAATGCAAAATACCCACATTCCATCAAATCAAAACTGACGTTCGTTTATATAAGCATTTAATAACGAAGTTTTTCGCTAACAAAATAAACCCGAGAGCAAAGCACCATGGACGACTAACCTTGTATAACTGAAGATGATGGATGATGGACAAAAGCAAAGGAAGATGAACGATAATTTCTAAAGAGAAGATTGATGGCGACAGCGATAAAGAACAAACGAAAACGAAAAAATGACGCAAGGGAGGATTTTTAGGTAGGTTTAAGATGAAATCAAAATGACGTTGTTTGGTTTTCATTTAAATAAAAAATCAAAATAGTGACGGAAGCAGTTTTCATCGGTAATATCGACGAACGCAATTTTCATTAGTAATACCGATGGAAACTATTTCCGTTAGTAATTTATCGACACATATTTTCCTGCCAGCTATTGTCACTTATTTTACTACAGACTTTACTATTCTGTTGCTATATTCTGTTAGTAAAATCTTGGGGATAATTTCCCCACACCTTTACCGAAGGATATTTTGTCCATCGCAAAAAATCATTTTTTGACAATTTCACAGACGGAAAATCAATTTCCATCCCTAATTTACTACGAATTTTTTCTGTCGGTAATTTTTAATTTTCTTGTAGTGATTCCCGATTAGTATTTATTCAAGAAATCCTTGACTAAGATAAAATAACGTTTTGTAAATAGTGTACAAATGTCATTAATTGAATATATAACTAATGGTAGAGAATTAATATAATTGAATTCAAAATAGAGTAGATATGATCGGATTCCAAATAGAGTAGACATCAATTTCATACTTTAGGTCTAATCAGAACAATGAATAATGAAATGATTGAATTATACGAAAAAAATTATGCACAAAAAGGTTAGTTAAAACCAGTTTGACATTCTTAAATATTTGAGTGATCATGATGTATTGTTAGATGTCAATCTTGATCTATGAAAATAAATTATTTAACTAAAGAATTAAAAATAAATTAAAGAAGTTGAATTTATCCAATGATATATATGATACAAGGTTAATAATTTGTATTCATTGCCAAAATATTTGGAAATCTAATAAGTCACATAAGGAACAAGTTGAAAAGATTAAAGATATCTTAATCAAATTGTACTTGATTGTAAAGTTTGAAAATTTTATAATTAAATATGAAATATTTAATAAATAAGGATCAATATAAAATATTAGATCTTATTTAAGCATATTTGGTATTTAATTAGAATTATTTGTAATTTTAATTAAAATTAGAATTTAATTTTAAATATATTACTGTAATGTTCAAAACTTATTATTGGGTTAATCTCTTATAGAACTATCACTTCTGACTTAATTCTCTCTGCAACAGTTGTAGAATTCTCTTAACTTATTCTATAGATACCGTTAGAAACTGGATACTTGTATAGTTATGGTAGTTGAGATGAGCTAGTTTCGAAAACAATTTGAAAGATACAAAAAGAAAATGATCAAGTTTCGGAATAAAGTATGAATTAAGATTCATGCTTTATTATAATTTAATTGTTAATCATTTTATATAATTTTAGTGGTCTTAGCTTTTAGGAAATTAAATATAAAAAAGTTTCGTAATTATTTAACTATGCAGAAGATTATATCTGAGCTCGATTTCTCAGTAGCTATTATCATCATATAGAAGAAGTAATCCTTAAGGCAATGGAAGGTCTAAGAGCTGATGGCCATCTGTGAAGGAAACGACCTTGAGTTTCGAGTTTTGTTCAAGTAGTTCTAAACTAAGGTTCACAGTCGTAATTGTGACTGTAATATTGTTATTGTGTTTTAAATCGTTACTGTAATTCTTTTGTAATTGTAATCATATTTTATATAATTACACTTACATCGTTCCCAATTACCACAACCGTTTGCAATCACAACACAATCCTTGATGAATAATTTAGAACCTGAAGTTGGAATATATAAACATTGATGTGGCTGCTACGACTTCAAACGCAAAGCAAGTTTGACCAGTTTGAGTCATAAAATTCTTTCTTGAGCTTATTGGTTTGATACAAAGAAAAATTCTAAGTCGTCATGCTCGAACTTGTAGGCAAATGTTATGTCGTTTCTTCGTTGTAATTACCATGTTGAATAGACCTTATGGGTTGACGCTTAATGGTGTATGCTCCAATCGAGTATGGTTTTCTAGGGGCAGAAAGGGACTGCAATGCGTAGAAATCTACTTGGATTTAGGTAACCCTGACGTAGATTCTTAGAGCAAGTGGTGGATTATAAAACTGTTGAAAATGATAGGACAAGTGGGAAAGTTGAAATCTTTTGGTACCCAGTTGGAGTTGGTGACTGAACGCTTTCCTCTAATAAGAAGGTCAGGTGGGCACTTCTGCTGTTTTTATAGCATTGTTTGTATATCAGCTCTCAATTAAAAAGTTAATGATCATGGGTATAATGATGAATATGCAGAAAGTTAAAAAAAGTCCTAGAACCACACCATTTTCACGTTTGAATTGAAGCAAGGAACACCAGGGAACAGTGGATAAAGTGTGTGCAGGAGAATGGAGATTTACATTAATGCAATTGGATGGGGAGTCGCAGTCTTTATTTGAAGGTAGATAGTATATGCCTGGTAATATGCTAAACGCTGACAAGCAACAAACACAACATGCTTATCAACTTTGGTGGCCGAGACCCATCATTTAACAGCTTTTATGAACCTGAATCTTTCGGTTTAAAAATTTTAAAGCCCCTCTGCTGCTTCTGTGGACTAAAATTTCACCAATCTCAATCTCTCCTTTTTCCGGACGATTACGGAACCTTTAATCAGTATCTTGTCGTCATCATAAGTGCTATGTGGCTATTCGTGTTGACATAAGACAAAAAGTCCTAATTCTTCTATCGTTACTTTCCTGTTGGCCAACATAAAGACCGATAGAATATAATAATGTTTCTAGTTTAAGAAATTTAAGATACACTCCAGATTAAAAGACATTCAACAGGCAAATCAAATGTTTAATTGGACCAATGTTTATTGCTTTGCTTCTTGCTACAACCGCACCGCCCGATTAACCGCCGCAACCGTCACCCATTCGCACCCGCAACGGCGGCTCGCACTGCGAGAAATCTTTACGACTGTCTTTCCTCGTCGGTACAAACAAATTGTTGCTTATACGTAAAATACTGCTGTCATAAATATAAGTGGGTCCCGCTCCCCATTTGACTTTTCCTTCGACCATCGCCACCCACTAGATACTGAAACTCTTAACTCTTACCTGAGAAAACACGAGGAGGACGGACTGAGATGGAAAACGATCCTTTTCTAGCCCCCCAAACAAGGCCTCAATCACAGCTCCGGCCAATCCTCGAACACCATGATCTCTCTTTCACCACTCTCCCACAATCTCTATCTTCCCCACTTCTCTTTCCCGAGATCCAAGAACACCCAGAACCTCAGACGACTTCTACACCTGCTCCGCACCCCACTACGCATAAAAAACCCGGTTCACTTCACCGGTCCAGAACCGCTCCGGCGATGGTGGTAATGCGAGACTTGAAGCAACAAACTTCGCAAGCGCCCAAGCCGCAATCAGAGTCCAACTCCATCATTGGGCAGTCCTTTATTATGCTGTCGATATATCTGCTATTTGGCGTGGGTGTATACTCGTTAAACAGAGAGAAATTTTCTGGTGTAGAGACTCATCCCGTCGTTGATGCGCTTTATTTTTGTATAGTGACTATGTGTACTATTGGATACGGGGACATAGCTCCTGTAACACCGGGCACCAAAATCTTTTCTTGCTTTTTTGTGTTGGTGGGGTTTGGGTTCATAGACATATTGCTTAGTGGGGTTGTCAATTACGTGCTTGATTTGCAAGAAAGCATGATACTAACTGGGATTCAAATGGGTAAAGAGCAAAATGGATTTTCAGCTAAGAATTACATAGTTGATGTCGCAAAAGGGAGGATGAGGATAAGATTAAAGGTTGGGTTGGCTCTTGGAGTGGTGGTCTTGTGCATTGGAATGGGAAGTTTGGTCCTTTACTTTGTGGAGAAACTGGATTGGATAGATGCCGTTTATTTGGCGGTTATGTCGGTTACAACGGTTGGGTACGGAGATCGGGCGTTTAAAACGTTGCAAGGGAGGTTGTTTGCGGCAGTTTGGTTATTGGTTTCCACCTTAGCAGTTGCAAGAGCGTTTCTCTACTTGGCTGAGGCCAGGATTGACAAGAGACACAGGAGGATTACTAACTGGGTGCTACACAGGGACATTACTGTTGAGGATTTACTTGCCGCAGATGTCAATAACCATGGTTTCATAAGGTATGTTTTACCCTTTTTCTCAATTGATATTTTAACAATTTGTTTGCCTTGGTAAGAAGTAGCATCTTTTCGACAGCTAAATTCATCTTCCCAGTTCCAACTAAGTTTGATGGTTTATAACCTTCACTTTGCCAACCTTGGTCAGAATGTCATATCAGAGCAAAAGTAATAGTAGCTTTATCATAATGTTTTTGTTACAGACATTGAATATCTGATCGTCTTTTCTTGTCTGGCAGTAAATCAGAATACGTGATCTATAAGCTGAAAGAAATGGGGAAGATAGGGGAGAAAGACATAAGGCAGATATGCTCACAATTCAGCAAGCTTGATCCTAACAACTTGGGAAAGATAACACTGCCTGATCTTTTGGAGAATCGCTTGTGACATCCCACGCGTCTCCCTCCCATATCCAATCATTTATTGTATAGTTGGGGAAAGCCAAAATCCAAGGCCACGGGACTGCAATTGCTTTTCTTCAGCCCGAAATGTTGCGTTTTATGTATACAAATTAAGACGACCTCTGGCAAAACAAGATTGGGGATTCGTCACGGAAGGCTCGTTATGTAAAGAACTGTAAAGCAAAACGGGATGGTATAGACTAGAATGTCAAAGATGAAGGCTCTATGTAAGATAAATTCAGAGGTGGTAAGAAAGCCAAGCTGTTACTAACTTTCACAAATTTTGTCAAGAAAAATTGTATGGGGGCCTAGAGTTACGCAAGCAAGTCCAGCCGTCCGAAGCTAACAAGTTGTATGCTTGGGATTAATGGACCGTAATGTAGTATTGGGCCACGACATGAATGAGATTTTAATTGCTCACTGTTTTGTAGTCCGTGATTGGGCTTAGGAAGTGGGAACTCCAAAGTGCAAAAGTACAAAAGATAAAACAACCCTGGGCAGTTCGGTTGGGTGTCTCTCTCAAACACAAGAACTTTCGACCAGTCTATGCTACCAGTTTGCAGGGTGGGTTTTCCTAAAATAAGAACTCTTAGGTTTGAATCTGCCGTTATTTCTAAATATTAAGACGTATTATGTTAGGAATTTTAAAATTTTCGTTAAATTATTTAATTTGCTATATCAATTTATGTTGATTGGCATCCGCAAGAAGTCGTTGATAGGAACTTTAGCTTTTAAGTAACCATCATAAGGTCTGGAATTGTATTGTATGTATGCCTTAGAGGTACCCATTCAGGGGTTGAGCAGTTGACGTCAAAGGGGATCTTTCATTTATTTTAATAAATTAAGATTTAATAACAAAAAACTAAAATAGTTACTATAGAAAATAGATATTCTCCCCTCTTAATTGCTGAATGGAATGAGCTCTATGTTGAAATTTGGAGCTTCCCTTGGCTTGGCTTGGCTTGGCTTGTGTGAGCAACTACCCAAGAGACTACCTGCACCATTAACACCCACATTTAAGCACTAACCCAAAGCTACAATCATTGAAAATGGATTAAGCAAACAGACACCTCCGCTCCACTAGTTCCATAACATTGTGGTTCTTACATGGCCCAGAAAATGCCTTAGGCTGATGGGAAGCGTCATTCATTGTTTTCTCTTCTCTTGATTTGATTCAAACACTAATCATTGGGTCATAGTCATAATATCCGCAACCTAAACATTATTATTATGTCCCCGGAATCAAATAACTCAATTTGCCAAATGGCCACTGTTTCCAAGAACCAACTCATTATGTAGAACTGGGAACATTCCACCAATTTTCATTTTCGTCAGTCCTTTCATTTGACTTTTGTTCCACAATCCACACTATAAAAGTAGAGTAGATTCTTTAGAGCTACGGGAAAAAAAAAAAAAAAAAAAAAAAGGGGGGGATCATGCTGATTGATTGTTGCCCATGAGTCAGCCTCTACTGCGTTAAGAGCTATCTTCATCAAAGGTAAACACGAGCACAATCAATCAAAACAAACGACGAAACTAAAAAGAGAAACGTATGAACCAAGCTGATGTGGAGGCAAGGGACAGCAGTTTGTCGGAGCTTCTCTGCTCCGCCACTCTCGGGGCATTTTGTGGATGCCAGTTCAGTTGTGTGTGATGGGTGGGAAAAGACAGCGCTTTGTTTTTACATGCAATGTAAGAGAGCGAAAATAGGTGGTTGAGGTTTCGTTGAGTAGACGTGATTGCCAATTACTTTATTTGTTCTGCTTCTTAATTTATATAAACTTGGCACTTGCTATTTTTCTAATTGCATTACACGTTTTTTGTTCTGGATTTAATGTCGGAGTAGTTTTTCTTAAACGAATAATCTTCTCAGACTCGTAACAAAATGTGGTTCAGTGGCTGATATGAAATATAGAGAACTAAAAGCATTACAACTCATAATGCACTGATAACATAAGTTGCTAAATCCCTTAATCCAAGGAATTCTTACTTCACCTCAAGATTAGCTACAAGGGATAAAGTAGACAACAGGCGGTTCTTCTGTTTCTCTTTTTGACCAAAGTGTCCATTATTGCACTGGTAACCAACTACTGTGTGGTCCCTTAAAACTCACCAAATAGATTGTAACTTTAAGTGGAAGTCAAACACACAACCAAACAACTACAGCTGTGAAAAATCAGGTGAACGCCTATTTCCTTTGCTACCCTTTGGCACTTTACAGCCATAAGCGGGACTGTAACAGAAGTTTCCCAAGAGCCAGAAAAAAGAAGAAAACAACAATGCATTGGATTAACTCAAATATCGGTTAGTATATCACTTTGGTTTCTTTCTCACACGAGACTTGAAAGGCACTTTACGCTCTTATGTATCTTTGGTCTTTTTGTTAATAATTATAAACTTGAGAAAAAGGTTTAAAACAACCGGCTGAGGTTAAAACCTATCCCATGAATCTCACCTCCGCTAATGAAGTTATAAGTAGCCGCTTCCCAGTTTTGTTTACGGAGCACTGAAAAACAGAGTTACCTTTGTGAGTCACAATGGATATCCAATTGAAGCATGCCGTGTTTCTATTTGTAAATGTGATCATTTTGTGTGCCTCTGTAGCTCGCGGGAAGCAATATACTTCAGCAGTGGGAGACCCTGGCATGAGAAGAGATGGTTTGAGAGTGGGCTTTGAAGCTTGGAACTTCTGCAATGAAGTTGGTAAAGAAGCTCCTGCCATGGGTAGCCCGAGAGCTGCAGATTGCTTTGATCTATCAAGTAAGCACAACCACCGTAGAACAAAGCAAGATAGACTGTTAAAGAGTGGGTCTTTCCTTTTCAAGTTTCGTTCTTCTCAGTTCTTCTCCTACATCTGACTCATTATCTTGATTACTGTTCAACGAACTTGATACTTATCTGACATTTGTTTGGTACAATGGTCTAAATATATGCCCCTTTTCTTTCATTTGGTATGCTTATCTTTGTTGAAAGATAGTTCTTTGTGCTTAAAATGTTTCTTATTGTGGCATAGGTCCTGTGGTGAAACACAAGGTAACAGAAGCTGATAACAAGCTTGGTGTAGGCAAAGGATTCCCAGGCTTGGAACCAAATGCTTTAAACAATCCAGACCTTTATGCAGTGCAAAAGGAGCAATATTTGGGTTCTTTATGTGAGGTTGCTGATGAGCCAAAACCATGGCAATTTTGGATGGTTATGCTTAAAAATGGCAACTATGATACAATGTCTGGTTTGTGTCCTCAAAATGGGAAAAAAGTTCCACCATTTAGCCCAAATAGGTTTCCTTGCTTTGGAGATGGGTGTATGAATCAACCTTTACTCTATCATCATCCAACAGAGCTTTTAGGTGGTGACACATTAATGGGAAGTTTCAATGGTACTTATGATTTAGGAGCTGATATTGGAAGAGTTTTGGGTGGAATATCTTTCTATGAGGTAGCTTGGGAGAAAAGAGTTGGTAAGGGAAGTTGGATCTTTAACCACAAGCTCAAGACTTCGAAGAAGTATCCATGGTTAATGCTGTACCTCAGAGCTGACGCAACCAAAGGTTTCTCTGGAGGGTATCACTACGATACAAGAGGAATGCTCAAAATCGTAAGTAGAAAATATTTTTAATGTTAGCTTTTCGAATCAATTCCAAATTATTTCATTTCTTTACCTATTCTAGCCAATCTGGCAGCATTTGTCTGCCTCTTTTTTTTTGTTATATACTCTTAAGTGCAACAGATCTTCTAATTGAGAAAGAGTAATATGCAGGCCTTCTTTTCTTTGTCTTAATGACGACTCAATGATTTCTGAGAGCTCAAGGCAAGTTAGTGATTGGGTAGCTGATTAATAATTATTCTTTTTTCTGGAGTAACTTATCAGTTGAGGCAGAGCATCGTCAAACATAAACTTTTCTTAATTGGCATGATAGGGACTACGTCCAGGAGATTATTGCATCATCCTTAACAACTCCCCCTTCTGAATAAGAAAAAAGAAATAGTTCGTCATTGCTCCCTCTGCCTTGTTTGTTTTTTATTTGATAAGTCATCTTTGCCGTTTTCCATTTGAAAACAAACCAGTGGTTATATTTTACATTGAAGCTCCTGTTAAGCTTTGCTCAACTATCCTTCGAGAAACTTGGAAGGATATATCAGACTTTTGAGCACCATTAAGTACTTTTCTTCCATAAATCAAAAACTGAAAGCCAGATCAGTTCCTAATCAGATTAAGACTAGTAAACCTGCTACTTTTCTTATTCCAATTCTTGGAGAATGTCTCTGTATAAAAGTACTTGGTCTACGCGTGGATATATTTTAAATGTTTGTGTTGATCTTCATTTAATGTATATTCACTACACAATGTATGTGACGTCAATTTGCATATCGCACTGGATAAATCTTGAGCCATTAGAATGCTTTCCCCGTATTGCACTATTCCTGCTTAATAACAGCCACTCATTAATGGTCTTTCAGCTTCCAGAATCACCTAATTTCAAGGTTAGACTGACTTTGGATATCAAAAAAGGGGGAGGTCCGAAGAGCCAGTTTTATTTGATAGATATTGGGAGCTGCTGGAAGAACAATGGTGCTTCTTGTGACGGAGATGTGCTTACTGATGTTACCAGATACAGCGAGATGATCATTAATCCTGAAACTCCAGCTTGGTGCAGTGCTACAAGTTTAGGGAACTGCCCACCATACCACATCACTCCAAACAATAAAAAAATTTACAGAAATGATACAGCCCACTTCCCATATGGAGCGTATCACTACTATTGTGCTCCAGGGAATGCTCAGTTTTTAGAGCAACCTGTTAGCACTTGCGATCCTTACAGCAATCCTCAGGCACAAGAGTTAGTTCAGTTGCTGCCTCATCCTATCTGGTCTGAATATGGATATCCGACCAAACAAGGCGATGGTTGGGTGGGTGATGCCAGAACTTGGGAGCTGGATGTTGGGGAGCTATCTAGGAGGCTATATTTCTATCAGGTTAGTTAATTTAACAAGCCTCTTATAAAAGGACTTGTCAATCTGGGTAAGATGGATACCCATACTTGAATTGTTTCTTCTCTTACAGGATCCAGGTACCGCTCCTGCTCGAAGAATTTGGACATCCATTGATACGGGTACTGAAATTTTCATTAGCAACAAGAGTGAAGAAGCAGAGTGGACAGTTAGTGATTTCGATGTTATCCTAACTTAGATCAAAGTTAAATACTTTTCCGTCTTATTCTTCCTCAGATATGTTCAAATTTGAGAAAATGAATCAGTAGTCAGCGAGATTGAAATACAGAGGATGGAACTTGCCAAAAAGCCCGCAAGGGCAGGCGTTCTAGTCCTAGAGTCAGCATTGTGTAATCCAATATTCTTCTCATAGATCAATGATTAATGAGTTTTGAGGCTGAAAGCTGAAAGCATAACATCGTAAGTTTTCTACTAAAACATGATACCACATAAACAATGATATTATTGAAGGATTCTCAGGTGTTTCCTCTGATGTACAGAGATTTGAGCAGACTATAATAAAAGTAAAAGGTAATAACGTCTGCCTATGGATTGGTTATATAATGCAAATATCCTCCATGAAACTGTCCTATCATGTGGATGAGCACATCTTACTGTACCAAATTTACCTTCTAGGGAGCTTCACGGGACCTCGGGTAATAGAAGAGTGAACTTTCTACCCAATTGCTTCTGAACCTGTTCCTTTGGAGAGCAGATCGTTTGCTCTCGTAACTCAATTTTTCCTGTGCCTAAATATTTTCATTCATCCAATTGATTACAATGAATGGATGGATGAGCTTAGAAATAAGGAAGAATAAAGCAGTGGGAATAGAGATATGTTCCCGTTCCTTTGACAACAAACTCACGCTAATAGATCGCTAGGTCTGACACCAACTCTTCACAGCTTACAAAATAGATGGTTGTGGACCTCACGATAGTTAGTAGCGCATTGATGTGTTCTGGCCTTCCAACTGAATTCAGTTAAAACTTCTGCATGACTTTCTGGCCTCATCAAAACCCCAAAGCTACCTCGTTAGTGGGGTGTTGACTACAAGTTGGCAAGATGTGTTTATCGCGTCATCTTTATCTCTGAGCTTAAGAGATGGAATGAACATGAATTCCAGTCAAATAGAAGGGCCACTTAGAAAATTTTCCCATTAAATATCACCTTGTACCGTCTCAATTGGATAACCTTCCAAAGTTCTAGGAGAAAAGCAACTCTTAAAAATGTAGTAAAAATTCAGACTAATAATTCCATTATAATGAAACATCTTGAAAAATGACCTGATGAGACCTTCAAACTATCTGACAATTAGCAGATTCATCCATGACTATCAATTACCCAGAAAGGTATATTCACACGATTAATTTGACCTACACTAATACTTTACGTCATGAATTGTTGCCTATGATCTTTTGCATGTCCTGTTTAGCTATTCTCTACTTTGTTTCCTCATATGAGATTGGTTGGGTGGTTCAGTCTAGTATTCGTTACACTTTTGGTTGTTTGAGGTTGGGCACCACTCCCAATGACGTGTCATCACCATTCTTTGTTTCGCAGGTTATGTCGTGCAAATAACCTAACATGTCTCATCAGGCACCTATTTAGAGACCAAATTTGATCAGACATTAAAATCGAATAAAGAGGTATGATGTTACCCACCAATGAGGAATGTGACTGGGGAATGTGATTGGGGAATGTGCAGGGAGATAGAGTTGGTATTTAAACGTTGTGTATTAAGTTTACAGTTTTACTAATGAGGCACGATTCTCTTCGTAATTGATACTTAGACGCACTATAAGGAGTGTTTACATGCTAGAGTAGTTAGTTAATTGGTGAAGAATTTGACGGTATGTGTAATCTAAACCTTTTTGCGATTTCTATTATAAATAGGTCCCAGAAAGAGCATAGGCCCAAACAAGCAGAAAATTTAAAGATGCGAAATGCATAATCAGGATTGATATTTGGTAACATGAATAAGATATTGTGAGTGAAGTGAACTTGGAAGGACAAACAAAGAGCATGGATAGAGCAATTAGTAGATATTTTCTGCTTTAGTTCTACGATTACACTGCCTCTTTCCTCCCTCCTATTCCTTCATGGATTATATTCTTCTCCTTTTCTTCAACCATCAGAATTAAGAAGGAATCTTTCTTACATAGAAGTATAGAGGTCTTAATTGTGTCATTGGATTAAAATGAGTATATATTATAAATCTTATCCTTTTATAGATTTGAAGATAAGTTTAAAAGCAGCAGTGAATAAGACAAAAATACTGATATTTGAAGAATTTTAGGGTTCAAGAATTGTTCAACTATAATTTTATTAAATTTTATTCTATAAAATTTGTTTAAGAGTAGTATTGATATGTGTATGTGTATGTGAGAGAGAGTACTATTGATGTATGTGTGTGTGTGTGTGTGTGTGCAGGAGCGTGTGCACGCGTGCATGTATGTATACATTCAATTTGTACTCAGTTCTAGAAGTAGTTAGCAAATCTATTTTAAGAAAGCTTTAAACAAAGTTAAAAGACTTAGATTAGCCATAGTTGTATTGTCAGGCCTTTTTGACTGAGAGTGTTTAAGACCTTTATTGTTTGTATCTTGTTATTTGATTGTGGATTTTATTATCAATTTGTCTCGTAATTTTTACTTCTACATTGTAGAGTTTTCCACATTAAAATCCTATGTTTGTAATTTTTCAGTCATAGAAATCTTGTAAGTGTTACTGTTTGGAGCTCCAATAAGTGGCATCAAAGCCTTAAGTATGGAAAGTAGCAATAGCTCTATGATGAAGTTAACATCAACTAACTACTCAATATAGAGACCAATGATGGAAGGTCTCTTTATTGCAAGGATCTCTAAGATCCAATTGATCTGGACAAAATTATAAAAGACAATGTCCCATCTAAACTGGAGAAGATGACAAATAAAGAATGGGAGAAGATGAAGCAGAAGACTTTAGGAACTATTAGACAGTGAATTGATATCAGCAAATTCAACCACGTATCCCAAGAAATAGATCCTTTCGAGCTGTGAAAGAAGTTTGAGGGTCTTTATGAGAGGTGGATCGCTCATAACAAGGTCTCTTTGATTAAAAAGTTTACATGAAGTTGAAGGCTAGTTTCAGAGCATCTCAACAATTTTAAAGACACCATTAACAAGTTGATTACAATGAACATTGTCCTTGATGATAAATTACAAGCATTGTTCCTGTTGAGTTCTTGGTTTGATAATTAGGAAAATTTAGTTATGACTATCAGCAACTCCACTCCCGATGTTATGCTTTCTTTGAGTGTGATAAAAGAGAGAATGTTTAATGAAGAGATTAGGAGGAAGAAGTCGATGTCCACAACATGTAGGCTTATATAGTTAAAAAAAATAGAAGAAGAAGCACGAGCAGATGTCCCAAAGGACAAGGCAAGTCAAAGAACAGGTTGAAGTTGAGAGTTGGCAAAGAGACTAAGGTGTATCACTATTGCACCTAACTTGATCACATAAAGAAGTTCTGCTGTAAATGGAAGAAAGACCATAAAAAGCAAGACAACCTAAAGAATGAAGACAATTACACTAATGAGTAGTGACATCAAGCATAGAAGATAAAGTGCATTGATTTTTTTGACTAGTGAATAACTCCATATTAGTCACTCAGATTTGGAGTGACTTATTGATACAAGGGCATTTTATTATTATGTTCCAAGGAGAGAGTATTTCACCAATTGTAGGAGTAGTGATTTTGGAAGCGTGAAGGTGGGCAATCAAAACTTTGCTAGCATCATAGGAGACATCTGAGTTTAAACCGAGATTGGGTGCATATTGACCTTAAGAGATGTACAACATATTCTAGACTTATAGCTCTATTTGCTATCTGTGAATATGCTTGACCAAGAAAGATACCAACACACCTTTGGTGATGGCAAGTGGAAGCTGTCTAAAAGAGAATTGATAGTTGCTTACGGTGAGTTTTACTACGCGATATAAGACACACTTGAAGATGTATGCTAGAGAATTGCACGCCATTCAAGAAAATACTTCACCGGATTTGTGACGATAGAGATTGGGACATGTTAGTGAGAAAGAGATCAATTTGCTAGCTGAAAAATCCTTATCCTTGCAAAGACTACAATTTCTCTCAACCCCCATGATCATTGTTTGGTTAGAAAGCAGCATCGAGTGCCTTTCTATAAAAAGTATATAAGGAAGGCAAAATTAGAGCTAATGCACTCTAATGTATGTGGTCCCAGAGAGATAAGAGTCTTTGGGTGATAATAAGTACTATGTTACGTTTATTAATGATGTTACAGACAAGATTGAGGTTTCTTATTGAAAACAAAAATTGAGGTGCTAGAAACCTTTTGAAGATTTTATGCCATAGTGGAAAGGGAGATAAAGACAAAAAGTATGGTGCAAGACACGACATAAGACATAAGAAGACGAAACCTAGAACTCGACAACATAACGGTGTTACCAAAAAGATTAATATAACCATTATAAAGAAGGTTCAGTGTGTGCTTCAAATGTCAAAACTACCAAAATCTTTTTAGGTTAAGGCAATCAAAACCACTGTAGACGTGATTAACAGAACTCTTATAGTCCCTTTGGAGATTGACAGTCTTAAGAGAGTCTGAAAAGGGAAGGATCTAACATATTCGTATTTGATGGTTGTTCGAATGCTAGGCTTTATAGCACTTGCTAAAAGAGTAAATATCAAAATTAGATTCAAAGATTGCCCTTTATATATTTGTGGATACAGTGATGAGGAGTTGGCTATAACCTGAAAAAAGAAAGGTTGTTAGAAGTAAGGACTTAGTCTTCTATGAACATGAATTAAATGCAAATCTCATCAATGAAGACAAGATTACATCTAACAATTCATCATTCAATACTGTGAATTTTATCCTTGTTTCAACTTTTGATGATCAGCCTACAAGTGAAGAAGGTGAATACTAGCTACAGGATGATAATGATCAGGGGCAATATAATAGTGATGAGTCACATAAGACACATCATGTGGTTGATGTGAAAGAGGACCATAAGCATTATGAGCAAAGGAAACAACACATTCAAATGTTAAAAAATGTCCAATTAGAGAGAAGAAGCCTTCAATAAGATATCCTAGTTCAGAATATCTCTTAGTCATTATCAAAGAGGAGCCAGAGAATCTTGAAGAAGTTCAATCACTCAAAGTCAAAGGAAAAAAGGCTTGGTGTGGAAGTTGAAGAAGAAATTTTAGGGACTCAAACATGCTGCTAAGAAGTGGTACAAGAATAACGTCGACAAGCTAAGGAAGATGGTTCTCGGGAGTAAGCTTGAGTTTTATAGTAAGCTCATCAGGATGACATTTAAGTGATTTTTTTTTTGGGTGGCATATGTCTCCTCCAAAATGGGTTGAAGGAGGAGGTTGTTATGAGTCTAGCCCCATTTTGTGGATATTTACTTGACTAGTTCCACTAAATATAAACTTTAGATGTCTTAACTATCTCATTAAATTAAAAGGAGCGTATGTTATAAATCTTATTCTTTTGAAGATTTGAAGATTGTAGTTGAATAATACAAAAATACTCAATAAAAGAAATGTTTTAGAGTTCAAATAACTTTATTCAACTATAGCTTTATTAAAGTTTGATTTCTAAAATTTGTTTAAGAGTAGTATTAGTATATATGTTTATGTGTGTGTGTATATTTACACACACACACAAAGTCAACGTACCCAGTATACAAAGTCATAATGTGCGTAGCCTTTCCTTTGTATTTTTACAAAGAGATTGTTTCTATGACTTAAACCTATGACCTTATGGTTACAAATGAACAATTTTACTAGTTCCTCCAAAGCTCACCCTCACCCTCTCTCTCTCTCACACACACATACCCATGCACGCGTGCGCGGACACACACACATGTTAATATATAATACTCAATTCTCGAGGTGGTCAGCACAATTCTTTTGAGAGAGTTTAAGAGAAAGCTAAAAGAGATAGATTAGTTGTAGTTATCTTATGAGGTGTTCCTAAATGAGAGAGCTCGAAAATTTTATTGTTTATATCTTGTTATTTGATTTAATAGATTGCATTGTCAATTTGTCCCATAATTTCAATTCTACACTAAAGAATTTTTCATGATAAAATGAAATGAAAATTTTCCACGTTCAAATTTTATGTTTGTAATTTTTTAGTCATTTTTATTGTTTGAATAATTTGTTACTAGTTGAGTAATATTAGATGTCTTGTGAGTGTTATTTATTTGGAACCCTAACAAATAGTATCAAAGCCCAACAAGTGATATCAAATCAAATTGCATACAAATATGGATAAACAGATTGTATTATTTGGTGGTGTTGTCTTGTTTTGGTCTATTATATTTCCTTATACGAAGCAGATAATTGTGCAGCTCAAACCTGAACTGAAATGTAAACGCATTTGGAAAAGCACGATCAAGTTAAACGGCATCCAGAAATATCATTGAGGCTGAGGTGTTAATTTCTGTCCCCGTTCGATAGAGCGATGGGGAAGGCCCAAGGTCTGTGGTTCTGGGCTGACACAAAAATGCCATTAACTCATTATGTTGATCTTCTGCTACTCAAAAACGGAAGGGGGATTTGTCTGGGTCCTCAGGTCTTTTAAATCAGATTCAAGTTTCCTAAAAGGAAAAAACAAGCTTCATCTTTTGAGTCTCTTAACACAAGACCATCAACCAATATTTAGTAATATGAAACTCTGTATGGGTGACTCCAGTGGCGTCAAGGTATAGAACAGGCTAGTGGTAATCAAGGCCCTGGAAGGACAAGCGTGTCTACTGTAGTGTTATCCCAATTTAGACGCAACTGTCTTCTTGCTAATTAAAGTAGCCAATGTTAATGTTTTGTCGCTTTGTTAAGATCCTCCCCCCCCCACGGAAAAGCATCTCGACTTGTCAGAAGGGAATAAAGAACTACAGATGTGATCCTAAATTGCGTCATGTTCCTAGACCCTATATTTGTGGAGCAAACAAGCAACATCTGAGATTAGCAAAATACGGAATTAGCAGAGAGGAGAAAATGGCAATCCTAAATTCAAGTCCTTATTCTGAAACAGATGCAGGAGGAAAGTTGTGCTTTACAAGTTACAATTATCTGAATTTCACTTGAAAACTTCGACTTTACAAAGGAAAAAGTTACCTTCATGAGCTACTGATAAAGCTTGGATTTTATGGCCCTATCATCAGCATTTTCCCTGGTAGGATCTTTAACAGGGAACAATTCTGCTTTGATAACTTGCCATTGGCTCCACCAATCAGCTTATGTTCATTTGTAACAGCATCCTGTATTACAATTGAAGTTCGTATCAAAGAACTGATTGTGAGCATTTCCGTTTCCACAGGATCAACGATCATTCCAGAATTTAAATATGATTGCCACACAAGAGTATGAACAAAGCAAGACGCCATTGACATGAAATATCCATCTCAAGACATCAAAATGAAATGCTAATGTCCTACAACATCCTCAGACTTAACCTTCAGGTCACCATGTAATGCAAAAAGCATGTCTCACTCTTTTACTTTTTCGGTATAACAGAGTCCTTTTAAGCCAAGGATTTACCTTCCTAATTTGAACTCTAGTAGATGAGAAAACGTTATTACCATGTTATCACTTAGACTAATCCCTAATAGCTGGTAATGTACACTCTTTTATCCAAGAGACTGGAGGATATGCGACTTCTGAAATTAAACGATAAGAACAGGAGCAACAATCCATGAATATGGGCACTTGGTCTCTGTTGATAGGTCAACCAAACCTATGAAACTAAACACCCCTATTAATTACGGTAGAAAACCAGAAAGAGACTGACTATGGGGTTGAATTAGCATCCACAGAGTTTGATAAAGAGCATGCAAGTTTCTTGACTAACGCCAAAATGGATTAAACTGAAAGCTGTAGAGTTTTAGACCCAAATCTCCGAAGAACCAGACAGAGGACAATGCTGCCAGGATGAAAACTTTGAAATGGAAAATTTTCTTTTGGTTATTATCAGTCAATTACATAAATTAACAATGGATTCCAGGAATGATCCTAGATAGTTCATAGAAACTACCAAACAGTTGAATTTTGAACCAACATATAGTAAGATAAAATTAGGTCACTGCACAACACATAAGAATTGTTACCGCTTCTTCCTCGGGCCTGCTATTGGCCGTGAAAGACAAAGATATCTTCGGCCAAAGAGAACTAAAATTTTGTGACATTCTTTAGGAAGGAATGATCCAATACTAACCAAAAACGTTCATGGAAACATGATAGGACAGGCTAGACAAACGACAAGAGAAATCAAATCAAACTAATGAGCAGGTATAATAAGCTTTCCAATTCGTATCCAGAGAAATTAGCACATACTTGTGATCTTCTTCGGTCCAAGAACAGGGTTGTGCACGGTCCACTTGCAGAAGACTCTCAGATTCTTCTCCAACAAGTGCATGGTCCAATTTGCCAGACTCAATACGTTGCAAATCCTCCAAAAGAATTACATAATGTTTTCTAACATCCTCTGCACTCTTGTTGCCTCCAACCATGCTTGCAACGACCCCCCATCGATCCGGGTCGTCTTCATCAACCACAGCAAGAGCCATCTCAAACTGCTTGTTCTCTTCCCAGCTCCACCCATAAGACCCTTCACCAAAATCGCCCATGTCAACAAGAACAATGACCAAACTGGGAAACAATCCTTTTCTTTAGTCTTGAACACTTTTCTTACGACTCTTTTCGGAGGAAATAAGGGTGACCCGGTTGGTCATTTAGATTATAATATTCATCGAAGAAGTGTGCGAATCTCGTCCTCCAGTTTGTTTGATTCCCTCGACTAGATTCTAACACCCCTGAGTTTTGGGGAGTGTGTCAGATTGTGTGTTAATGAACTGCAAAAATCTTCTTTTTTTGTTTGCTTTCTGAGAGACGGCCTGCGGCTGTGTCAGAGACAATTGGCGTTGCTTAGTTTAGATCTATAGGCGTAAGCAACTGATAAACCGAACATAGAAACTTACAACATAACTCTCTTTACCTTGAGGTCCAATTCCAAATACGGAAACCAATAATCAGATGGAGACAAAACTTAAACACTTCATTAACCATATGTTGCAAATCTTAAAAGACCCAGAATCTCATCGTTTCCAAAGTCTTGCATTGGATTCCAATTGTTGTTAGATCCGGAACTACTGGCGTCACATGTAAACTTTTGTTTAATGCATCTTTTAATTCCTTTAACCAATAGTGGAAAGGAGCCAACAGATTTCATCCCCAAGCCAATCACCACAGTTCTATTTCCTTCACATTTTCCAAACTTCTACCTTGCAAGTAAAGAAAAAGACTTTTGCGGTTAGGATTACCCAATACATGATTTTTTGCGATTTCCAAGCAATCCCATTTCGCGACTGGTCATTTTCGTAGACCTTTTATATTTGAAGAGGACTTGGGTGCAATTTTTGTTGAACCAAAATGCTCACATAAAGGAAACCGGAAAAAGATTTCATCTTTTTTTCTATTTGTATTATCTTATGTTGACAGAAACTAAGCCAAACCCGCTTTTTCATTCATCTTGTGTCGAAGGTAGGCGTTGCTCGAGTTAGATTGGTTCACCTGTCTCCTTCAGTCCGGACAATACTGGACCCCCCAGGATTTGCTCTGCATCTTCAGGCATTGCCCATCGCCTTACAACACTTTCATCGTCTTTGTATGGACGAGGAACCATATTAGGACGTTATAAATATTTGAAAATGATTATTTAGAATCTATATATATATTTAAAAATTATTCATTTCGCACAAGCAAAATATGGTATTCTATTCTTTTCATAATGTTATCGGTACAATGATCACGTCTAGTCCTCTGGGTTATTTTCTTTCATGATTAGACATTTAGCTTTCTTCCTACTGGCTGGGGTCGGAGTAAATTCATGACTTTCGCTATCCAATTAAGTGCGGGGGGTCATCCACACACCTTTTAATTATGTGACGGTGTGGGGTCAAACTCAAAATTATTGCCTGTACATCTCAAATTCTGCTGCACATCAATGTTACAAAAACTTCTCCTATTACCAAGACCTCAAGGTACATCAACATTTCTGTCAACAGCTGTTTATTGGGTCTAACATTGCAATCTGGAACAGATTTCAGAAGCCTACAAGGTGTACGGCAAGAAAATCAATAACATTTCTGTCAACCAGCTGTGTATTGGGTTTTACATCGCAATCTGGAATTGATTTCGGATAGCCTACAAGGTGTACGGCGAGAAAAACATGACAGCTTATATCAGGTTTCTATTCAAAGAAAGGCAGTAATAAGTAAAACATCTACCACTGCTATGCACTCAAAACCTGACGTGATCCTTTGTACTCCTTCCCTGTTGCCCATGCACTCATATAAATAGATGGTTGAGATTTGTAAGATATAAAAAGATGGTTGAGATTTGTAAGAAGAAAGAGGATTTGAGGGCCTCAAAACAGGCCTCGAGTAGAACGAAAAAGTTCAGTCAAGGGTACTGAATGATGCAA
>JANSVA010000004.1:6070946-6085764 GCA_025504915.1 Erythroxylum reticulatum
CCTAATTGGACTTTTTGTGAATCTTAGAATGTCACAATTTCATAGCAGAAAATAAACTCTCATGATTAAATTTAGCACCTCTCCCAAAGATAACTCTTGAAGATAAACAAAATGCCCCAAAACATTAATTCAAACATTCCAAATGATGTAACAAAATGCCCCAAAACATTAATTCAAACATTCCAAATGATATATCTTTAGAATGTAATGATTAACACCTCATCAGCTTGGGGAAGAATAGCAATAGAGACTGCACTAGTGTGGATACGGCCAGACTTCTCAGTGACAGGAATTCGCTGCCACAAGAATAATATATGATTTTAAACAGCTATAACTTCCACAAGTGACGCATGCTTGAGACAATGAGCAGAAAAATACCTGCACTCTGTGAATTCCACTCTCAAATTTAAGTTTCCCAAAAACACCAACCCCTGAAATTGCTGCACTAGCTTCCTGCACGGGAGATCAAAAAGTTTACGAATGAGAAAACAATCACAAAAATTAGCTCCGCATCAAATTCTAGGGCTTCAAATATAATCTATTGTCAGTGATGAACAATCAGAAACATCAGTTTTAGAGATGGCCAATCAGAAACTAGCAAAACAGTATTTAACAAGCAATGAAAGTAAACCTTGTATCCCCTCAGATCAGACTCCATAATTTCAACCACTTCAAATTTCCAACCTTTCTTCTGTGAATATCTCTCATACCTGTTACAGCTTATACAAGATCACCGTTTTCAAAATAAGACTCTCATAATATAATCCGTGTATGGCGATGCAGCTAAAAGTGTTCAGAGTCTTACATTTTGAATACGTCTATTGCAAACAGAGAAGCTTCTTCCCCTCCGGTTCCTGATCCAAAACTTTGTCAAATTCAGAACTGTAAAAATCAAATTAAAAAGGAACAAGAAAAGGAATACTGATAATAGAAACAAGAGGATAAACAGAAAATAGAACTCTAGTTTGATACTAATCTCCAAGGGGATTTACCTGCTCTCACTTCCAGAATGCAGTCCCTCTCATCAGCATCATCCTTTGGAAGTAAAGACTTGAGAAGCAAATGTTGAATTCGTTTCTCTTCTTCAGTAGCCTGACTCAGTTCCTCATTTGCCATTCCAAACATGTCTTTGTCTTCGGTACATTCAACCATTAGTGACTTCAAACCATCTATCTCCTAGATAGTGAGATGAGAAAAACTTTAACGAGCATTTAAAGGATGACAAACCCTTACGAATCAAATAAGTTGTCAACTACATTTCCATTGAAAAGGAGATGCAAATCAACAAAGTACCTTCTGCTTCGTCCTCAGCTCACTTATAAGTTCCATTGAGTCGCGTAGTTTGCTGAGCTCTTTATTAGCCTTTGAATACTCAGCTGGCGAGGCTTCTGGCTTTAAGCAACACCAGAATATTCGACATTACTTAATACTCTTATAAGAAAAGAAGTTGAAGAAACAACTTCAAAAACAGAATACGGAAGAAACAAAGAAAAAAAATTATGGATCAATCAGAATAACCCAAATGACCTTGTTTAAGAAATTCTCAAGGCAAGCACTTCTGTGCTCAATAGCCGATAACCTTCCCTCCATGATCCTGATGAGGTCATGTGATAACTCTGAATGCAACTCTGGTATTAACACAGAAAACAGTACCAGAACAAACATATTAAGAAGTGATTAAATTTTACGACTTTACAAAAATTTGGAGCAGTTACATAAACACAAGCATGGTACCGGTAGAATAGGAGCGGAAAACGGACATAGAAGCATAATCTGCGATGTGGGATTGGAGAAAGGTGGTTGCTTTAATAGAAGCTGGATGCGAAACTGCAGAGGCAGATTGGAGTTGGTTGTTTAAAGAACGCAACATAACACTGAGACCCCATTTGAAAACTCCTCCATGTCTGCTCATGGTGGTCAGTTCAGGCAGAGTCTGGTAACGGAGACAGGGGGCAGCGCCGCCTATATTCTTGCTTTTAGCTTCCAATTTGCACTGGTTTCACAATTTCTCTTATCTGATGATAAAGCAACGTCGTTTCATAATCTCACACTGAAATAGTACTGACCAATAACAGCGTAAAATTACTATTATTCAGTGTGGGAGCACTCGCATGTGAGAGAAGATCAACGGTAAAAGAGTAACGAACGTGGCATTAGTTCAACGCTGTATTAATGGCACCCGTGCATACAAAAATGACCAGTACAACATTGTAATTTAACAATATTAAGAAGCACTTGAGTTCAGGTAAGGAAAGAAAAGCAACAACGGGAACTGAGTTACAGTAAATTTTCTGGTATAGGGATTGGATTGGATTGGATTGTTGTCTGTGTGTCAAGTATAGTACAACATTCGGTAAACAAATTTTTGTTCTTCTTTTTTCTTTTTTTCCTCATTTTAACATTTATATTATTAGAATAAAAGAAGAGGACGAAAGTATAAGGCACAACTAAGGAGAAATTTGAAGGAGATGCAGGGCGATGAGGCGAGGGTGTTACTAGGCTTGCCTCCCGACTCCCACCCTAGCACTTCTCAGGTATGTATGTAATCACCCTTTCCCTTAATTTCTTCCAAAACCCATCTAACTTTTTGTCTCTCTTTCTTACTTTTCTTTCTCAAGTTTCATCTTTTCTTACCCATGATATGCTGTTTTATCCTATCCACTATTTTTCTCTCTAGTCTAACAGCTGCTAGCTCCAGGGTAATGCCCTATGTCAATGATCAAGTATTTTTATTCACGAGCTCATCTTTATTGGTACTCAAGTTCATTGGTTGAATTGGCCGTCTTTCTAGATCATCTGGTTTATTCAGTTGATTAAAGCTTTGCTCTCCTTTTTATTCAATTACAGCTTTTGTTAACTGTTGCTAGTCAATCCGGTGTTTCAACAACTCGCCATAGATGTTGTTTGTATAAAATGTAGACTCTCTTTCTCTCGTTTTCTTGTTCTGTCACTAAATTGAAATGGGTGTTGTAGGTTAAAGCTGCTTATAAAAAGAAGGTATGGGAATGTCATCCTGATCTCTTCCCTAACCATGAAAAGGCTCGTGCCGAGTCACACTTCAAAATGGTAAGCTTCATCAATTTCCTTTTTTATTCTTTATATCATGTAAGAACTCGATTACGAGTTTGATAAATTTGATTCTACAAGTACTCCTTTATGACACTGGCTTCAAAGAATCCAGTCATCACATCAGGATAAATGTAGCTATAGTTGTCTGATTGGACCAATAAGTTGCCTATTCCCCATTTTTCTTTCTTCAATACTAACTGTTAAACTAGCAACAGCTGTCTCTGAGCATTTTAATTTGATTCTGGATTGTTCACGATAAAGTTAATGTTTTCTTGACGCCCAATTCGTCTAATCTAAAGATGCATTCATCTACAGGTTTCAGAAGCTTACAGTTTCCTGCTTCCAGGTGATTCTCGTTTCTACATTAGATGAAGGGTATACGTTAAACGATCATGGTTTGCAAACTCTTAAATGGTCTACCTTAGCCTATTAGATGAACTTGGAGTTTTGGACTAACACCTGAATGCTTTTGACTTTTGGAATTTTTAGTTTTAGATGTAGATTTGTCAATTATGTAATGCCCCATAGTTTAATATTGCAATATTGATATAAGTTGGAGAGAGGTTTTGTTGTGTCAAAAAGGTAAACTATGTATTAGGGTTGTTTCCTCCTCTTGTCCGGTGCACAATATTGGCCTCAATATTATTGCTCTATAATATACTGTAATTCGGGTTGTTTGGTAAATTATGTAATTAGTGTCATCCTTGTGTCTGGTAAACTACATAATTAGGGTTGTGTCCTCCTCGTGTCTGGTGCACATGATTGGCGTTATTATCTTTCTCTTATACTGTCAGGCTGCTTTTAGATGTATCCACTACATATAAATCTTTATTGATGTTAACATATCTGGCAAAATGACAGCCATAGCCTATAAAGTTGCTGCAGTTGTGTTTACTGCCAAATAATTGAAAAGATGGCTCCTCTTTGATCGTAAAGTTAAGTCGTTCATGGATGGGAGCATGGAATTGCTCAAGATGAAAGGGAAAGAAGGCCAAATGAAATTGTTTTGCGAAAATTGGCAGTGGTGGGACAGTTAGGGAAGCTAGAGTGTTTGGTGAAGTTACTCATTTTGATAAGTTTCCCCAGGAGGTATGTTTCAATATGAGAAAGAACCTGAAAGGAAATGAAGGCAAACTGAATATGAAGAAGCTTCTTTAGCTTATCACTCAAACAGTTGTGATGACAGGGTCATACCCCTGGCTGTTTTATTAACAGAAGAGTGGGGAAGTGATTACTGAGAAAATTCTGGTTACAAGAATTGCTCCTCAATCATTAGGAATTGTGGAGCCTGGCTTGTATTGCTCAAGATGTAAACAAAAAAAGAGGTAATACGTAACTACTGTAATCCGTATTGTTTTTTTTTTGGGTAAGTTACTGCAGAAGTCAATTACTGGGTATATAAACCAGGTTTAACAACATCTAAGCGAGGATCCCTGGGGAAGTTGCTTAGTGTGATAAGGCTCCTGAGGTAGTATATCTTAAAATCAAGGAGAATGTAAAGTGGCAGCAAACAGATCGATGAATTGCAAGCTTGATCTCAAAGCGGTATCTCTTTTCTACATGCACTCATATAATGAGGAGGAAGAGAATGGCAGGAGATTGGGTTGCTGCAAGTGAAAGTAAGGATTTGCATATGATTGAGAATAAAATTTGAGATAACAATATCACAAATACAAGGGCAAACCTCCTGGTAGTAGTGTTTACGTTGGTGAACCACCTTTAAAGAAATCGAGATTAGAATGTCTTCTTGAAATCATTTGAAATTCAGACATCATTACGTTATAAGAATGTAACAGGAAAGGAGGTGTCTTAGAAAAAGTCGTCACTTTCCTTATGTTGAGAATATATGCTACTAACTGAACTTGTCAGAAACAGAATTAAATATTAGAAAGCGATTGCCAAAACATGGGGCTACTGATCGCTCTGTATTTGAGACCCAAATCTTGAGCACATATACTTATGTAACGTGTCTGAGTTCATAAGGTACAAGATGCCCAACTAGAAAGGTGGTAATTTGGATGAGTTTGCAAACGATGATTTGAGTGGAAGTCACACTGTTTGCATAATGGTTGATTGTAAGAGCCGTTCTAGACCATTAAAGACTCCAACTTGATTCGTTGAATTTGATATGTTTGCCATTGCAGGTGCAGTGGGTGAAGGTTCAGCTTCAGGTAACTGTATTACTTGCATCTCGTTTTCGTATTACTTCTTCTGAGCTATCTTCTTTAAACTTTGCTGGTATTTCTCATGATTAGGCGTATATAGTCGAGTTGTGAGGACTGGTGTTCCTAGAGGAAACAGGGGAAGAAGTAATCCTACCTTCATTGGCATCCCTTTCCTTTTCATAATACTGGGTACAGTTGGGCTTGGGGCTTCTAGTGCCACTAGGTTGGTAACACTTTCCAAAGGAGTCACTCCAATCCTCGTTGATCATCGTCTGTTCTCTGTTTGAAGCTTTGAACATATAAAAGCACTCTAGTTCTTTTAATTTCTGCTTTTCAGGGCTTACAAAAAACAGAAAGAGTCGAATCCTTCGCACAACCCTTTTCTTCCTTGACAAGTTGAGAATTGATTGGTTTACATTACTGTGTGCTTCAATCCATTGGAGGTGGAAGCCTTGACTGATTCGACATTACCAGAATTAAGATCTGGAATAGTAATCTCAAGCCTGTATTTATTTATAGTTTTTTTCCTTTTGTTTCAAAATTTGTAGAACAGCTCGTAACTATATAATGTTTTTATAGATTTGAAACATATTTCTAATGGCATTAAACACAAAAAGATTTGTTTAGTAATGCAAGAGCAGTTTTCCAATGTGAACAGAAATTGGAAGCTTGAAATAGATGATAAACAAATATACCGTTCATGAACTAACTACAATAGTGTCGGGTTCATAGCTTGATAAATTCAAGTGTTTTTTCCTTTCCATGCACTCAGGCGTAAGATTGAATATGCACCTTATAATTGACCCACTTTTAAAATGAATATTAATCATAGATTTGTAGTCCTTACATGAGTGTTCAATTTTTGTCAAGGTAACTGATTTGCTGTACCAATTCTATACCATCAAAGTAGATAATATCATAATTCACAAAATTTAAGTCCAGAAACGCCAGAATAAAGAAAATCCCAATATTTCATGGAACTGAGAAAATTTCTGACAATATGAACCCATTCACATCTACTTACATCTAAGCAATGTTACAGATAGGATAGAATCAGTCCAGAAGCTGGTAAATAATTACGGCAGAAGCAGAAGAAATTAAACCAAAAAGGAGAAAGGAGAAAAGGTAAAATTGTATGGTGCGATTTATAGGCTCACACGTTATGAACAAATCAATCCATAGCATATGATGGAAGAACCCCGGAACTAGTCCAATAGTTTACCACAACCTTCTTACAACCCTTCCTAGTGCTTGCACAGGTGTCCAATTGTGCCCACATTGCAGGAAAAGGAGGGGGATAGGGAGAAAAGGCTATAATCTAGGACCTTTGCGATTCACCAACAGATCCAAAGATAATCAAGAGCTTGGTGTATCACCAGCAGGTCCAGGCCTGGCATTTAACAAAGGCTGGAGGGCTTTGACCACAATGCTCATGTTCGGCCGGAAATCAGCTTCATATTGAACACACAAGGCAGCTACCGCAGCCATCTGTTATAGAAGATGAATATAGGATTCAGAGAAAGGTCGAATAACACCTCATATCTACAATTTTTACTTCAGGATTCCTCCCAATGGGGAGTGACTACAACAAACACACAGCTGCACAGGTTTAGACATTAGTTTGGTGAATGAAGCTGAAAACTTAATCCCATACAAATGTAAGTGGACAGAGTTGGAAACAAATAATACACGTGCTATTTCTTCAATAAAAAGAATATCATTTGGATGATTTGATTAGCTCAAAGCTTGAAATGTTGACGCACCTTTGCAACTGCCTTCGGCGGGTATTCTCCTTGTAGTCTTGCATCAACACATTGTCTAACCTTGTCTTCACTCAGTTTTGGTGTGGCCTATACATTACGAGATTTAGTAATCAACCAGGATTCCAAGAAACAAGGAAAAGAAAGGAGGAAGCTTTTCCCCTTTTCAAGAGCTTTTATCATAAACTATTGTCGATTGATTGAGAAAATCAGATTAGTACCCATGTCACCAGACTCTGCTGTCCACGAGGTAATGTGTGATCAACTGGTTTCCTTCCAGTCAGAAGCTCGAGAAGGACAACACCGAAACTATAGACATCGCTCTTGGCATTCAATTGTCCAGTCATTGCATATCTGCCCAACAGTATAAAGAAAACAGTTTTATCTATTAAGTAGCATTCAAGGTGTTCACACATCCAGATATAAATTAAGGAATGTCCAGTAACTTAAATTTGACCAAAAGGGAAATAAGGAAAATGAAAATCTAAATCTAACATAGTGGAAACACAGAACTAGGCCATCAAATGAAAATCTCAAAAGGATGATTTCACGTGTACCGAGTCCCTTTGTTTCCTCATAACAGTATATTTTTAAAGTGAGAGAAAAATAATGAACATAGCTGGAGAAATCATCACGAAAAATAGCTTACTCAGGTGCATGGTAACCGAAAGTTCCCAAAACACGAGTGGAATGGAGACGTGCAGCCATATCAGGAGCTTGATTTGACAAATC
The DNA here is from genome assembly GCA_025504915.1 of Erythroxylum reticulatum. NCBI lineage: Eukaryota > Viridiplantae > Streptophyta > Magnoliopsida > Malpighiales > Erythroxylaceae > Erythroxylum > Erythroxylum reticulatum. Next base: position 6,078,673 of record JANSVA010000004.1, read on the forward strand.
AAAATCAGCAATCTTTGCAACATCATCATCAAAAATCAGCACATTGCTGGACTTAATGTCACGGTGAATGACATGAGGATCAGCCTTTTCATGCAAGTACTCAAGACCTTTGGCAGCACCAACAGCAATTTTTACACGCTGTTGCCATGAAAGGACGGGACCAGGTTGAGCTCCTTTAACACCTTTCCTCCCTGCATTAACAAGATATCGACAAAATAAGGCAGAGATTACTCAAACATTGCAACCAAGTTTTCACTCTTGAGCTAGTATCATAAATCTGCCTTCTCAATTCTCAACATCTATAAGGAATAACTTATCTTGAAGCTAAAAAATGAAATCATGTGCACATAACAAAAGTTTACATGGTTAGAAGATCTATGATATCTTTCACTAGACAAGCAGGCGTTCCACTGGCCCTCTTCAACGGTAAATAGGTACCACTCCTGGTATTAAAGTTTGTTTTACATTGCGTTAAAGATCCCTAGTAGAAGAACTGGAAGAAAAACACAAGCATCCTTTGCCCAAGTTGTCCATAGAATCATTCATAAAGACTTGAACCGGGTCAAACAATGGACTGAAAATTGCAGAAATGATCTACTAGCTCTAAACATAATAAACTTTTCATCATATTAAAAATGAGATAAATTCACAGCACATATAAATATATTTGTAAGCCCAAATCCCTGTGTACTTGAAGTAATGAAGCATGGCATGATTGGGGGTACCATGAAGAATATCGTGAAGAGATCCATTAGACGCAAACTCATAGGCAAGTATACGAGATCCTCCATCAACACAATAGCCCAACAACTGTACAAAATTTTCATGCTTCAGCCTCGACACCCTAGAAACCTGAAAAAATTGGACAAATATTACACATTTAGAAGAAAATAAGAATATGCTGATAGAAAAAGAGCAATTTTCAGTTCTCAACAAACCTGGGCTAGAAACTCATCATCAGGTTGTTTGCTGGCATCTAGTTTCTTGATGGCAGCAGCCTGACCACTCTTAAGAACCCCATAATACACTCTTCCATACGAGCCCTCACCAATCAACGCATTTGTCCCAAAGGTGTCAGTAACATCCTTTAGTTCATCCAACGTTATTGGAGGGACTTCGATGGGCTGGATTTTGACAGGAGGAGCACCCTTTGGTACAGCTTCTGACCCACGGAAACCGCCAACATTACCTGCTAGTAGAAACACAGCTTGGTTAAACAAATAGTTAACTAAATTCTATACATGACATCTCAAACGGAAACAAAAATAATACCTGCTGAGTTCTTAACAGGGTAGGGACCTCCACTATCAGCAGTTTTATGGATCTCATCCTCTGCACAGCAGCTGAAGCAGCTCATGATTCAATCAAACCCTTGAGAATTCCTCTCTCTGCTTAAACAAGCACAAAACGAAATCTAGTTCAAATCATCTCCAACAAAGGAATGCAATTTTCACAAGCACACTTGTTCATGGTCTGGGCACTAAATAATCCCATAATTCGTACTCGTTCTCTCTTCTTATGATTTCAACGACAAATCATGTTCAGAAGGCGAAAAAGATGGGGAAAAAACAAAGAGAAGCATAAAAGCTTCGTCGGAACTCCTTATCGAAACAGAAACATCAAGGAGAGAGATACGCAACAAAAATCAAATGAAAGGTAACGAAAATAATAAGCGTGCGTAACACCCACTGCATCAAGTACAGTTTGCCGATTGGATCAAAGAGACACAGCAAAACAAAATCAAACGCCGTTGAGTAATTGGAAAGCATATAATACAAAACGAAAATTAAGGCAAAGTGTCGAAATTCAGTTGATTGATGAGAAATGAAATAAAGTGAGCAACTCACTGATAGATAGTGGCGAGCGTGGGGGAGAGATCTGGGTCGAAAAGCCAGCCAAGGGGAGGAGGATAAGGGAGTGCGACGATTAGAGTAAAAGTCTCCTCTGGGCGCTTGTTGACTTCACCTGAAATCGGGGGAGTTTAGAGAACAATAAAAGGAGTTTAAACGCGGAATTTTTATTTCAAGCACAAACCGCCGACTTGATCCTTTCCTTTGTTTCTTTTTACTTTACTTTTTCTCTTCCTCTTTAGGGTTAGGTGAAGACCAGAAGAAATTGGCTTGGCTGATTCTACTCTACTGCTTTTAGATTGACTTTACCACTTTCGCAAATGAGGGTTCCTATTATGTGAGCTTGAGTCCACAATACTAGATTCGGTGTTTTAGATGATTGGCTAGCTGAATGAGGTTAGCTCTAATCTAATAATAACAACAATAACAATAAAAGGATTTAGTAATAAATAGGAATTACTGGATTGGTGGTACCTTGGATATCAACTATTGGCTCTTTCGTTTCCCCTTTTCTTTTTTTTTTTGAACTTTTTGTATTTCAAATGCATTGTTCTTTTGATTGCCATTTTCTAGCTACTGATGTCCTTTTAGCTGGCCTAAAAGATGAGTACCAGCATAAGAAACAACCTGGTAATGGTTCGCTCCCATCTGGATTTGTCTTGTATCAGAAAATGAACTGGCCCATGAAATTTGGGCTAACCATTTGGGGAGAGGAAAGAAAAACAACACGAAGCTTGGTGAATAGTGGCTGGTGAGGAATAATGTGTCCACCCAGAAGCTAGCACGTTGGCGTTGTCCTCTTATATGACACAGACATACAATGTTTCAGAACTTGTACTTAAATCCTCTCACTTGTCACGCTCTAAGTTAACTTACAATCATGGTTTGAAGTTCGTCTCAAATTGTTTTGGGGAGAGACTCAGAATTTTGTTCTATATATATATAAAAATAATGCAAAGCTAGTGAGTAGTGAGCAACCAATCATGTCATCATATGACTAGATTTCGTGTTGAACATGACAATTATTTGGGCCGAGACAGAATCTGTATTGATCATTACAGAGGCAGTATGATTGCAATTCTTCATGGCTTGGACATCACGTTCCTAAGATTCATAGAGTCCGCCCAGCGGAATAGTTATATCTCTCTTGTCATCTGTCGTTAACAGATCCGCAAAGCAAACACATTGAGTTGGAAAGTATCTAGTCTAGTTCCTAATTCCTACCTCGTGCATGGGTGGGTTTGCGAAGAATATATCCACCCCACTTCCTATGTTTTTTTCTTTTTATCCGCAAAACTGCTTGTACCGGATAAGCTTTTCTTGTTCTTCTATTGCGAATTCAAACAGCTATATTTACAACACCCTTTACTTTAAGATTGGCTATATTTTAATGACAAGTAATGCCGTAATACTGCAATCTTTGGCCAAAGCTCCTTACGTTGAGGCATTATTTCATGTATATATATATATATATATGTTTGAAATTGAAATCAATCAATTTATTGTGAACGATTAGAGGGCAGGCGGTGAAGAATATACGCGTTGGTCTTGGTCGGGTAAAGGGGCTCGTGTCATGTGGGTGGTTCGAATTCGATAGAGACTATGTGGTGCAAGCTATGGGCAGCTGGCCGAGGGAAATGGCCGAAAGATCAGAATCAACTGGTTGGGGGATCCACGGCTCATGTGCCCACCACCGACCCATAACCACGCCACTTTTCAAAAATTTTGTTACAACAGAGAAAGATATCAATTTCTATATAACTAAATTGATAATTAAAATGTTTAATCATTACTATTTATGCATGTCAAAGTGCGAGACCTCTCGCCAAGAGCGGGTTGGATATATTTTTAAAAAAATTAAAAAATGACGTTGATTTTGAAGTTTTAGTCAAGCCACGAGCCGTCGTGTGCTAGATTAGGTCAGACTGGGCTGGGTTAAATTTGATATCTCTATTATTATTCCATGCTTAAATTAAATATCACATGTCTTATTATAAGGAAAACTTGCAACTATTATTTCTTTTGTACATAATAATTTTTTAGTTACTTTCTAAAAAAATTATTTTTCAGTTACATTCTTTTAAATAAATTATTTGATTGTCGTAATTTAAACCTTTTAATATTAATTTATAAAATTTAAAATGATTATTTACCCCTTTGAAATTATTTTTTTATTATTCATATCTTGTGCCATTTTTTTTAGTTTTAAAAGATTAACATAACAATAACTTGTTATTGTAAGATTCCTATATTTTCGAACAAGCCAATATATGATATAAAAAACAAAGATTTATTTCTATTACATCTTGTGTTATACATAATTATATTAAAATGCATTATCAAAGTAATGAATTATTTAATAGATATATTCAGAATGAATATCAAATTAAGAAAAGTGCAAATGAAGATTCTAACTTCTTAAATGAACTTTGATGTATAAATTTCTTTAATTATATATTCATATATTTTATTTCCAATCATAATGCTAATTAATTAATTAATTAATTTAAGAATATTAAAATGAATGAATTAAAATTTAATATTATCATTTAATTGTATAAGTAAAAAATAAAAAATAAAAGATAAAATCAAATATGTCTTTATTTGTAATTTTCTTATAAAATTTAATTAAACATGTTTTTTAAACAAAAATAGAAAAAAATTAAAAAATAAACGTGGAATTAAATTGAATTTTAAAGGGACAATTTGATTCTACTTGTATTTATTTGTTGTAATTTTCAATTTTCATTTTCAATTATTTGTTTTTGAATAAAAACAAAAACCTATTTAGTTGTAAATGTTAATGTTTTACATTTTAGATAAAACTTTAAAATAAATTATTTTTACTTAAATAAATTTATTTAATCTCTTATATAATATTTATTAACAAATTATTAATAAAATAAATATTTTAAAATTTATTCATAAATTAAATTTTATTTGAAATATATTTAAATTATTAAATCAAATTTTATTTGAATATTTATATATTTTAAATTAAATTATATACAATTTAATTTAAAAATTAAATAAAATTAAAATATTCATAATTTTATTGATAATTAATTTAATTTTATTAAATATATAATAATAATGTTGAATTAAATTATTTATAATTTTATTAACAATTAAATAATTAAATAATAGTAAATCAAATTATAAAAAACAAAACAGAAAATAAAAAAATTCATAATTTTTAAAAGCCGGAAGAAATCAAAATTAAAAACAAAAATTAAAAATTTAAATAAAAATAAATTTGTTACTGGATTTAAAAATAAAAATGTAAACAACACGCGCTAAATTTTAACCAGCTCTTCGTCCGTTGGTTTGTCCATTATTAGGACTTGGTGGACTCGGTGTGATCTTTGCCCACTTTCGCTGTCATGCCTGCGACCTGCCGCCTGCTTGTTGCCACTAACTCTTTTTTTTATTTACGACAAAATTATGTAACAGCTCTCCCCCTAATTATGCTCATTAAAACTGTTACATGCACTAAACGAGAGAGAGACTTTTGCTTGCACCAACCGATCAAGTTAGAATTCTATTAGAAATTAGAAATTTTGGTTTTTGCAGTGTAATTACAGAAAAAGCAGATTGGTGTTACTGTCAGTATCTGCTTGATTTAATAACTTTCAATAAAAATTATATCTGCATGTTCTGCACACTCAGATCCTCTATCTCCTTCCTACCTTATCCCATTGAATTTGAGCCATTCATATAAATAGATGAAATTCAATTAGACAAAATAAAGACAAGAGAAAGAGACGGAGGATCACATCTCGTATTCTTCAGCCTATGTTACTGTCAATGTCTCATTCTGCTTAAGCCCTCTTAAAGACATGATTGTACGATTGTGATTTGTAAAGGTGGGAGGAGAGGTAATTACGATTGTGATTTGTAAAGGTGGGAGGAGAGGTAATTAAAATTTGCTCTCTTCTTTTGGTAATAGGTATCTGAGATTTACTCTGATGAGTTTGAGAGGTGCATCCTTAGTATGTTTACTGAAAAAGTAACCAGCATGCAAACAAACTGACTTTAATCGCAACTATCGCTATTTCAAGATTACATAATTCTTCAAGAGCTCCCGACGATAGTTATGGAACTACTACATCATAATCAACAAAGTGTCGTGTACCGCCACTCCTTACCTAGTTAGCTTTTAGCTTTTTTTTTTTCCTTGTATCAAAAGAAATTGACAACTTTGAATACTAAGTTAAAAGAGTAACATAAATAAGATTTGCTGTCATTCACTTATTGGGAAGATGGGAGGACAAGGGTGGGCTGTCTGCATTCATTTTGTTTCCAAGTCGCAACTCATTTTACTTTCTTTTTTTTCATCGTCTGCTACGATACACGTCATAATTTGGACTTAACTGCCTGTCGTTGACCTCAAGCTATATATAAATTGTTTAACTACATATATTTTTCACTAAAAATGTTATTAAAAGATATTTTCCTACATTAAAAGTAAGATTTCTTATACTTTCCAACATTTCAAAATGTAATATAAAGAAACAAAAATATATTATTATTGTATTTTGTGTTATGCATAATTATATTAAAATACACAATCAAATTAATGAATTATTTGACAGTTACGTTAAAATGAATAGCATATTAAAAAGAACGTAAATAAAAATTCAAGTTCTCAAATAAAACATAATACCACTCTAACATAACTTGGAAGTATATCTCAAATACAAGAAGCAATTATTAGAGAAATGTAAAATGATTATATAAGTTTTAATTGAATTATGTTTCTTTTTAAAAGTGATATTATTATTATTATTATTATTATTATTATTATTATTATATTTTGAAGCATTATACTATAATAAAAATATTATATTAATTAGAATGACCTAAAATATTTTTTATATTTTATAGAATTTTATTATAGAAAATTGATGTATAAATTTCTTTAATTATATGTTAATATATTTTCTAATGACAATGAGAATGGGTTAATTTAAGGATAAAAATTGATGTATTAAAATAATTAAATTAAAATTCAATATTATCATCTAACCGTATAATTAAAAATAAAAATAAAATATATTTTTATTTTCAATTTTATTATAAATCTTAACCTTTAATTATTAATTTTTTTATAGAGGGATGGATTATTATTATGTTGATACTCGATTCATTTAGCCATCGGAGATCTTTACAAGATATGTATATATATATATAAGAATCAGTTAGTTAGTTAGACTACCCCTAAAAGGCCTGAAATCCCACT
>JANSVA010000004.1:6093536-6113363 GCA_025504915.1 Erythroxylum reticulatum
ATGAATGCAATCTAATCTAACGGATGGGAAGAGATAGAGTTAGATTCTGTGCAGAGATTCCTTATCTTGTCTTGGATTTTGTGTGAATATGATACGAATACTAATTAACGGTTGAGATGAATGCAATCTAATCCAACGGCTAAGAAGAGATAGAGTTAAATTTTTTTTAGCAGAGCTTCCTTATCTTGTCTTGAATTATTTACTATATAAGGGAACGAATCACTAGCATATTGTTCTTTGAACCCTTCACCATATTTGTCTACAACCATGAGTACTAATGCTAGTTCTTCTCATATATCATCCTCATCATCGGAAGATGAATTGGATCTCACTTCTGCAATATTAGCCTAAAACAAAGCATTACTATCTGCATACACCAATAACAACCTTGCAATAGATTACTATATGAACAATATAGTAAACCAACCAAAGCATAAAGGTTCAATCTCCGATTATAGAGTAATTTATCGTGATCGTGCTGTAGCAGATCAAAGATTATGGGATGATTATTTTGCAGAAAATCCAAGATATAATGTAGCAATGTTTTGCAGGCGATTTCGAATGAGTAGGAATTTATTCCTACGACTTGTCGGTGCTGTTGAAGGTCATGATGTTTACTTTATGCAACGGAGAGATGGATGTGGTAAACTAGGATTATCTAATTTACAAAAAGTAACAACAACATTTCGAATGTTGGCGTATAGTGTATCAATTGATTCAACTGATAAATACATTAAAATTGGAGAATCAACTGCAATTGAAAGTACGAAAAGGTTTTGTAGAGCCATTATGGAGGTCTTTGGACAGATTTATCTAAGAGCACCGAATGCTAATGATGTTGCAAGACTGCTTCAAATTAATGAACAATGAGGTTTTCTAGGGATGCTAGGGAGCTTAGATTGCATGCACTGGACATGACAAAATTGTCCAACAGGTTGGGAAGGACAATATAGTGGATGTAGTGGATTCCCAACTATTATACTTGAAGCTGTAGCTGATTATAATTTATGGATATGGCATGCACATTTTGGTTTGTCAGGGTCAAATAATGACATTAATGCATTAGAGGTATCTCACATGTTCGCAAACCTTGCCAAAGGTATAACACCTTCTGCTTATTATGTTATTCAAGGAAAAGTGTATGATACTGAATATTATTTAGCTGATAGTATTTATCCAAAATGGTTTACTTTAGTACAAACCATTCATGATCCACGAGACCCAAAAAAGAAGATATTTGCGAAGACGCAAGAAGCATGCAGGAAGGATGTCGAGCGTGCATTTGGAGTTCTCTACTCAAGATTTGCAATTATCAAGGGACTAGCATATTTTTGGGAAAAATCCGTATTACATGATATTATGTCAGCATGCATTATAATGTACAATATAATCATTGAGAATAAACGTGATACTCAAGCGGTCATACAAGATTGGAGCGAAACGCCAGCCCCTGAAATTAATATCAATAGAGACGATACAGTTATATTTCAAGAATTCCTTACTAGACATAGGCAAATTAGAGATAAAGAAGCTCATTATGAACTTCGTAATGTACTGATTGAACATTTGTGGGAACAATATAGAAATTCAAATGATTAGAGGTTAAATGAAAAATTTTAATCAATTTATATTTGTGTATGTTATTAATTTATTGTTATAATAATATTAAATATATAAAAATTATTGTATAAATATAAATTAATTTAGTTAATAACTAAATTATTATGATATATTCTTTGAAAAATTTTGGTGTAAAAATTTTAGTGTAAAACTTTGGTGTAGAATAGTTGGAGCAACACTAAATTTGGTGTAAAAAGACTATAAGAATATTTCATTTTATACCAAATTTGGTATAATAGTTGGAGATGGCATTAGTGGTTTCGGGTATTGCAGAGTCACGATCGCATGGAAAAATTCGTGCGCAGACATTAAGCTGTCTTGTACCCTACTACATAGGCATTCATTAGTTCAAGGAATGTCAAATGTTTTATATTCGTGGATAGATTGGTAAGGATTTATACAATTGAACATACACAGAAAATGGAACTTTAAAGTGTCCACGTTAGTGTCCGTCAGAAGTGTCAACGACTCCTCATCAAAATGTGGGATCACATCGATCAAGATCTTTTATAGGCTACGAGTGACAAGTTCCATTTAATTGAAATTTCGGGACCTAGAAATTATCATGTTACTTGAAGTGCAAACATAAACATAACTGGATTGCCTTAGTTGTTCGAAAACAATAAAATATGGGCAGGGCACGAGGCTGTTATACGTCTTACTGTCAATCTTGACGCTGCGTTACAGGCTAAAAAGGGAACATGGTGCATTGCCAATGCCAAGCCATGGGCCGACTACATGCGGCTTAACCAGAACACAGAATATAGCTGCAGTTAGACTGGAGTTGGCTGTAGGCCAATACAACCAGGGGGTAGTTGCTTCCTTCCAAACACCTCCATGAATCTTTACCACAAGGCAGCAGGAGAGCACACACGGATTGCTAGAAGTGATTGTTAATCAGAACCCATGTAACTGCCAAGTGTTCTTTGTTGGCACTAGCAAAAGATAATAGACAGTATCAAAGTAGATTTGAAAAAGCATTCGTGGAAAATGCAGTGCTGTTGCAATTGTAAGATTACTAGAATTTGTATTTTACTAATTTGTTCACTTTATTAGTACATCAATCCTATTTATTATAAATAAATAAAATTTCTAGAGAAAATATATTAAATTCTAAGTATATAAAGAGTGTTTTTTTTTTTTTAAACAGAAGATGTTTTTTAGAAATTACAAAAGGTCTTTTAGAACATGCTAAAGGTGGTTTTAAGAGCATAAAGAGACTTTTTCAATACCTCCTCTTAGTATGTTGTTTTAAATGGTCCTTAAAACTGTCAAACTTAATTTTGCTTAAGGCTCTATAAGAACATCAGTTGGCTGGTTTGAGGTGCTGACATATTCCATTGGAACTTCTTGTTTTATTTACCAACTCATAAATAATGTGATATCACAATTCAATGTGCTTAGGCCTACCATAGAAAATAGGATTCTTCATCATTGCAATAACAGTAAACTGTTATTGTAGGACTTTCCTGCTTCTATTTTAAGTCTGAAAGAACAACGATAGTATTTGTTGCATACTCAGTCTCTCTTGAAGACAGTAAAACAATATTCTACTTTCTAGAGCTTCAAGATATTAGTTTTGGAACAAAGTAAAATAAGTAGCCTGAACTATTGAAGTACTTGGTGTTGTTGTCATATTTACCTAAATTAAATCATAAATTCTTGTAATAAAAACAAATATAGCATAGGAAAGTAGGGATAATTCTTACGAGAAATTCTGGCTCTTCAACTGTTACAAAGGAAATATTTGATAAAATGGGGGTTGCGATGACACAAAATTTTTTAATAAAGAAAGAAAAAGCATACAAGTAATAAAAAGAAATTATCAATAAAAGAAACTTTGGTTTATGGTGGCTTCTACTATTGAAACTACAATTGACCACGTATAGTAAAAATAATTATTTCATCATTCATATATTCGATGAGATATTAAATACATGTCTTTCCTTAAAATTAGCTTATAAAAAATACATAATTCAATTAGCTCTTACTATTTAACAACTTTAGAAATGATTCACAATTTAATTAAACAATAATTTTAAGAAAATAAAGAGTACCAAAGCGAAATAACACAACCTCCCTGGTTGTATTTAATCTAGTTGAATGTTCTTCCTAAAAGTTAATAATTTCTGATGCTACAAATTAAAAACTCCTAGTAGCTACAAAGATTAAAGGAATTAAACTTTTACGTAATCAATGTTTAATTTATTTCAATAAATAAACTAATTGCACGTATTAGAAATTAGTAAAAAAATATTCATAAAAAAGAACGAAAAAACAATTTAATATATGAATAGATGAAATACTTTGTAATATGACCTAACTATCTCCCAATTTACAAAATTCCAAGGGCTTCGACTCTCATCAACTAAAAAAGAAGAAGAAGAAGCCAATAATGGCTATAGTTACTAGTAACATGTAGTGAAGAGAAATTATACTTACATTTACTAAAGAGAAGAAAAGAGAGTTTGGTAAAAAGCTGCAAATTAAAGATGGAAAACTCGGGATGATCTTCCTCTTTATTTTGGTCTTATTTATAGTCACTTTTTCCCTATGTTTTGTTGAAGTTAGCATATTCTTGTTGTAATTCTTTGGCTCCAAGAAATTATGAATACACTGAATGCCATTTAGACTTGCTCAAGATAAGGTTTAAACAAAATTTGACACGCTTTTCTAAAATATTCAAAATTTGAAAGTTAGAATTTTTGTTGAATGTGCACATGCCTAATCCTTAGAAACATTGTTGTCAGTTCTATCCTTCTAATTATTCCTTATTTTGTGGTTTTTTTTTTTTAAGCTTTAGATTTGTCAAGGATTATTTGAATACAAAAGATAAGCTAAACTTTAAATAGAATTAGTGATCACACAAAACACAAGGGAATTAATATTCAAAATAATCAATTTTAATGATCTTATCAAAATTTCCCATAATTATTTTTTGTCGTCGTTAAGTAAACCATATCTAAACAAAATAATAATATCAACATAGATTCATCAATCCATTTCTCATGAAATCAAAGAGTTCGTACACTTTAAAATTCTAGTCATTCAAGATTGAAGCAATAACACAAATCATAATTAATCTTCATAAGGAAATATGCATAAGGATTAACTAAGACATTCTCATTCTAAAAAATGCACAAAGTTTTGGTGATTTTCTTATGGTTATCAACCATTCTACTCATGTGTTTAATGGTTTAATGCCTCTCTTAAAATCCTCCAATAAAAATATTCTACCATCTACTTACACTAAATCTCCACCACTTAGAGTATACACATGTATAAGTCAAAAGGACTTTATTTTAGGTTATAATGAGTCTTGGATTAAAGGTAATAATCAAAAGGTAAAAAGGGTTAGAACCATAAATATTACCAGGGCATCTAAACATATATAGGGAACAAACTTATAAATTGGAACCGTGATATTCAACTCATTTAAGAATGGTTAGTTACTTCATAAGAAGGGGTTGCCCATTGGATTTTCTTACTATTACCATTCTTTCTTGTTCTTTTTTTTGTAAGTGTATGAATAAACAAAATAAATTTGAAACATAACATAAGGCTATAGTGACAGTATAAGCTTCACATCCCATACTCCCAAGAAATACTCATTTGATTCTCATATTCCTATATTCCCATTCTTGAATTTGCAAGAGATTTTTTTTCCAAACACCCTACTAAAAATTATGGTTAGGTAAGAAATTTTAAGTAGAAAATTTGGGCTTATAACACATTTTTATCATAAAAGAAAGATTATAGCTTAAAAGAGGCTAACAAGGGTTATTGAATTAAGGTGGCTTTTTAAGCTAAAGGTTCAAAAATAATAAAGGCCTTTTTCATTCTTATGCATGCATATATTAATGCAGTCTTGAAACCATTCCAAGTAGGTTCTAAAGAAATATTCACATAAAAGAAAACACACTCCAAAGGAAACATATATTGATATAGTAGTTTCAATCTTTTATGGCTTAAAATCCCATAAGTTATTTAAAATCACCTTAACCTCACACAATGCCTTATTGTTTGATCATTAAAGTTTATAAAGTACATAATTCTAGCCAGTTTAAATGGTCAATATATTGGTACTCTTATTCTCAAACGATTGAACCCTTTAGCATATACACAATCCAATTATTGAAAATGAATTTGATGAAACTGTATAATGTAATAGTTTAAAACTATCTAATAATTATGGTAAAGTAAAGCAAAATCATGCATCTAGATAGAAAATAAAACAAATTAAGTAAAACATGCTTTTACATAAAGTGGAATAAAACATAACTAGACCCTCCTCCCCATACTTGAAATAAGCATTGTCCTCAGTATAACATGCAAAGTATAGAAAGCAATAAGTGAGAGGAATTCCTTGAATATAGGGTTAGTGGAAAAAGAGGAAGGGATATGTTCCTATTGGTTGCTAGTTAGTCATCCTATGGCTACCGTCCTATTTCATTGGAAAGTCCTACAAGATGGAATAGTTAAATAAAGTGGAATAAAGAAGAAACTGCCATCAGATTGCTGTGTGATGATGCACGTCCTGTCTAAATAATTTAAATCCAAAGGTTCTATCCCATGAGCAATAAGTATGTTGGTGTTGATAAATTAAGTAAATTTAAATTAATGGAAAATTGAGTAATGTAAGAAACAAAAAATTTAAGGTTTTTTTTTGTTGACTAAAAAAAATTATGTAAACAATCAATAACCTAGCTTCATTGTAGTATTTTCCTCCATCGATTATAAAATAAATTTGACTTTAGTTAAAGTCCATGTACTGTCCCTTCTTCATAAAAAGTTATAAGCAAAGAAATGTTGTAATTACATGAATACAAATATCTTTAAGTATGAACTTTTTGAAGCACTTAGGTTATAAGGACCATAATCAATAGACCACTCATTCCATAATTTAATAGGTTGAAAATTAGAAGAGTAATCACATTTTGAACTTGTGAATGATTCTTTTTCAACATTAACTTTTTTTTTATAAAACCCATTGTAATATTACATTCATCAATTGAAAAGGAAAACTCCATTCCCATCATTTTGAATTCAAGAATCCCTTTAGTAAATAAGTTAAGTTCAATATCATCATTAAACTAATAACTGTTATAAAATTCATATGTTAATTAAATAAAAGTAGGCATTTTCACATTCACATAATTATGCCATCGTACTTAATCTATGAAAGCATCAAAGTCTTTTAGAATATTTGATTCTTCCAAGGTTTGAGTATGAACATACTTGCAAGAACAATTTATTTTTGTTTGCATAATTCTTCATCCTTGGTCTTTATTTTGCTCATCACTGAAAGTATTGAATCATACGATTTTAAGCTTTAATTTACTAGCAAACTCTATTTTCTTTCCTTTTTATGTTCGAAAACACAACAATGAACCTCTTCGTTATTGTTCAACTATAGTGAATGAGTTAGGGAATGGGTTGAGGAAAGGGTCGCAAGAGGCACAAAAAATTGGGTTTAGTTACTTGTTGTGAAGGTATATGTGTTTTTTTATGAGGCTAGTGCCTGGAGTAGTTCTTCGTGGACCAATTTCTGAGCTTGTGATTTAGGTCTTTCCATGGGAGATTCAACCTTCTTTATAGTTATCTAATTGCTCTTTCTCTATCCTCTAACAAAATCCAATTAATACATGTAGAAAGATTAATTCCTCTAATGTCTGCGATAGTCCATCCAATTGATGTTTTATGATTTTTTAATACTTAAACTAGTTTTCTTCTTTCTTATCATTTATTTTATTAGAAATAATAGCAGATAAGGTCCCTTTTTCTCTTGGATACATGTAGTTTGAGAGAGGCTTTAATTATTGCTTTGGTGCATATAAAATCAACATTATAAGTTCTCATTGTGCATTTCCAAATCAACATGAAGAACTAATCCAATCAATTTTAACTCCTTAAAATCATTTAGTTTCACTACATCCTCCTACAAGTTAAGGATGAAATTTGATTCATTATTGTCTTCAAAAAGTTTTTCCCATGTGGCTATTTACAACTCATCTTTTCCTTCTAGCTCAAAAATATCCTTTACTAATGAATATATTAAATCAATTGCATAAATAGGATAATCAATATCAGGGTACTTCATTGCATTATATAAATTGAATTGCACAAAGAACCTATTGAATTCCATAGTTAATATACCATTATGAACATTAATTTTTTTTTGGTAGCTTTAAGAAAAGCCCTTCCTATAAAAATAGTTAATGATTGATCATTATTTTAGATGTCCTGGACTAAATAATTTGGAGGAAAAGTCAATTTATCGTTAACTTGAACAAGGTCATTTTAACTATCTCCTTAGGATATGCATTAGATCAATCAATACACCAAATTTTTGCAAAGATCTAAGATTTAGTAAGTCAAATAAATGGAATATGGCATAACATTAATGGATGCTCCTAAATCTAACATTGAATTTTAAATTCTAGTGCCATCTATCATGCAAGGAATATCAAACATACCTGAGTTCTTACATTTTTCAGGAAGTTTTTTTTCAAATAATTGTCAAAAAATTTTCTCCTACCTTAATCTTTTCACATCTTTTGAGACATTGCTTCTAATTTTTCAAAAATTTAGTATAGCAAGAAAATTTTTTAATATCATTAAAAAGTGGAATATTTACCTTGAATTTTTGAGAAGATCTATATAAGTTTGAATTACGATAATATTTTTAGTTATGTACTAAAGCTTTAGAAAAATGAGGAACATATTTATATTTAATTAAAGGAGGATTTTTACTTATCAATTCCTTAGGAGTTTCGATTTTCGCCTCCTTTTCTTTTTGTGATATCATACATGGTGTTTTGTTTAAAAGCTCTAATTTCTTTCTTCTTCTTAGTAGCATTGTACAAGCTTCTTGTTTCGGATCTACCACCTTTTGAGATGGTAATTTACCATAATTGTATATCTCTAAATGGTTAATTACAGAAGCCATTTGACCTATTTGACTCTCTAAATTTTGAATATTGGTTCTAGTCTCTTGTTGAAATTTAATGGTTTTAAAAGCTAACGTTTTAATAATGTTTTTAAAAGACAAACTTAAATCGGATGTTTGAGCTTGATACACTTGTATAGGATAAGGGGATAACCTGTACTGTTGAAAATTAGTCATCAGTTGATTTATTGTTACATTACCATATCAAAAATTGAGATGGTCTCCCCAATCATGGTTGCTTATGTTTGAATACTGATTGTATTAACGTTAATGCTATACTATAAAACCTCCTGATGCATTTACTTATTTTATTAAATCTTTTTATAATGTTAGACATATTGATAGCTTGTCGTTAACTACCAAATAATAAATTCCTAACTACCAAACTATGTAGTAAATGGTGAGCTAGGGTCAAACCATATAGAGCTAGGATGCAAATGCTATTTCAAATGTTGCAAACAAAAGAAAACAAAACACCCTGAAATGATGAAAACGAAGCAGCTAAGATGCAATAAACATAAATGAAAAGACAAACACAAAGCAAATTTAGAAAAAGACTAATAACAATGGTAAAGAAGTGGGTTGGAGATATCTTCGGAATTCCAGGATGTTCATTGATCCTTGAATCTAAATAAAAGGGTACTCTCATCATGGTGTTAGCTTATGGACTTGATGAAGCTCTCGAACCCTTAATTTCTTTAAAATAGGCAAAACTAATAAGCTCTAGAAATGCCCTAATCTCCACTATAGCCTAGAATAGGCTTTCTAAGTTTAATAGCGAAGACACGTTATGTACTATGAAACAACTAACTTAGGCCACTTACTCATAAGCTTGGAAGGTGTAGCCTAAAGGTATAGGATCTTAGATTAATTGATTAAGTATCCTGACAAATTTAACTAACCTATTGCTACTTCTGAGAATGACTATGGCATATTACATATCACAAGCTCAACCTTAGCCTTCGATTAGAAAGTTACCTAAAGGGTGATCAAACCTATAAGCAACTCCTAATTCATGATGTTTATCCTAAACAACTCCTAATTCATGACATTTAGCCTAAATACCAAACCAATTTAGACTTACAAGCACCAATTCAAAACAAGTTCAACTCCATTCTCACAATTTCGATCCCTTCATCCTTATAATATCTCCATACCCCTAAGTAGTCTAGCCACACATGTTCATATTAAGCAAAATAGACATTAAATAAACAAAACTCATACTTAATAAATAAAACCAAGGATGGAAATTATAAACGATGTAATAAAAACCAAAATTCAACACTAACTTAATAGAAATCAAACCCCTTATGCCAACAAATAACTAATCATAACCCAAATTACAAAATCTAAACTAATTACATCAAAATAAAAGTTCCAGCACACATAAATTGCACAAGAATCCAAATTAATATGTCATGAACCTAAGAACACGCATAAATCCTAACTATTAAGCACAAATTAATCAAAAGCATCACAAATGAGCAAAAACCCATAACATAAATCATTAAACATTCAAATATCCAATAAATTCAGACTTGAAAAGGCACATAAATAAGCTCAAATGACCAAGATTAAAGTTGAAAAAGTCAAGGAATAAACATCCATTGATATAACACTAAGGTTCCTTGCAGAATTCATAAACTTAACTATAAAATCCATCAAACATTCATTTTAAACATTGTAGGACATGTAAAAATATGATTAGCACTAAGAAAGCTTTAAACTAATGGAATGAATATGAAAATAAAGCATTGAAACTGAGAGAGAATAGCTAAACTTATGGAAAGTAACAATAATTTCTCTGCTTCTCCTCCTCTCTTCTTGGAGTTTTTCCAAAGTTGGAAGAATCTAAGAGCCCTTCTCTCTTTTTGGAGTTTTCCCAAAAGTGACAGATTGGAGAGCTTCTTTATATGTATTTCTCTTTCTTTATATAGTATTTTCCATTTAGGGTAAACCCTAGGGTTTTCTAGTGCCTAAAAAGTCCAAAAAGTCCCTTGAAAATTAGAATCCGAAAGCGATCCTGCGTCTGTCTGTGCGTAGACCACAATCCAGTTTGTTTTCTCTTTGTCATGATCGTGGCCTGTGCTTGAGCTTCTATCGTGGGCCTGTGTTTTGGTTCGGACCTCCTCTGAAACTCCTCCGAATGTCCTGAAATACTAACGAATCCATCACGACATCTTATATTGACAAACTTTGTCAAATTTCTTCCTTTTAGCATATATTTGTGTTCAATCCTTTAATTTGTATGTAAACACAAATTAAGTATTTAAACACAAAAATATGATTGAAAAGACATTGAAATGCATAAGAAAATATAAGATTTCAATCCTATCACGTATATTAGTTAGGTGTCAAACTACCAAACATATCTTGTATGTTTTTATCGATTCCATTTTTCTTACAACTAATAAATGAATAAGAGAAGTTAATTCATTGAGTTTCTTTCAAAAGAATAAACATTTACCTCATTTACATGTCGAGATGAATAGTCTAGTCTATTCCCAAATTATTACAAGTTAGACATTGTGTTAGATATTAAAATATGATGCACTTTAGTTGTTTGCCTACTAACGCTCCACCACTAGTGTTTATAATCATATCTTTGTCAATTGATAGAAGATCTTAATGGAAATATTGAATAAGGAGTTGGTAGCTAATTTGGTGGCGTGGATAGGTTGCATATAGCTTCTTAAAATGCTCCTAATACTTATACAAAGTTTCATTGCTATATTGTCTAATCTTGCAAATTTAATTTTTGATTTTAACGACTTTTGAGGTTGGAAAAAATTCTTCCAAGAATAGTTGTTTCATCTCATTCCAAGTGTGACACTTCCAACATGTAAATAGTAGAGCCAATCATATGTGTCATCCTTTAAAGAGAATAGAAAAGTTCTTATTTTTATTAGCTCATTGGTAACTCTATTTGGGTTTATATTAATACATACCACGTGAAATTCCTTTAAATGTTTGTGAGAGTCCTTTCCTACAGAGCCACGAAAACTAGGTAAAAGATGGATTAGTCCATATCTTAACTCAAAAGTAGTGTTAGCATCTAAATTTGGAAAAGTAATGCAATGAGGTTGTTGATTCATATCTGGAGGCACAACTCTTTGTAACATTCGATTGTGTGCCCTATATTTTATTATTTCACCATTTATAATGTTTTCTAATTTTTTTCTTTAATTTTTCGTGGTTTTTTTATCTTCAGATTGTAATGTAAATCAACTTGCTTTGAAGATCTTGTAATGAACATACAAACTAGGAATTCCTAGAAATAGTGCCAGCTTTTAGTATTATCATCGTTTACACCTAAATTAAATCCTAAATGTCTATAATAAAAGCAAATGTATTATAGGAAAGTAGAATCATTCTTACGAGGAATTCTAGTTTGTCAATCGTTATGAAAGAAATATTAAATAAAATAGCGGTTATGATGATATAAAATTTTGTGATAAAGAAAATAAATTAAAATTTGAAAATAATAAAAATTATTAATAAAACAAACCTTGGTTTATGGTCGCTTCTACCAACTACGATTGTTCATTAAAATAAAATGGAAAACTTGGGATGCTCTTCCTCTTTTCTTTTGGTGTAATTTATAGCCATTTTTCCTCGATGTTTTGTAGATGTTGGGATCATCCTAATATGTTTATTTAATTTTAAGAAATTATAACTTCACTGATTGTCATCCAAACTTGGTCAAGATAAGGTTTAAACAAATTCTAACATGTTTTTCTTATAAATTCAAAATATGAAAGTTGCAATTTTCATTAAATGTGCCTGTGTCGAATCCTAAAAAATGCTATTGTTAGTTATATTCCTTTAACTACACATTATTTTAAAGTTTTTTTTACTTGTTTAAGCTTTAAATTTGACAAGGATCATTTGAGTACAAAATAAAACCTAAAATTTAGGTGTAAAATAAAACCTAAAATTTAGGATAGATACAATAATCACACATAAAACAAGGGAATTAATATTCAAAATAATAATCTTTAATGGTTTTATTAGTGCTCTTTGGATCATCTAATGATCTAGCCTAATCACTATTAATATATCCTACCAATTTGCTACCTTCTTCTTCACTATATTTAATCCAAAGTTTCTTTGTTCCTTACAAGTAACACAATTTTCTTTTTATAGACTTGAAATAAAGTTTGCTTAGAAAATTCATGAATCTAAAGGTAACTCATAACTTGTAGGATATTAGATATAGTATTAGTAAGATAAAGTAATGACTCCACTAGGCTTTTAAAGATTTTTAGATTTGCATTATTTATTATATCATTGTTCTCTAACTTCTTATTTAATGCTAAAGTAGTAGGCATTGGATTGAAAGACTCAATGCAAAATTTCGTAAGCAAATCTTCAATATCTTTTTTCCTGAGAGATGAAAATCTCCCTTTTAGATTGATTTACTTGCATACCAATAAAATATTTCATGCACCTAAAATTATTCATCTCAAAATTTTGCATCTTAATATGTTTGGATTCATCAGCCATCCTTAAATTTGTGCTAATGTAAATTAAATCATCTACGTATAAACACACCATAAGAAAGTCATAATTATTTCCTATTTTCATATAAAGAGATTACTTATTTTGACTTCTGAAAGAACTATTTTGTTAGAGATATGATTCAATCTTTATGACTTATTTTGACTTATGAAAAAGCCATTGTTTGAGATATGAATCAATCTTCATGTTCTATGGATGTGGGACTTGCATTAAGCTATATAACACCTTTTTATTGTAATAAAATGTCTTATTGACCTCAACAATGAAATCTTGTAGCTGTTCCATATATACTTTTTTTTCTAGATCACCATTCATAAATGTGAACTTCATATCAAGATGAAAAACTTGCAATTGGGCATCTATAACTAGAACAACTCTAATAGTTTCATAAACAACTAGAGCAAATATTTCATCAAAATCAACTCTAGACTATTGTGAATAGCCTTTTGTTACCAAACAAGCTATATGATTTTCAATGCTTCCATATTCATCAAATTTTATTTTATACACAAATTTTAATCTAATAAAATCTCTTCTTTTAGACATGTACACAAGCTCCCATATGTAATGTTTTTATGCTAACCATATTTTGATTAATTGCCTTTCTCTATACTATTTTTACAGTTTCATCAAAAGACTGTGGTTCATATGAGAAGAAAACAATATTACTTAACTCATACATATCAATTAGTGAAAACACCTTTCTTAAAGGTGAGAGATTAAAGCATCAATTTCAAGTGGATTTAGTGAATTAAAGAACTTAAGCTTTCTCTTGCAATTGACCCGTGTACAATTTCAAGCTTTTGAATATTAATACATTCAGAAAGAATATACCCTTCAAGGCTTTTGGATTCTTCATCTTTCCCAGTCCAACTTTGCAAACTCATCAAACACAACATCTTTAGATGTTTACAATTGATTTATGTTTGGATTAAGAAGGTGATAACCATTGGATTCATCACTATAGTCAATGAAAATAAATTTTTTCTTTCTTGTTAAACTTGTTCTTGTTACAAGAAATGTTTGAGCATAGGCAATATAACTAAAGATTTTTAATTTATCCACTGTTAGTTTGTAACCACTTTAAGCTTTAAAAAGGGTTTTTATTACAAACTGATTTTTAGGTGAATGATTAAGGATATGAAAAGTTATATGGACAACTTCAACTGATAAGAAATTATAAAGGTTTCAACCTTGTAACATGCTCCTTGCCATTTTATCAATTGTTCTATTATTTCATCTAGTCAATCCTTTTTATTGAGGTGTGGAACAAATAGTCAATTGTCTTTGAATTCTATTTTTTCTTATCATTTAAATGTCCACTTTGTCTTTCCAAAAGATAAAACAAATAGTAAAAAGGTGGGAAAAAAACATATGAATTTTTCTCTAAAAAATACAACCACACCATTCTTGTATAATCATCAACAGAGAGGATAAAATATCTTTTGTAACTAAGTGACAAGATCTTTGATGGTCCCTAAATATCAGTATGTATAAGTTCTAAATGAGCATGTGCCCTCTATGAAGATTTATAAATTAAAAGATGATGCATTTTTCCATAAATACAACCTTCATAAATATTGTAAATTTTATTAATTTTAGGTAGACTAATCACCATCTTCTTCCTCTTTAAAATTTATAGCCTTTGATAATTAAGATGCCTATAGAACAAACGTTAGAGGAAGGTTTCATAAAATTTTTCATTTTTCAAAATTGAATTCTAATTTTGCTTTTAAAGAGGTTGGAAAAATACTGTTAAATCATGTTTTTACCTGTGCAACAATTTATTTGTTTTTCTTATTAATGTAGTGCACAAATTATTGTCAAAAATTAGTTTATAACCCTTCCTTAGCATCTAACCAACTCTTAAGTAATTATTGAAAATACTGGGAGCATATGAAACATTATGCATGAGTTTTTTTTCTTACCATAATCTTTGGATTAGACTACTTTGATGATCTTATTATCACTAAAAAAAATTTACCTAAGAAGAATATCCTTCATCAAGTTCTTGAAATGCTTTCTATTCGTCTTTCATATGTTTGCTATATTTATTATCATTATGTCAATCATGACGATTTAATGTGCAGTACTCATTTGAGAAAATAAACTTTATTTTCCTTTAAGAAATAGTTGTTTTTTTTAGTTTCTTCATTTATATCATTTTTATGTTGGTACCAATAATTGTCTGAGAGTGATTTAGGATTTACTTTTCTTGCATCTGAAGCAACAAATTTTTGATTGGCGATTGGATCTTTTTACAAATGATTTTACTATTATGACTTTTATTATTTTGGTTGCAATCCTTATGATTTTTATGATCTTTACTATGGATGCCTTAGTTTACTAATCACCATTTCTTTCTTTGGTCTCCTTTTTTAGAATTCTTCTAAAAAAATTTAAATTTGGATTGGAATGCTTGTTCTAAAAGTTCTCTTCGAGCATCCCATGCCCATATACTTTTAATGATCCTATTAACTCATATATAGAAAACTGGAATAAATCATTGCATTTTTCAATAGTTGTAACTACGTGGTAACACTTTTGTGATAGACTCCTTAAAATCTTTTATACTATTCTTCTTTCTTTAATGGTGTATCCACTACTTTTTAGTTAATTTATAATTTTTGAGGTTCTTAATAAAAATATCGAACTTTTTTAGATTCCTTCATTTTTACATTTTCAAATTTTCTCTAAAGTCTCTGAATTTTTGATTGCAATGATTTTGTTAAATCCTTGAAACACTTACTTCAAAACATCTCATGCCTCTTTTTCCTTTTCATCTAAAAAATTTGGGATAAATTGGCTTGCTCACACTTTGTTGAATGACTATCAAGATTAATGCATTTCTTCTTATGTTCTCCTTGAATTCTTTCCCCTATACCTTTGTGATTATCACTATGAATTTCCTTCTTGAGATGGCTTTGGATAACCACTCTATATTATTCCACAAGGATTAAAAGATAAACATTGTCTCTATTTTTCAACTATAATAATAATAATAGCGTTCTCTATAGAGTATAAGAATTTGATATGCAAAAATGGAGAATAACATGTTAGATGTCATAATTGCTTAAGAAAAGCTTTAACTCCAAAATTTGTTAGCACTAATGGAAGATAATAGACAATTATAATGAAAATAGATTGAGAAAAATGTTTGTAGAAAATGCAGGCTTACTACTAATGCAAGATCTTTTGTGTTACTAGAACTTTTGTTTAACTAACTTTTTCACCTCATTAGTACATTATTCCTATTTATAAATGTTAAACGAAACTTTTAGAGAAGGTACCTTAAATTTTAGGCATACAAAGTCATTTATAGAAAATATGAGAGGTCTTTTAGAAAATATAAAAGATCCAAAAATGCAAAAGAACACTGGAAATATAAAATATTTATTAATCATAAAAATTTCAAACTTTAAAAAGCGGCGATAAAATGTTGATAATTTTTAATTTTTTGTAAACGTAACACGTTGATAATCTTTTCATTAATATTGTGATGTGGCACATTAGCTAGTATCTTTTCCATGTAGATAGCACATGAAATTAAATTTCTACATCAGTAATTAAATTTTTTAAATAAAATAAATTATGAAAAAACCTATCTTTGTTTTCTGTGTACCTCCAACACTTCTTACCACTATCTAGCTTTACAAGCATTGAAATCATTTTCTCTTTTGCCTCTCCCTGCACCAAATTCTGCTTCTTATATTCTTTTTTATGCTACTGCATTGTCATTAAGACTCTACTGCTTTTCTGCCTAACATTGCATCGTTGCATTGCTAGTTAAAAGCTTTGTCGCTGCATTACCACATTGCTATTATCTATCATTGATGCAACATCAAATTTTCAATATGGTATCTTCCATTTACATAATGCTTAATCTATTATTTTGTTGTTGTTTCAGGTGTTTCCTTTATATTGATTTGGCGTGCATGTATCCCAAAGAATATAATGGTTACCAAGTGAATCAGAGAATAGTTAATTGTCTTTTTTTTCTTTTGTTTAACCTTTTAGTTTTTTACATTTTAAAATTACTTGACTAATCTTATTAAAAAGCCATATTTTGGCATTGTTAACAACCTCATTCTTTCCTAGTTATGTAGTGTCCTCTATTATGTTAATAACCTCATTCTTCCTTGTAATTAGTTAATAACCTCATTCACCAAAATCTCATCAATAACTTAATTGAATAAGTGATTCTTAGGAATAAACAATTCAAGGAGCAAGTTCTCTTGACTAAATTTCATCCCATGTAGTTGTCAAATTAATATTGATTTAAAGGTATATACTTAGCTAGTTAATGACTTGCTTTGCTTGCGAATTGGTTGAAGAATTTGCAACATATGTGTAATGGTGAGAAAATAAGGTAATGCTTCCATGAATCCTTTAACTTGTCTTTCCTTAAAACAAAAAATAATAAGATAAGGTATTATTAAATATCAACATCATTTTCTTAGCTAATATCATCATTGTTCGACTGTCAAACAAGGTTGCTTTGGGGAACTTTTTCTATTTTTATAATGTTAATATGTTTTATTGAAATATAATGCTATAATTATATGTAATGCAAGTGTTGGTGAATTTTGAATTTCTATCGTGGGATGTTGGATAAAAATGACAACAATAAACATGGTAGGGGTAAGATTAAAAGGAAGAATAATATCAAAAGGAAGAATAATATGGGTGTTGATAAACTCATCATACTAGTTCTAAAAGGAGTGCTAAAAGATAACGGACATAGTAGTCTCTATGTTTTACAAATTTCCTAAAGAGTAGATGAAATGATTAAAAAATTTAGGCTTACACCATTATAAGGACATGTTATCAACTATGAATTGCATGCAAGAATTGAACTATTATAATGCTTAAGTCTATCACGAGCAAGGTTATAAGACTTTTGCAACTGATGGAAAAGAATCTACTTTTGATATTGGCAATTACTATGAAGCTAATACACAATATAAGCCCTTGATTGTTAGTTCTTCAAATGACTATAGTGAAAACAAATTCCTTCCAGCTAAAAAGAGACTACTCCAGTCTTCCCATTCATCCCCAGTGGATCAGTTCAGTCACAGCTTGCATTCGAAGTGATTGATTCGAGCATAACAACCAATTCTTTTTTTGAAGTGGATTATCTACACCTACGATAGATGATGAAACTAGCTGGAAGATGGAACTTTATCCACCACCAATAACTAAAGGAAAGTAATAGAGATCCGATGAGAATAAAGCATCAAGATTTAAGAAGGAGGGATTATTTGAGCCACAGCCAACCCAGGAACATCCATTCCACCCACGACTAGCCATGATGGGAAGATAATGTGAGTATGAATGAAAAAGAGTTATTCTAAGTTCAAGTGGAGCAAGATGATGAAGATTTCATTATTATGTATATGTGGGAATATGGAGATTATTCATTTAAAGATGAGATATATGCAACTGGTGATGAAGAGTAGGTTATTATCAGATGGCATGTAGTTGAATTGAATGCGATGATGTTGTAGATGAGGTTAGAAGCAGTGGACAAGATTCCAATGGAGAGGCTACTTATACAAATTCACAAAGATAAGAAGGGAGTTTCGTATAGTTAATGTAATGAATATAAGGATAGTGATACAAAAGTTCAATCACCAATTGGTAGTGATGATGGATGGTGTAAAGTATCTATCAAAAGGAAGAAGCATATTATGTTTAATTCGAAAGTGGATATGAAGGATTTTCTGTTTGAAATTGGCATGAATTTTAATGATAAGATGCAGTTTAGGGAATAATCATAAACTGTGCAATCACAAATGGCTATAATGTTTCAATGATAAGAACTTATATGAGAATGGAGGTTGTTTATGAGCCATAATGTCCATTTAGGGTTTATGCTAGCTAGATTGGAAATGAAAAATATTTATTATAAAGATATTAAAAATAAACATAGTTGTAGGAGACTGCAAAGAAATAAACAAGATAGCAGGAAATGGATAACAATGAATTTTCATATAAGTTTAGGAGGAATCTAAATTGGCCAAATAGTGAAAGTATGGTTTATAGGTAACTAAATCCCAATGTTATAAGGCTAAATGAAAAGTTATTGTGATACTATAAGGGTCTATAAAAGGTCATTAAGCAAAACTTTGATCTTATTAACAAAAGTTACGACGGTCTGACAAAGATAGGTAATACATTGTTCAAATTGAATTTGATGAAAAGCCTATACAACCAATGTTTAAGAGGTTTGAAGTATGATTTAGTGCTTTGAAGTATGATTTTCTTGGTGGTTGTAAGAAAATAGCCAGATGGATGTTTTTTGAAGACATTGCTTGAAGGTGCTTTATTAGTTGCAATTGATTGTGATGGAAATAGTTATATGTTTCCTATATCTTAATTTATTGTTTAGGGAAAGATAATGTAGTTTCAAAATAATAGATGGAAAATTTTGCACTTGGAAAAAGAAGCATATACGGAACATAAAATGTAGCGCCCCCTTACCGCAGAGTATACACCGGGATGCCCGTAGGTCATTCCGATACATATCCTACAATAAGGGTGAGCTACGAAAAATCACTACAATACTTCACATGACATCATAATAATCATACATCAATATAAAAAAAATCACTAATTTTTTTAAACCATAAACTTTCTTCATTTCATTTCATCAAAATCAAAAATTTACATATCTGTCATAGTTCACTGTTTATACATCACTCCAAAAGAAATCCAATACAAAAAGGCCTAACTAG
>JANSVA010000004.1:6113463-6133814 GCA_025504915.1 Erythroxylum reticulatum
ACAAGATAATTATTTATAATTATAACATAAAATTTTCAATTCATAACAATTGTCCAAAATCCAAATCCAATACCAAACACAACTTACAAAACAACGTACTTTAATTTTCAATTTTCAGTTTTCCACAATCAACAACAACTATACTATATCTAATATCTATATTACTATACCAGACTACCAACCAGTCTACCCAATTTCAAATTCCAATTTCCAAATCACAAATACAGAAATATAATTTCAACTTCAATTCTTCAACATTGCTGAATAGTCAATACTGAATACACCTTCGACAGCTGCTTCAACTTCAACTTCAACTTCCTTCCATTTAGGTCAGCATAGCAGCAAGCATACGGCCGCCAATTTCAACTTCAATTTTCAAATCAACACCAGCAGAAATACAACCAATTCAGAATTCAGAAACTAGGCATCAACTTCAACTCAACACCAGCAGAAGTAAACCAATTCAAAAATGCAGCAGAAATACAACCATCAGCGGTCAACAATAACAATCACAAAATCATCATCCAACTTTCACAAATTCACCATCCAACACAATAAAAAGTTAAATCAAGTAGAAAAACAAGTGAAAAATATGGTAAATAAAAAAGAGAAAACATAAAGTTACAAACCCAGAAAAATCCTTCGGGCTTCGGTGCTCTGACTGCTGGATCGGTGGTCGGTGGGATGCCGGAGCTGCCTGGTCATGGTGCGATGTGCGGTGGACAGTGGAGCTTAGCAGGCGGCGACATCTTCAGGTGGAGGAGAAGAGGAGGAGGAGGAGGAGGAGAAGAAGAAGAGAGACTCAGAGACCACGACATAGGAGAAGAGGAGGAGGAGGAGGAGGTTGAGCTGGTGGCGACTAATGGCGCGGCGTCGACGGTGACAGGCGGCGATAGAGAGAAGACGAAGAGAGATGAGATCTGAGAGGGAGACGCGGCAGTAGGTAAGGTAATCGGGGGGGTAGATTTTTTTAGGGTAAAATTTTTTTTTTTTACAAAATGGTCTTTGAAAAATTAAACTTTTTGCGGAATGGTCACGGAAATAACCGGTATCCTTGGTACTAGCTGGTACCCATCAGAATTTTTACTCGGTGTGATTTTGCCCATACCGGTACCGGTTTCTAACTGGTATTGTCCAGTACGGTATGAAATTCATACCCATGGTCGAAACAACAATAAACAACATTGTTGAATCTATTAATAATATCTTCCTATATCAAGTATATACCTGGTGCATTAAGCAATAAAAGCTACATACACTTTATTTCCACCCATATTTCTCTTAATTATGTTACCATATCATCATATGATATATTAATCAACAAAAATTGAGAGACCTAAATAATGAAATCAAAATATATTGAAAGCATAAAGATTGGATTAACAATGGCATATTAAACTAAAAGATGATTTGATATGTCTATGGATCTATTTAATGTGTCATAACTTCAATTGGATACTTTGATCTCAATCTGTAACTTATTATGGTTGTTTAATGTATAAATTGCAAACACCTAATTGGTTTGTTTGGAATAGAGGAAAGAACTAATGTAAGAAGGCACTTAGGTTACCTTTACTGTTTGAGCAAACTAAAAAATGTTATTAGGTATAGATGTCTATACTTGCTCCTCTATCATAAAAAAAAACGAAATGAATATTATATTGTAGAAATCATCAAGCCTTGGGAGATTACTTATAGCATAAGAGCTTTTACCTAAAAGATAAAAATCCAGTAACTTAACCTATCTTCAAAATACTAAAAAACATGTAAAAAAAAAGGATGACATTCAAGCATCCTATAATGAAAAGTAGTTAAGGCCAAAGCCTCGATGCCCATCTCCTAAACTTAGAAGAAAATGTCTTTTTTGCAATAACATAAGGTTTTGCAATTACTCGAGTTTTTGAAGGATTCATTGCTTTCTTAAGGTCTTAGCACTACTAAAACTTTGTGCTATCATTGATGCAACACCTAAAGGAGCTTATAGATACAAATGTACCACCATTTCTCTTAGTTGATTGGTTTAATGAGTCTTTTATTTACCTTCTTGTCCTAATTCTGAAAATTTATTATGCTTATCTCCCACCTCTGAACAATCTTAATGGTGTTTAGCATTATGAAACATGTTGAGTGATTCAAACTAACATGCCTTTAAATATCTTAATGATTTTTGAGTTTGTAGTGTTAAAAAATAAATGCAGTCATCAATAACCACAATACCAAGATCCATATTCTATTTAGAGCATTAACTACATAATAAATGAACATACCTCCAATGTTGGGCATAGAATCTTGATTCTTTTCTCCATTCAAGAGACCACAACCTATCAATATTCAACAAACTTATGCAAGAGAAAGAGCTTATGGTAGAAGACCCTTCTTGAATTTTCACCACACATATCCACAGTAACCCCCACACATTTTCACCATATTTTATATTTATAACATGTTCTACCCTAATGGGTAGAATGAGGCTAATTGTGTCATTTCATAGATGTGATGAACTATGATTTAATGGGCCATCCTAAAGTTATTAGGGTAATATCATGTGCCTCAAATGCAATTAGTGAATCATTAACCATTTCATTATGGTTATTAAACATACATCGGGCAATTCAATTAATGGTTGTGAATATAAAATTAATGTTGTGATTATATTAGTCCATATAATTATAAGATTCTCCAACTTGGACAATATAATCAAACCACCATACCAATCTCCATCATCCAAGGGTAGTCAAATAAATCATATGTAATATCATATCGACATGATATATTTACTACATATGATTAGGCCCTGGAGATGTTCAAATACAACAATAACCATTAAAACAACATGCATACAATACGACAACTGAGACTACACCTTTGTCTTCTTTTGTACTTATCATTTCCTCAAACTACATATATACATCAGCATATATACGTCAATATTAATAAGAAGTGATTGTAAATATCATTATGCATGTTTCATATATAAAATTCATAAGCAATCCGTACAAAGTACTAATATGTTCAATACAAAAAAGCTAACTCCCAACAATCTTATCAAGCTAGGCTTTTAACAATCCTATGCGAAAAACGTGTTCTGCAAACACACACATAGGTCAACCTTTCGTAAGTGAATATGCTAATATGCTAGTTATAGGCGTATACTCAACAGTAATGAGGGATTCAACAACTTTCTCTTTAACAAAATAGTACTTTATATCAATATATTTTGAGTGAGAAGTACTTCTAGTGTTCTTAGAGAAAGCTACAGTTACGGAGTTATCACAATATAATTTCAACAGACTCAAAATAGAGTCTACAATACTCAATGCTGAAATGAAATTTCGTAGCTATATTGCTGGACAAGTTGCCTTATAAGATGCCAAATACTCTTCCTTTATTGTAAAGGACACTGTGAGTGTCTGTTTGACACTTTTCTATGATACAGCTCCTTCAGCCATCATATAGATGTAGCTTGAAGTGGACCTTTTATCATCCACACATCCTGTATAATCAACGTCATTGAACCCAACTATATTAAGACTGTCAGTTCGCCAATAAGTGCACATTTAATCCTTACTATCTTGAAGATGCCTCATGACTTTCTTAGCCGCTTTCCAATGGCTAAGTCTAGGATCACTTAAGTATCTTCCCAACACGCCTACAACCAAAGCAATATCAGGGTGTGTGCATACTTGAGCGTTTTTTAAAGTGAAGCATAAGGAACAACTTTCATTTTATCTCTCTCTTTATCATTTTGTGGACATTGGGCCTTTAAGAATTTGTCCCCCTTGACTATTGGTTCCTTTTTAGAAGAACAAGAATGCATATTGAATCTTTTCAAGATCCAATGAATGTAAGTCTTTGAAGATAATTGAAGAATCCCATTAGCTTTATCTCGAAGAATTTGAATTCCAAGTACATAAGAGGCCTCACCAAGATTCTTCATATTAAAATGGCTAAATAATAGTTGTTTTGTCTCAAATAATAGATCAGTATCATTAGAAATAAGTAAAATGTCATTAACATACATATCAAAAAAAAAAAAAAGAAACTGCTCCCACTGAACTTCTTATATATACATTAATTAACTACATTCTTCTTAAAGCCGTTTGCAGTGACAACCATATCAAACTTAAGATACCACTGGCTTGATGTTTGTTTTAAACCATAGATAGACTTCTTGATCTTGCAAACCATGTGTTCTTTACCAGTATCTCGAAACCAATTGGTTGAGTCATACAAACATCTTCATATAGATCTCCATTCAAGAAGGTAGATCTCTTATCTATTTGATTAAGTTCCAAATCAAATTGAGCAACTATAGTTATGACGATTTGCAGTGAATCTTTGGTAAAAAATGGTGAGAAGGTTTCTTTGAAATCAATCCATTGAGAAGGTTTCTTTAAAATCAATTCCTTCTCTCTGGCTATATGATAGTGCATGTAGCACTAATCAAAATAAAATAACTAGAATACTACTATAGCAGTGGTGAGTCTAAGTCGATCCTACAAAGAATGTGTGTAAAGTTGTTGAAATGAAAGTAACTAGTGTTTAGTTTTAACAGGGAGGGGGTTTAGATTTTGAAATAAGAAAATAAAATAAAACTATATTGATAAAAAATTAAAAAAAACATGCGAAAAATGATAAAAGTGGAAAATTCGTTAGGGACCCGATTCTTTGGTTCAATCTCACCCTACACCCTAATTAAGCATATTTCATTAATTTGTTGTTCTCAAACCTCTCCTAGCAACTATTAATTGTGGGCTAATAATTAACTCTAGTTTTTCCTTAGGTAGTGATTAATCAAAGATATGATTGTTAATTAAACCTAACCACTGGATAACTTATGATACTGTCTTTAAATTTAATTAGGCAGTAGCATTACGAATTAGAAAAATCGATTAATCAAGACAACAGTCACATACGATGCGTCATTTAACCTAGTTTATATTATCCCTAATGATTACAAATCATTAGTCACTACACATGAATTTCATCATAACAATTACGGATTATATCGAAATTCTAGCAACGAGTTTGCAAATAAACGATTCAATGAATGCATTAAAATCATCTTTTCACAATACCTAATGGGTTTATAAACAAATAACCGAACAATAATGAAAATCCGATTATCCATACACAAAACCCAAATCAATTAACCTAGGATAACACAATCAATTTCTAATGAGAGAAAGAAACAACAAAAACGGTGAAATACACTTAACCCAAGTTGTCGGTGTTGATGTCATCTCCTAACCGGCGTCAGGAACTTAGCCTTCCATAGGTCTCTCTAAACAAAATACTTCAGCCCCTCCAAAAATGTTCCCAACTTGAACCTTCTTCACTGCACCTCCACTACTCTCTCGTAAGCTCTCCGCTACTGTTCTCCCTCGGTACTTTTATGTTGATGTGACAAATTATTTTTTTAGTCCCAGCTACTATTCACTCTTTATTAAACCCTAAGCATAAAACACAGACCTATGTGTTACGTTAAATGCATATGCGTTGTGTTGAACGTATACGCTTGCGTTCTATGCAAAACGCAAATGTATGCTTGCACTCAATGCAAAACGTAGACGTATGCATTGCATTAAATGCATACGCTTGTGTTTAACGCAAACTTTTCCCAGTTATGACTGCACTGTCATTTTCTTCTTGGACATTGATGTGCTGCACATCGTTCTAGTCCTCCTTTTGCCCACACGCTGCCATATTGTTGCAGCTTCCATTAGCTTTTGTTCTTCTTTTCTTCTCTTACTATGCTACCATTAATTCACATAAATTGTATGTATTTCATGCACAACTTTTCTACTTCTTTGTTGTGAGTAACTTGGAATTTTCTTGATTGTGTTTTCTTTTTTTAATCTTAATTTTCTTCTTCTTGCTCCATGAAGACAACGAAAAATTAATCTTCAAAAAATGACCCAAAAATTATGCTTTTACTTCACTTTAACTTCTTTGCTTCCGAATTATGCCTAAAATCATATACGAGTCAAAATGACTATCTTAAGCAATTTTATGTCATTATTTGCTAAGTGTTATGAAATAATAAAACAATCAGTTAAGCATATGTCAATTTCCTCCACACTTAGCTTTTGGTCTGTCCTCGAGCAAAAGATCAATATTAAGCTCATAGACCCAAAAATAACATTTACGTATTTCCCATATTTTCCAAGAATATATAATCATAACAAATATGAATGACTTTCAAAAATCATAGAAAGAAGTCAACATTCCAAGCTTTTACTAATGATCAGTCAACATTCATCATCTTCAAAAACTGAGCAAACTAATGGTAGACTCGGAAAATGTGTTTAACTAAAATATATCCATAGGTGCACTCAACACCATTTATGATCATGATAATTCACAACTTTGCATATCACTTCATTTCTCCACCACTAAAATTCACATGCAAAATCATGGATCAAAAGACTTTTCAAGGTTATAATGTGGGCAAAGGTAAGGTGCAACATGAAAGTCATTAAAGCTAATGAAACAAATGCAACACTTAAAATGATATCAAGTGTATAAGTTCACACTAATACAAAACTAGGTACCGTCAACTATGTTGAATGCAACATTTATATTTCACAACTCATTTTAGCTCTCACACACAAATCACATGAAGTATATACTAATTCAAAGGAATCACTCATACAATTTATACCAACAATACATTAAAACAACAAGAGTGAACCTTTCAAGCCAACATCTACCTAATATTCAACATACTCAAATAACACATTCATTGCAACTCTAGGAAGATGCATTAATTATAAATAACTTCATATGCACTTCCTCCTTGATAAATTTATTTAAACAATTTTTTTCATTCTTTTTCTTTTTCTTTCTATCTTTCTTTTTCATTTTCTTTTCTTGTGCTTTTCTCTTCTCTTTCTTTCTTTTCCTTCCAATTTTTACATTAAAAGAAACTATATTAACATGGAAATTTCAATGATAAGACATAACAAAACATCTCAACATTAACCAACCCACACATATGTTCACCACCCATACTTACACTTTTGTACATCCATAAACTCACCAATCACAAATGCTCCACTAGTTTTATAGCTTCGGTAAGACATTTAGTTAAATTTAAAAGCATAAAATGTAGTTTATACAAAAAGAAAGGTATATAGCTCAAAGGGGGGTTAACAAAGGAAAAACCATGTCAATAGGGTAAGTTATTTGAGTAATGTAATTCGGAAAAAACAAAGAATACCTAATCATTTCAATGTTAATGTATGTGATAAAAATGTAGTCTCGAATGGGCATTCAAAGCAAAATCAGGGTGTATATGCCATGAAGATCAGACATTATCAAAAGACAATGAGACTGAAATAAAGGTGTTGGTCTAATAAGGCTTAAAATCTCACCGACTTAGTTATCGACCAATCACAAGAGTAAAAATACTTGTTAAAGTTGCTATGAAATTCTCTAGTCAATTCATACTCTAATCATGACTATATAATCCCAAAAATAATAGAAAATGAGAAAATGTTTGTTTTATTCTTTCTCTCATTTTGATTGAAAACTTAGAACAAGCAAGAAACAAACCAACAAAGAACACAAATGCGTATAAAAAGAAATGCAAAAATGTATTAAAAAAAAAGAAATTTACTTCCCTTAGGTTGCCTCCCAAGAAGAGCCTTGGTTTAGGGTCGTTGGCTAGACTTCATGATTCCTCCTCACATGACAAAACTGTGATCTTCAGGTATTACAATTAGCGCCACTTCCACTCGAGGTTGTTTTGGACAGAGCCTTAGTAGATTTCATTCCCATTTAGTGTCCTCCCTATCTTTAGACTTTCGATCTCTACTGAGTCTATATTTTCTTAAAAGATCTTGAATGCCTCATGACCTTTTTCTTCCTCGTTTAATTCCTCTAACCTGCTAGGTAAAAGTAAAGAGTCATTCTCAACAACAAAATAGAACTCAGTATTTACCTCTGAGCTAAAAGATATAGCTTTTTCTGCTTCGAGCTCCTCCTCTGCTTCTTCCACACAAGCAACTCTTTGAGTAATGCTCTCAAAATTCTCAAGCTCCTCATCACTATGTAAGGTTTCGCCACTAACGTCTATTATGTATACCTTGGGTCAATATAGTTGCTCCTCTTCCATTTGTGATTTTAGGTAATCGATCCTTGCTGCCATCTCACTTATTTAGCTTGCCACGTTCTAGTTTCTTGACATTATATGCCTCATTTCCTGCTAGAACTGTTACAACTACTGTTGTAGGCTTTATTGAAATTAGATATTGTTAGCAATCACAACATTCATCAATTCTTCCAAAGATGTACCTGAGTTGTGACAAGAAGCTTTTAGTCCACATGAGAATTGTTGTATGTCCTGCAAACTATCATAGAAGTAATTCTGATAGTTATCCCATCCATTACCAAAGGTAGGTTGATGAGTCCAACCTTGGTTATAGGATTGAGAATAAGAGTTAAAGAAAAAATTACTTCCATCCATGATTTTTTTTATATTACAAACATGAAACATAATAAAGAAATGAACATGAAATAACTGAAAAGAAACCAATTACGAACAAATATATACAAAACACTAATTAAAATCACAAACAAAAACTAAAACATTGCACTCCCCGATAATGATGTCAAAATTGACAGTGTGTCGTAATGCTAGTCAAAATAAAATAACTAGACTACTACTATAACAGTGGTGAGCCTAGGTCGATCCTACAGAAAGTGTATATAAAGTTGTTGAAATGAAAGTAACTAGTGCTTAGGTTTAAAGGGAGGTTGGATTTTGAAATAAGAAAATAAAATAAAACTAGTCTAATAAAAAAATTAAAGAAAACATGCAAAAAATGATAAAAGTGGAGAATTCGGTAAGGACCCTATTCTTTGGTTAAATCTCGGCTGACATCCTAATTAAGCATATTTCATTGATTTTTTATTCTCAAACCTCTCTTAGCAACTATTAATCGTGGGTTAATAATTAACTTGAGTTTTCCCTTAGGTAATGATTAATCAAAATACGATCTTTAATTAAACCTAACCACCGAATAACCTATGATATGATCTCTAGATTTAATTAGGTGGTAGCATTACGAATTAGAAAAATCGATTGATCAAGGCTACAACCACATACGATGCGTCATTTAGCCTAGGTTATGTTATCCCTAATGATTACAAATCATTAGTCGCTATATATGAATTTCAACATAACAATTATGGATTATATTGAAATTCTAGCAATGAGTTTGCAAATAAACGATTCAACGAACGCAAATCATCTTTTTACAATACCCAATGGGTTCATACATAAATAACCGAACAATAACGAAAATTCGATTATCCATACACAAAACCCAAATCAATTAACCTAGGATAACATAATCAATTTCTTATAAGAGAAAGAAACAACAAAAACGTTGAAATACACTTAGCTCGGGTAGTCAGCATCGATGTCACCTCCGAATTGGTGTCGGGAACTTAGCCTTCCATAGGTCTCTCTAATCAAAATGCTTCAGCCCCCTCCAAAAATGTCCCTAATCAAAACCCTCTTCACTGCGCCTCCACTCCTCTCTCACAAGCTCTCCACTACTATTCTCCCTCGGTATTGTTAAGTTGATATGACAAATTAATTTTTTACTCCAAGCTACTATTCACTCCTCTTTAAACCCCAGGCATGAAACGCACACCTATACGTTGCGTTGAACACATATGCTTGCGTTCAACGCAAAACACAGACGTATGTGTTGCGTTAAACACAAGATTGCGTTGTCGTTTTCTTCTTGGACATTGCTGTGCTGCACATTGTTTCGGTCTTCCTTCTGCCCACACACTATTGTATTATTACAGCTTACCTTGGCTTTTGTTCTTCTTTTCTTCTCCTACTGTGCTATCATTAATTCTCGTAAATTGCATATATTTCATGTACAGTTTTTCTACTTCTTTTCCGTGAGCAACTTGAAATTTTCTTGTTTGTGTTTATTTTTTTCTTCTTGTGTTAATTTTCTTCTTTTTTCTCCATGAAGACAAGTGAAAATTAATCTTCAAAAAATGGCTCAAAAATCATGCTTTCATTTCACTTTAACTTCTTTGCTTCCAAATTATGCCTAAAATCACATACGAGTCAAAGTGAGTATCCTAAGTAATTTTATGTCATTAATCGCTAAGTGTTATGAAATAATAAAAAAATCAATTAAGCACATGTCACTATAACCTTTAGCAATAAGTCTAGCCTTATACCTTTCTACTTGTCCACTTGAGTCATGTTTGATTTTGTAAACCCATTTGCACCCAATGGGTTTGCAACCTTTAGGTAGTTCAACTAACTCCCAAACTCTATTTTGTGGCATGAAACTCAACTTATCTTCCATTGCATTCATCCATAACGCAAATTAAAGACTATTCATGGCTTTTTGATAACTGACTGGTTCAGTGTTATCTCCCATATCAAACTCGTGTTCCTGCAAATAGATAATATAGTCATCAGGAATGGTAGGTCTGCATGTTCTTTGTGATTCTCCTCACAACAACTTCATCATCCCCAGTATCATTAATTTCATCCTGTGCTTGATTTTGAGGTTCATCATGAGATTCTCCTGGAATCTATTCAATCATAGGGTCATCAGTAGGAGCGGAAGTGATGGGTACAGGGATTAGAATACGTTTTTCCTTGAATACAATTTCTCTTGACCCTTGACCCGAACCAAATTCATCTTAAAAATAGACATCTCTATTTGATTATATGATTTTGGTCTTGTGAGATGGGCAATAGAATCTAAAACCCCTTGATTTGATGGTGTAGCCTACAAAGTAACCACTAATAGTTTTCGGATCAAGCTTCTTAGATTTTGGATTATAGGGCCTTACTTCTACTTTGTATCCCCAAACATGAAAATAACGCAAGCTTGGTTTCTTACTTGACCATAACTCATACGAAGTCTTTGGTACTAACTTGCTAGGTACTTGATTCAAGATAACCCCATAAAAATACTGGTAAACTAGAATGAATCAACATACACTGTAACATATCAAGAAGTGTACGATTTCTTCTTTTAGTGATTCCATTCTACTGAGGTGTTCCTAGCATTGTATATTTTTCGTCAATACCACATTCTTGCAAATATCTAGCAAAAGGTCCTAGATTCCTTCCACTCTTATCATCACGCCCATAATACTCTTCACCTCTATCAGAATTAACTACCTTGATTTGTTCCCCTTTTAAAGGTCAACATTCATCTTAAAAATGTTAAACGCATCTAAAGATTCAAATTTTTCATGAATGAGCTCCACATGACCGTATAGAAAAAATCATCAATAAAAGTGATGAAGTATTTATAACCACCCATAGCACATGGAATAAATGGTCCACGTATATTAGTATGAATCAACTCCAGCAATTCTGAGCACCTGTCTGTTTTGTTTTTTCTAACCTTGGCTGTCAGCTTTCCTTTAATACAATCAACACAGGCAGGAAAATCTGAAAAATCAAGATCTTGAAGTATACCATCTTTTACCAACCTTTCTGTTCTGTCTCTAGAAATAAGGCCTAAACATTTGTGCCATAACATAGAAGATCTTAAATCCATCCGCATACATTTGGAACCAACAATAGTATTAAGAGAAAAGAAAGAAGCAACATTAACATCATTCAACTCAAGTTTGTATAAATTTTCATATAAAATTCTACTTCCCACCAAAAGAGAGTCACGATAGAAAGTCAGTTTTTCAGTTCCAAAAAGAAGACTATAACCTAGTCCATCTAAAATAGATACAAAAATCAAATTCCTCCCAATATAGGGTAAATAAGAGACATCATGTAACTCTAAAAGATGTCTTGTATTTAACTGTAGTCTAAATGTCCCAAAAAATTCAACTTCAAATTTGGTATCGTCTCCCATGTACACATGTTGCTCAGAACTAGTCGACCTTCTTTGATTTGTCAGTTTCTGTAGGGAATTCATAACTTGAATTCTTGCTCTAGTATCTAACCACCAAGTATTTAAGGGCACATCAATAACATTGGACTCTAAACAAACCATGACAAGACAATTACCTTTCTTCTCTATGTGAGCTTGAGTTTTCGACAATCAACTTTCTTTTGCCCAAAATTCTGACAAAGCTTTCCTTTGAAAACTTGATTCTTCTAACTAATAGAAGATGAACCCACTTCTCCACTTCCTTTAAGACTAACAACTTTCTTTTTGAAAGACTTTTGGTCACTTGAGCTATTAGAAGTGAACTTTCTCTTTTGAGAATTTTGTGGTTTATCATCATGAACATGCTTCTTGCCCTTCCTTTTTTTCATGTCATCCTCTTCCTTAGCAAGTATAGCAGCCATCTCCTCAACAGTCCATTGCTCTTTTTGAGCATTATAGCTTGTTTTGATCTAATCAAATTTAGAAGGAAGAGTCTTCATCACAAATCATACCATGTAATCCTCACCCAAGGTCCATATCCATACCCTTAAGCTTATGGTAACAACCCATAAGCTTGTTGATGTTAGCCCTAATCACTTGCACCACTGTAAATGGTGTGATAAAGTATGTTCAAGTTCTCATTTTTCTTATTCTTTGAGAACTTCTTCTACTTCTTCTTAATGACAGTAAGAAAATCCTTTGCACTATCAGCCTCGGAAATACTATAACGAATGTATTCATCCATATGATACCTCATAGTCATCAAGCAACATCAGTTAGAGTATTCCCACTCCTCATAGGATTTCTTATCCTTCTCAATAGCATCATGAGCAGGTTTAGGTGGTGCATCAATTCTTAAGGCCAAGCCCATTCGCATGATAGTCAAATTCATCATGAGAGATTCAACCTACTGCTTACGGTTTGTTCCATTCAATGTCAAGATGGCAGAGGCTCTCGGATTGCTTAAAGTTGAATGAGAATCAAGAGCACTAACCATGATACGCATGTTAAAATATAATCATGCAATTTGTGCTCTTTTTCTCAAAATTAATTATATCATTCATGCTAGAGTTCTTTAAACAAATATAACTCATTCAGGTAAGAACAATTTATTAAATATTACGACCAAATCATCAATGTACTATCGAAATGATAGAAGAATTGTGCGGTTCATAATATTTTAATAAAATTTCTTTTCCATATTAAACATCCTACAAAGTAGGAATTATCGACATAACAATTAATTATCTGTATGGATCTTAATATTATTTTAGAGGAAAAATACAAAATTTAAACATATATTAATATTTAAAAGTTTCACATCACAAATAGTTTCACATGCTCAATTTTATGACAGGTAAAAATAAGCATTTACTATTGTCAATAAATAATTATATTTAAGCTACAATAAGATTAAAAATGATTAAAATTATAAAATAAAAAACATTGATTAATCTTGTGCATAAACATATGAAAAGATAGAATAAAAAATGGAGCAAAACGATGAAAAAAGGTCCAAAATGACCTTTTATGTGCCCCCACGCGTTATTGTACAATTTTTTTAATTATTATTAGTTATTATTTATTTAAAATTTATTATTATTAGTAAGGTTTGAGAAGACGTTGTATGTTAGGGTAAAAAGTGTCGGGAGAGACAAAAAAGAAAGTTAGGTTTTTTCATTAAAAATTATTAATTTGCCAACTTAGACATTAAATTTCATGAGTGGACAAAAATATATATTAACATGACATGTCATATAAAATATGTCAAAGGAATATTTATGAATTATTTTTTCAATAATTAAAATTTTTAATTTGTTACTATTTTAAAATTTTGACAAAATTATAAAATTACGGCGAAATTTGAGAAAGTTTTTAATTATTAAGTTAGTGTCTAATTGGATAAACTTATATCAGAGATTTTGGTTGCAGGACTTGTCCGCGGGATGATAGAACTCAAGAGAGTAGCCGACAAAAACTTGTGGCTGTCATATTTGATGTGCATTTATCATGCCTCACTTGGTAGTTTCATTTTAGATGACAGATATGAGGTCTACATGTGTTCATTTTGTTATCTGGTTTTATTTTTCTTCCAAACTATGACACTTTAAAAGCAAACGATGTGGCGTCAAATGTAACAATTTGCTATTTCCAAAAGCCACAGAGTATACATTTTTACTCCCTGTTACAAGGCGCCATCAATTAGAAAATTTCATACATTTTTCTCACAAATGACACTGGTCATATAATTGATGTGAGAAAAACAAGGAAGGGAAGTTTCAAAAAAGACCAAAAAAAAACAATTGAATAGGATATGTTGGGTATGAGACTAGACACTGGAGAACTGCATAGGATTACATTGAGCAGTAGAAACAAGCAAGCCCATGAAATTATTGTTCAAACTACTACCAATAAAGCAAGCATAAGCAGCAATAACCTGAAAGATCACTCTTTCAAGCTTAAGCTTGAGGCTTCTCCCACTTGAGTGGCTTAACAACCTCCCAGGTGAAGTCTGAGTCATCCCTTCCAAAGTGACCGTATGCAGCTGTCTTCAAGAACCTGCTGTTGCCACCCCTCTTGAGATCAAGGTTGATGGTGATCATTCCAGGCCTGAAATCGAAGTTCTCCTTCACAATCTTCAGAATCTCCCTGTCTGGAATCTTACCAGTTCCGTATGACTCCACGAAGACAGACAAAGGCTCAGGAACACCAATGGCATAGGAAACTTGCACAAGGCACCTTCGGGCAAGACCATTTGCAACAATGCTCTTGGCAGCTTGCCTAACAATATAGGCACCGCTTCTGTCCACCTTGGTTGGATCCTTTCCAGAGAAAGCACCGCCACCATGAGCTCCCCAGCCACCGTATGTGTCAATGATGATCTTGCGGCCTGTGAGACCAGCATCACCGTGAGGACCACCAATGACAAATCGTCCTGAGGGGTTGAGGTGGAAGATGGTCTTCTCATCGAGGTATTTCTCAGGGATAACAGGCTTGATGACATGTTCCTTGAGGTCAGCGGCAATTTCATCATTCGTGACAGTCTCATCGTGCTGAGTGGAGATGAGGACAGTGTGAACACGGACAGGAACCATGGCACCATTGTCATTGAAGTACTCAACTGTAACCTGAGTCTTACCATCAGGTCTTAGCCAGGGGCAGGTTCCATTCTTCCTGACCTCAGTAAGACGAGCACCAAGCTTGGTGGCTAGAACATGGCTCAAAGGCATAAATTCGGGTGTCTCATCCGTAGCATAACCAAACATATGACCCTGGTCACCAGCTCCAATCTCTTCCGGGCGCTTGGTGAAGTGTCCATGGACACCCTGAGCAATATCAGGGCTCTGCTGTTCAATGTTGACCAGAACCTTGCAATGGTCGGCATCGAGACCAACGTCGTCAGATATGAAACCAATGTTACGGCATGTGTCACGAACTATCTTCTCGTAATCAACCTTGGCCTTGGTGGTAATCTCCCCAAAGACCATGACCATGTTGGTCTTGGTGCATGTCTCACATGCAACCTTGCTATCGGGATCCTGCTCAAGGCAAGCATCAAGCACAGCATCTGAGATCTGGTCGCAGAGTTTGTCAGGGTGACCCTCGTTGACTGATTCAGAGGTGAATAGGAATGTCTCCATTTTAATTTATCTGCACACCAAAGAATCAAGAAGAAATCTTTATACATCGAAAACACAATATCATGCTTGATGGATACAGACAGGTGAAAAGCCTTAAGGATGCGTAAAGAATATATACAGATACATAGGAAACCAACAAGAAGATGTATGTTAAAGATTGATTGATATTCTCTAAGATAAAAAGTTTGAGCACATTTACAAACAGATAGAACCTGAGCTCCAAGAATATGCCTTAGTGATTTATCAAAAATTTAGATTCCAAAAGAGAGAAAATAACAGAGAGAACAAAAGTTAAATATATTCTTGTAGCACTGAAATGGGATAAAGTGGTTAAGAATCTAAAACCCAATAACTTCAGATCTCCCACTAGTAAACTCTTCAACTAGCTTGACTATATCTGCAGCAGTGAAAGCAATTTACTACAAGCCTAATAGTTAATAAATAGGACCGTAATCACCAGATCTAGTCCAAAGACGCTTAATCGCTAAGCGAACATTACCCTTTGAGGCGTCAAATTGACCACACATTACCATATTCAATACAAAAGTACGAAGCGCAATCTTTTGCAACCAAACCAAGTATATGCAACTCTAAACTTTTATCACCTACCGCATTAGCTTCAAATCTGCCCAGTAAGCCATAATATTCAAACAGAAAGGGATTGAAAATCAAATCAAACGGCAAAAGCCAGAAAACAGCCGCTAACATGGACTTCAACTACAAAAATGCTGAAGAAAGCAACACTATAAGACCCACAAACACCAGATCTGAGAGTAACAAAGCAGATTTGCAAAACACTAAGCATGTCACTTTCAGGACCCATAACCGAACGAAGTATGACAAAAGATTGAACCCAGAAAGACTCGAACTTTTAGATTGCAAAAACACGGAGATTCGATTTTTAAGATGCATCAATGAGACTGAGAAAGACACACAGCGTGATGGAGCCTACGAACAAAATGGACTTGGAAAACATACGTGGGGTACCTTTGAACTAAGAGTCTCCGAACAGATCTAGAGCTACGTGCTGAATGCTTTAGCGAGTCTCTTCACCGACGCCAAATCAAGAGGCACTCAAAATCAAGGCGAGGATATAGTTACTTGACGCGCTCTATTTATAGAGAAAGAACCACCCATTTTGACCGGTTACCGGATGGTTGGGGTTTTAATCGAATAGCCGACAAAATGTAGGCGTTGGATGGGAAAATTGAGAGGTCAGGATTGATTTAGGTGGGTGCGAAGAGAGAGGGGTTGTTTGTGAAAGTGATGACTTAGCTGACGTGATGTTTTTAGGTAGGGAGTATACGTTTGATTTGAAAATATTACCGGGAATAGGCGGTCATTCACCAACCTCAATTTTAGGTAGGGGCTGTATCCGGTAACGCGCCAG
Organism: Erythroxylum reticulatum; assembly: GCA_025504915.1. Taxonomy (NCBI): domain Eukaryota; kingdom Viridiplantae; phylum Streptophyta; class Magnoliopsida; order Malpighiales; family Erythroxylaceae; genus Erythroxylum; species Erythroxylum reticulatum. The sequence continues at coordinate 6,130,386 of JANSVA010000004.1, forward strand.
TACCAAGAATAAATGTATGTATGTTCACACGAGCTCGTTTTCAATTTCAATGTCCTAAATTTAGTTGAGGAAAATTTATAATTTTTTTTATAGAAAATATTTCGGATTTAACTAAAAAATTGACTTATGTTAATAGATAATAGTATAAGAGGGCTACTTTTCTTTTTCTATTTAATATAGTATAGCTATATCAAATTAAACTTAAAAAACGTAAAATAATATGATTATGTCATGTTGGTGTGTGTTTTAACATCTGTATGGCACATGTAATGTCTGATTAAATAAAATTTTTCTTCAACTTCATAATTATTTGAGTAACGGGTGCTTAATAAATTATGATATTTTAAATCATATAACACAAACTTACTAAAAGAGATTTCCAATTTTGATATGTAAATAAAAATGAATCGTATTAAGATTGTTTCTTAAAATAATGCAAGACATGGGGGGTGGGTGAGTCTTAAACATCAACTTGAAGAGTCCCTTTAGAAAATGTGTTACGAGAAGGATGACTTTTAAGGATTGAACGGAGAAGAGTGGCGTTTGGTGAGCAAACCATTACAATGACATGAACGACTATCCTACATACATACTTCGATTCTATTTAACGCGCCATCGCTATCCTTACTTACCCTCTTAGTTGTGGTTCCAAGTGGCTAAGCGTAAACTAAACCAAACCAATGAACGACGTGGCAGCAACTAAGGTAAAAGAAAAAAAGAAAAAAAAGAAAAAAAAACGCAGCTGGGATATGTTAAGGGGTGAGTTAGTACCGTGGGTTGCAAAAGAAAGGAATCATTACACGAGTCTCCCAAAAGCTTGGGGAAGGGGATGACCGGCACGTACCAGTCCGTTGAGTTTGGTAGTGCTGACTGACACAATGAGATTTGAAATGGGGTTGGTGGAGGTGGAGATTTCATTTTGGAAAATTAGAAAGGAATGCCCCTTTTTTATGAGAGTGAAACAGTACACTGACACAATAATATTAAAACCTCGTGATTCATGCCCGTGAAAGGATGTGCAATTTGGAATATCACGTTATCTCCTTCTCTCATCCTGACTCTTGGCTTATTGTGTAATCCTATTCCTATACCAGGGAAGGTTTGACCTGGAAAGATCTGGGAAGGGCAAAGTGGTCTACCCAATTAGTGTGGTCGTACAGGCTTGGAAGTCAGCAACCATAAAGAAATGGAAGACTGTATTACGCACCTGGACGGCAAAGCGGACTCTGGGAGAAGGGAATTTAGGGGGAAGAGCATTTTTTGGGTTTTATCGTTTATGGAAACTCTAAGTTCATACAAAATTGAGGGTCTACCTTTTCCCTTTCCGTTTTTAGTGTCTGGTGCCAGAAACTTCAAAGGCACAGACAAGGCAATTTAATAGTAAGAGTAGAGAGCCACCGTTTCAGTTGATAAGGTTAGGTAATTGATAGTTTTTTTTAATACTAAAATTAAAAAAAAAATCCAGGGAAATTTTAGCACACAGTTGTCACACGAGTGCTCATTTTCAAAAACTGTGGACGAAAGCACTCCTTAACGTGTCAACAGGACATTAGAATAAGTTGCAATTACTGTGTTTTTAGCTAATATTGGCCTATAAAATAAGATAAGGTGTCTTTGGCCTCAATTTTATGAGTTTTGATTTGAATTATCAAGTTATTAGATTATGTTTTTATATCAACTATTTTTAATTAATATGAAAATTTAGCACGTTGACTATGGTATTATGTTAATTTTGTCAAATAATTAAAAAATGACAGAGACATTTTTTTTTTGTTGCTTTTTTCTTATAAATTATCTTTAATTGTTATTCCTAGTGGATCTGAAAATCTTGAGACATTTAATAGGAGTAACGCTTAGCTCAACAAAGTAGCTTATCTTTTGGCGTTCTATATAGCCATTCCAAGTCTGACGACAAAAACCGACAGTCCGTTGAGTGGCCCAGAAGGAGTGAAGTAATGAAACCAAGTTTCTTGTCTGATTCAGCATTTATAAATGTCTTGAAACATCTGTCCACAACATGTATCTGATCTGATAACTACGGTTCTGGTCGTGTTCCAAATTCCAATCGTTCAAAATATGCATACAATAAAAGAGTCTACGAAGAAACGTTTAAGGTTACGTAATTTGGTATCCTAATACACCATTTTTGCTTGATTGATATCTCTATCTTACATTCTTGAATTTAATGGAGGATTAAAAAAGAAAAAGAAAAGGAAGAAAGAGGGAGCCCTATCAACTATAAGTTCTACATTGAAATTTAAGATAGGAAGTCTAGGCATCAACCAGAGAATTGGTCCGACTCTCATTCAACTTGTTCTCCTCCAGCCCACGTGATTCAATGTTATACAAAGGAATGGTGTTAAATTTAGGGAGGTATCCTTGTTACACGTAGGGAGAGCTTTACTACGTGTCCTAGATCTACGTGAAAGGATTAAAAACGAAGGTAATACGGAATACTTAAATTTCGGTTCCATTTCTGATTCCGATGCCAATTTCGAGTTCCAAACGTCTCCGAATCTTAAGGCCTTTAGTTGAAAGTATTCACCGACTCACGGGCTAGGCCTTTCTACAGTTTCCTAAAAACACGAGCTTCCCTAACGAGTCAGGAATCTTTATGCTCGTGAATGATTTCTTTTAGTAACTGCAGGAGACCTTAACTTTTATATAGCTTCCATATCGGGCTACTCCGTCTCAAGACCGATATGGACTCAGTCCACACTAATCAGGACCCTTTTTCATCCGGACTTCAACCTATTAACCTAGATCATTTATTGGGCTACTTTATTATCTTTATCAAATGACGCAACTTAACCGGTAATTTATTTAAAAATCAAAATTGCAATTAATGTTAGTTCAACTTTATGAGACATGGACAAACTTGTCCCTAAGGACAAAAATGTTTTACAATCTTCCCTTTGGACAAACATTAATTGCAGTAGACTCTAGTTTAAAAACAATTTAATACTTAGTTAAGCCACGATACTGTATTAGTCGACTAAATTTTAAAAACAAAACATTTGATTCAAAGATAAAGAAAGTCCATCATTCTGTCCTGCAAGACTTTCGGTACCGAAAAACATCATATGCATGTGTCCTTTGCGACAGAGATCCAATACAATCACGAATACCTAATACCCCACTAACATGAATGGAAAAATGGAGTGTGGTAAACTACGATAATACCTTTATGATCTAAATTATATCATCTTCATTTGTAAGTCTCAATTTCTCCAACTTTATACTAAACTACATTAGAGAAATTATGTTTTCTCTAACTGTTTTCTCTCGTCGAATGCTAAACAACATTAGAGAAAACCTTTATGTTCTCCAACTGAATGCTAAACTGCATTATAGAACCTTTATGGGATTAAAAACTTATATCCCCCTATGTCATGTCAAACTTTATAGATATCTATGCTAAACTGTATG
>JANSVA010000004.1:6133914-6152654 GCA_025504915.1 Erythroxylum reticulatum
TGTAAAATGTCAACCTTCAGTGTCCTTAATTGATCAAAAGATCACATATAAAATGTGTCGTATAAACCCTAATGAACCTTACTTTAAAGTTCAGTACATCCACCCCTATAGATATTACTTCCATCTCTTTATTGCTGTGAACTATCAGTTCTTCCTTTCTTTTATTTGGTTTTATCCTGGATATAAACTACTGCATTGTGGAAGTACCCTGATCAGATGTTTCACTAAATAGTCACTTTTACTTAATGCGACTATTGTAAATTAGATTCATAATTAATAAACCAAAGAATAACCCGATGGTCACAGTCTTCCCTTTAAACCTTATACTATTGGTTTCTTTATGTCCTAAGGACATTTACCAAAACTGATTTGACCAACGTCAGCATGTGAAGAAGAATTGAACTTTCTACCTTTGAACTTAATGGGCTTCATCTTTGTCTTCCCTTAAGTTTCTTTCAGGACTGTAGGGGTAACAACTTGAGTTTCTCCACCTCAACAACACAATGGGATACCAAAACATTGAAGTCTCAATATCTTCACCTACTGTGAAAATAAATTATTCTCGATATGTATTCCATTACTCCCCTTTTTCTCTGTATACTTCATGAAGAATAATACTTTAATTAGGGCACTTGTCTTAACACCAGATGAGACTATATACCACTGGGAGACATTATCAAGAAACTGCTTCACTATGTCTGTGTCCGGAAGTCCATTTTGCATGTGGTAAGGTACGGATTTCTTAATGGTCATCAGATATAATCTGTTAGACCGATCCTAGGTTTCATAAATTGCTTTATGAGCTGTCGAGCTCATGGATGTAATTGGAGATGGCTTACCCGCCCATATGGCCATTTCAACTACAACTATCTCCATAACCTTCAAAACATCCTCCGTCCAATTCTTTAAATTTGAACCAACAAGGGTTTCATTGATGACACTAATTTAGTTGACTGGAAAGGTGACTTCAAGATGATAAACTTTAAATCAGCACAAATGTAGGACAACAACGATACTAGAGCCATTGAATAATATCTTTCCTGAAAATCCGATCACACATATTATGAAACACTTTTGGGCTGAATACATAATATATGCAATTAAACTTCCACACGTAAAAGTGATCGGAGTACAAACCATCAACTCTTATGACACTACCACCTTTGGGTGAATAGATTACTTGAGCAACAACTTTCCTCCATCTAATGTCTATATGGACATCTCAAAATTTTATGTAAGGCTAACACTTTTGGGCAAAATAATCAAACATAAAATCAGATATATCCCCCAACATACAAGCAGAACAATTTAGAATACTGACTTGAAAGGTCACTTTGGTGACTACATTCTCATCAGCATCCAAAAAGTCCACGAACACAAAGGATACATCTTTATGTCATCCTCACATTCTTTATGGGCATACCGTATGTGACAATGCAACCTCAATAAATGCAAAAATTCGAATGCACAGTCTCATTGTTACACACACGTGCTGAAGACATTCTCTGAAAACTTCATTCGAGACTTTCGTAAAAGAAAAATCTCAGTAGAGTGACTATCGTGCGTCACCGAATACTGAACCGACCTCGTGAGACGCGTCAACCTCATGTATCTCCCTTATGGCAAGTTCATGGCATGAAAATTCAATCAAAAATGGCTTCAAAATGTCTCAATTCCTTTTCCGATTGATTATCATGCAATCCCGAACATTGAAAATAAGACCCGAGACACGAGAACCTCATGTATCTCCCTCATATGAAGTCTGAATCATGAAAATTTAACCGAAATCAGATCGAAATCAGAGATGGAACCGAAATTCAAGTATTCCGCATTACCTTCGTTTTTAATCCTTTCACGTAGATCCGGGACACGTAGTAAAGCTCTCTCTACGTATAACATATGGTATCAAAGTGGTTACGTGATCGGATTGCTGGAAACTAAGGTTTTTCGATTTTTCATCTCATTTGGTTTTCCTTCGTTTTTGATTTGTTTTTCAGTTTTTTTATGTATATAATTATGTAAAAGTGATCTACATAAGGTTATTTATGAAAAACGGGTTAAAAACGGTCTGAACGGAACGAAAAACTAGATCCCGATAAGCTCCTAGGATGCTGGAAATTGCTTCCGGTATCAGAGGTGAGAAAGATGTCGGCGCTACAGTAGGCAGAGGTGTCACGTAAGGGCTGGCACGTGCGTGGCACGCGCCAACCGCGTCGTGACACATCGCTCCAGCGAGCGACGATGTGCATGTGCGACTTGCACCCGTGTGGAACAATGGGCGCGTGCCATTACGGTCAACATGTGGCGTGCGCCGATGCGCGACATGTGTCGGCGTATACGTGTGGGGGCGTGTGCCTGGCTCGCGCGTCTGGCCGTGCTCGTGCAGCACATGCGTGCCCTCCAGCACACACACTGACGTCATGCTGACGTCAACTGTACGATCGTGCTACAGTGCTTAAAAAAATCCCAAAATTTTCATATTTCTTGTGAAGATATTCCAGGGTGTTTTGAGTCAGTTTCTGGGTTTAAGAAATTTATAAAGTAACATTTTTTTATTTTTCTGGATTCATTACATTAGTAATAAATTAAAGTTTAACTCCAAAAAAAGGAATTAAGGTATTCTGGATCCAATTTCGATTAAATTTTTATGATTTAGATTTCGTATGAGGGAGATACATGATATTCTCGTGTCTCGAGTCTCGAGTCTCATCTTTCATCCAAATTTCGACTCATTAATCTAGATCATTTATTGAGCCACTTTATTATCTTTATTTGGATTAAATAACGCAACTTAATCAGTAATTTATTTTAAAACCTAAATTGTAATTAATATTAGTCCAACTTTATAAGACATAAACAAAATTATCCCTAAGGACAAAAATGTCTTACAATCCTAATTCATGCTCAAAGCATTTTAGCCAGTCAATCTCGCCAAGTTGCCGTAATGCGATATAATACCTTCTGGCAGCTTTGACCAGCTGGGGCTTACCGTTGATACAGTGAGATTTGCAGAGTTTTCGCTAAAAGAAACTAAAACTGTTTGCAGCGTGCGAAGAAATGATGCCCCTAGGGAACCTGCCTCATCATTTCGTAAACCTTGACTAAGTCAAGTTCATTAAAGTGACATTGTGAATAAACACCAGAAACACGTGGGTTTTTAATCTCATTCTCCGCTCCAAATTTTCTCCCTTGGCTTAAGGTGGGTAGACATCCAATACACTAAGATAAGTACAATCTTAACCCCCCACGGTTGTTTTGACTTGGGGGGCTAATGTCATCTTGCTGCTCTTTTGGCCACCCTCCCTATAAAAATAACTCTGACTAGATATGGAACCACGTTTTTCCGCAGTTCAAGACAACAAGGTTCTCTTCGAAATGTACAATTCTAGCTCACTAAAACAGGTCTCAGTAATGAGTAACAGGACATGCCTAATAAGATCGGAGATTCTAAAATGCAGTTGATATTTGCTTCCGCACTTGACGCCTGCAATATGAATTGCCAGAATTACTCGTCTCTCTCATTTCCATGCCTCATCACCTACAATATAAATTGCCAGTACTACTGCTATCTTTCATATCCATGCCCCTTCACTCTTGAGCAGAAAATTCAATCATTTGCATCCCCCTTCCAGCCACCACAATTTGGTACATTTTCCTGATTAATCAACAAAAACAGCAGTATAAAAATGAAATGTTTTTTCTTCAAAGATTAAACAAGACTCATCAACTGACGTGTAAATTTTTGCATCTATGATCACCTGCCACAGGCTCTTGCTTGCAGTGCCTCAGGTTCTGGGACGCAGACAATCAAACAACATTTCTCAGTAAGTTTGTAGTTTTCCTTAAGAAGCCAGCATCTAACACGCTGGTCAAGACCTGTAGAAAACACCCAAGTGCCATCTGTCCAAATACCTTCATGGAACCAAACAAAGTTATCTGTAAGTAGTCAGAAAAGAAAAAGACCAGCAGTTCCCTTCAAAGTTTTACTTCCCCTGAAAAATTTTCCCATCCAGAAAGTGACATACAAGTATTTCTAAGAGTGAAATCATATCCTAGGAGACAATTTAAGATCCTTGTACGTAGACCTAAAAATACTCTCATTTTTTGAATAATTTTTGCCACAGATAGATCCACACGGGTCTAGTAAACCAATGGATCGTTTATAAATAAATTACCACCCACTGTCAAAAATGAAAGGAAAATTGGTTTCAATGAGGTTTTTAAGGAAAATGCTGGTTGAAAACAACAAACCAAATGCACATGGGAGTACTTTATGACTTTCTAATAAAAGGAACAACAATATTTCACCTTTTACAGCCGAACCATGAGCCGAGGGGACTCTATCATGATATACCAATTTGATCCCAGGCACCTTCATTTGCTTTTGCAGAGAATGAACAAAGTTATCTTTACTCTCCCGTGTAGCTATGTCAGTAGAATTTGGCAAACCTACCACTGAATCTCGGCCAAACTGACATGATGCTGAATAGAGGAACTTGAGGCAGTGAAGTGCTTGATCATCACCACCACTTATTACACTGAACATGAGAGTATCACCAGAACTCTGACTATCTTTTATGTCTGAAACATATAGACAGTTGACGCCAGATTGGTGAACATGAGTGCAAACATTTAGAGGTTGTATTTCAGATATCTGCAGAGAAACACTGTATGTTTCTGGCTCACATGAATCGTCAGGCATGGCTTCTGAATAACCAGCTGTGCAGCTTTCAGTATCACATTTTGCTGCTCTACCTTTGTTATCGTTTACCAAAATGGAATTAGTCCTATCTTCAGTTTCAGAAATAACTGAAGCACTTGATGTCTTCTTATACATACTACTCAATGATCTCCACCATCGCCCACCCTGACTTCCTCTTCCAGTGCGGGGACGTGTTCGGCAATTTATCAACTTCCCCACATCTAGGGCTGACAATTGCTGCAAAAAAGCTTCAACATTCTTGGTGAGGTCCCATAGGGCAATACTTCCATCAGTAGCTCCACTAACCACAAGATATACATTTCCCATCTGCCTGTTACCTGTGAATGTTCATACAAAAGAGAATGAATAAAACTGAAGGGGAAATTAATTTCCATTTGCATTCTAGTAAACAAATCCCATGACTTCCAACAAAGAATATTATCAATTTTTATCATCACCTCCAGCAAGCAGATGCATGGGAATAATGATATTCTGCACTGTCAAGACTGGGGATGATAATGGAACCAATAAAGCAACATCAAACCTGCAAGGAGGTATGTAGTTTAAGTGAATACAGGACAGTGATCTTAAAAGTTTGTTAGGTTGCTCTAGTGATAAAAAATTTATTCCTTGATCAATACCATAAACGATGGGGTAGAACAAGAGCTCGTAATGCTAGTGTCGCATCTGAACAAGCAACAACCACAAAACAGACAATCAACCTGAAAAGAAGAAAAAGTTTATGTTATTAGCTTACTAGGTAAGTAAGTCAACAACAAGAGAAGATTTTTGCAAATGATGGAGAATTTGCCTTTATTTTACCTGGAACAAGGACACTTCACAAGAAAAGCTGTGACTGCTAGGTATCTCCAATCATCTTCATGCTTGTCTTCATGATTACTTGATGAATCTGATTCACTATCAAGTAAACAAGAAGTAAATTTTGCATTACTTTTCATGTCAGAAACAGTTTCAGATGCTTCTCCACTTTTTCGTGCTATTTTAGCCTTCGAACAGATACTGGAATTTTTAACAGGCATGTCAGTGGATAGCCACTTAAATGACATTGATGAGGAGTCTCCCAAAGAGGGAAAATATTCTGTGTCATCTATGCTTTGTTCTTCCTCAGTTTGTGTCTTTTCCTTTTCCTCTAACTTCCTATCCCTCAGTAACCAAGCAGTTAGGACTCGCTTGGCACCTACTGAGATCAGTAGACGGGGATTCTCTACATAAGCAGTTAGTCCACTTCTCCAATCATGTAAGTTCATCAAATCTAGAGAACTCGTGTGCATCTTTGAAACATAACAAATTGCTCTCACAGCAGATCCACCAACATGCTCCCCAAGCAGCTTTGAAGTAAACCAACTATTAACTCCAGGACTAAACCTATGCCAAAAATAAGTAGGTGTAGATGAATCATATCAGTCATGAGTTTGGAAACATGAACACACAGAACAGTAAGGGTTGGACAGGAAGCATGGAATGAAGCTTCCACAAGATAATTTGTGACAGTACACATAAAACAGATGAACCCCCACAGGACACTAGATATTAAATGTGAATCATTGTTTAGAATGAGCACAAGTGATGCCATACCCAGTCAATCTTACAGTTCCATCTTCACAACCAGTAGCAATCCAACTAGTTTTATGAACAGATCCGTGCTTTCCATCTTCTTCCAGAAACAAACTTTCAGAAACAAAGCATAACGAATGCATTTCTCTCCCATGGAACTGAATATGTAAATTCAAAGGAAATATCTTCCCCTCTCTTTCTGGCACCCAATTTTGATAAACATAAATTATTTCATCCTGAAAAAGAAATGAAAAAGGAAAAGAAAATTGAGCAAGAAAACGTAGACAAAGAACAATCATAAAGATTAAAATCAGACCAATTAAAAGTGAACAACGAAAAAGTGGCTTAAGTCCACGGATGTACGAACCCCAAACCATGATCAACTTAATAACAGGTTTCTGTTTTAGTTTGGTCTGCATACAAACTCATTAATGATCCTAACAGTACATATGGTTCTATGCTGATGCTCCATTTATTGTGTGTGAAATGAAATAACTTGTTTGCCCAAGAAATCTATAAATTACAAAACTAAAACACAACGCCTACCGTTTACTTTCAATGTGAATATAGTGTAACCTACCACCTAAAGCCAAAATGGTACCTTGACATATGCAAAGCAGTTTTTCATCTCAGGTACATCACCGAGATAATAACAATGAGGACGTCGCCATCCACCACAGGGAATTTGTACTACCTGCTCCCAGCATATTAAACATCAGGAAACTGATCATCAAACTCACAATACATGAGAAAAAGTGAGATGGCATACCTTTGTCTCAGTTATTAAGCTCCAAATTATAAAATCTGTTGACGCAAAACCAACAGCATATCCACAGTTAGCCTTCTCATCAGGGGAATCTTTAACGGCTGAGACAGACCGAACCAAACTCAATTCTTTTACTTGTTTCATCCCTATAAATTCTAAACTTTGTTGAACTGCGTCATACTCAAAGTAGCAAATGCAACCATCTGCGCCAGTCTGAACAAAGCAAACAGGAAAATAACAAGGAAGCCATCACCCACACATCAACAAAAAGGGCAACATCTAAAGAGAGCAAATGCACATGATTCAATTTCTCTGTCACTGCAGTAACATATTAGTCAATTCTGACCCAGGCCAATAATTGCAGTTCTCTTGCTCTTAGATAGAAGTGTAAATAGTCGACACACTTCTATTCATTATGGGTTATCATATATACTATATAACACCACATGGGAGGCATGCACATAGTGCCAAAATGATTTCACATCAACTCTAACATTTTATTTGCAATTATTAAACATGAATGTACAACTTGAACATACCGAACATATCTCAATTTCATCAAAACTAGATTTAGCAACAGAAATGCTGGAGACGCTTGATATGCCGTGAGCTCCTTTAAAGTAACTTAATTGAGATATTTTCAATGCAGGTAAGTGAGGTGTGCGCAGCAACAAATCCTTTGGTAATGGAAATAGGACCAGATTACCACGTAGATCCCCACATATCAATATCTGGATATTTTTAACAATAATGAGCATCAAGATAGCAATAATAGATCAAAAATAAATGAAATCTACGATTGGATTCCTGAATAGTTTTAACAAAAATGAGAATGTTAAGTACTAGCAAAGAATTGAATGACATATGTAGAAACATTTTAACTGCTGAACTAATATGGATGAAACAAAAGAGATAGGAACAGCAGATGTGATGAAAGATACCTCATCCTCAAATAATGCATCTAAACACATTATCCGAATTCCAAAACATGATGTGAATTCTGCTATATGGGACGCATTAAAATTAGTTGCAGAAATGTGAGAAACAGGCAGTTCTGGATCACATAGTCTCCACAAGTTCAAATTTCCTCTTGGGTCAGTAGTAAAGATGAACCTGCATCTCAGCAATTCGATGACCTTCTAATCAAATAACAATAAAGCAAGAGGCTTAAGATATCACCCAGCTGACAATGAGAGAACAAAACCATGAGAAATAGAAGAGTATCATATGTATAAGAACAGTCATTCATATTAAAAATCAGAAAAAAGAATCTAGAGAGTCTGGGCTTGGAGTACTTATAATAGTAAAGGAATGGGACACCATTCTCCTTGCATTTGTGCATCTGTTGCTCAGGAAGAATAAAATTGTAGATCACTGTATCATAACATGTTAAATAAGCAATTCGATGATTTTACCTATATCCTAATTTGTTACTCCAATAGGTTCCTAACAGTTGTCTTTCTTTTCCAGCTGCCCAAGCAAAGGTGAAGTCCACTTCTGGAGTACAAATATCACCCTTAACTCTCACAACCATCAAGTTTCCTTTACCATCTCCTAAAGCAACCCAGTCATCAACACGAGACGAATGTTTGGGCAAGTTTTTGGACAGCAAATCCATACAAATAATTGGTACTTCTTCACTGACCTGGACAAGTTTAGTCCATTTTACATCCTGGGTTGGAGAAAATTTAGCATGGTAGAGATACCCATGATTTGTGGAAACATAAAGTGTATCTTCACATCTGAAGCGCAAACACCGAACATATTCACTTTTGCTGCAGTAGGAGAGCAACAGTACCAGTAAACGCTACGTCATATAGTATGACAAGAATATCAATTAAAAAAAGGTGTGAAAAAAAAGGATATTAAGAACTTATCAAGGAACCCTAAGAACTTAATTATGAGAAATAACCTGTCCATGAGACCTTGCTCTGAAAAATTTGGGATTTGAGCAGTATGTATCTTCAGTCTGTCATTAAGCAGTTTACCCTCATCTTTTTCTCTTAAGCTCCATGGCAAAGAAGCAGGCACCTTATGCAATTTGATTGCAGAGTCGAATCCAGCAGTAACAAGAAATGAGGAGTTTGGATCATATAGACATCGCCATATACCCCGCCCTCTGCAATTAAAACAGAAACTCTTTAACCTTTTGATATTCTATTAACTGCTGGTTTCTGGGATAAAAGATGAATTGAGACTCATTTGACCTTCACTCTTAGATTAATATAAAAAATGATAATCTTTAGACACTATTATGTTATGTGGGAATCCAAACATTATGGAGTCTTGGACTCCAATTTCCAACTTAAAACCCAAAAATACTAGAAGCCGAACTCTTCAGCTTTCAACAATTAGCAACAAAACACAAATATGCAAGGATTTCGGACATCCTTCGCTAAAGATCACCTTTTTCTTTCCATCATTCAGCTCAAATCAATAAATAAGATATCTGTAAGCACCTGTGTGACTTTGTTACCAACACATTTGAAATGAACAAAATGTTATCAGATATTGTTACATTCACGTATGAACAATAGTTCAAAGTTATCCATATTCTAAGTAAAAGTGTTTGCAATGCAAAATGTATGAAGTTACACAAGTACTTGAGATAACAGTCAGGAATTTCAGAAACGGGAACCCAACAAGCAACTTACATATGCTCTTTGATCACCTTAAGCTGCTTGCCGTCCAATCCCCATACTCGGCAAGTACAGTCCTCACTAGCAGTGAGAATTAACTATAGATATGACGAAAATAGTGTCAGATCAAAACCTTGTTATTTGTCAAAATTCTAGAGTGGTTTTCATCCATAGCAACACTTGATCAGTATTATCCATTTTGAGCAGTTAGGTGACATGACTATTGAAACCAACTAGAAGCATCTTATTGTGCTTGCACTCCCACAACTCAAAGCTGAATAAATTACGACAGCATTAGATAACTTAAATGAATATTGTCATGCAATCAACTGTTCTTACGACTCAGAACTTACGGAATTTGAGATACAGCAGTCCCAAACTCTAGCATCATGACCATATAAAACATGGTCAGCAGCCTGCTCATGCTCTCCTAAATCTTCATGATTTGTATTGATTGACCAGATACGAGCACTATACCCATGTCAACAGGATAGTCTCAATAAACATCTATACATATGCATGATAATAAATATAGGAACTTAACAGCACCTTCACCTGCGATCATCAGAGACTGAAACCAGTTTCGAAGCATCAGAGGACCATGCTATCCTAAATATTGAACCTTCATGACCAGTAAGTCTGCTAATATGCGACACTTGAAAGTAGTTGTAAGAGTTGGAAAATGAGCCGCTCAAGCACATGCCATTGTCCAAGGGGCTTGTCAAAGGTTCAGCACAATGTTGAGAAACCAATCTCCAAACTATGATCTGTTCTAAACCAATTAAAGATGAAAACTGAGTCCGTTGGATGCAACAATTGCAATGTCAAACCATATGGAATTTCCAGAGAATCAACCACCTCATTGTATATGGTACCAGAAGCAATCCGTAGAGTATCCAGACTATCACCCGACAACCGCATAGAATACAAAAGACACCTGTCTACATTCCAAAATTAAAGAAACGCATAAATAACATGAGAAAAGACGGTGAGCAGAGCACAAAGACACCCAATAACCTGGAGATTGAACTTCAACTATAGCGCAAGACTGCGATGTATCCCAGATGCGGACAGAGTTATCGCTGAACCCAATTGCAAGAAACCGGTTTGATAAACTGTCGCACTACAAACAGGGAAATCAAACTGGTTAAATAAAAAAATGTGTACCTGTAGATAAAACAAAACCACTAAGCCCAATGTTTACCTTCAAGAACGAAACATCCAAAACCCAACTACAGAATCTCGGCAACGAATTAGCTAAACGCAAGCCAACCAACAATTGCAAATCGTTATGGGATACCGACGCAGCTTCTATAGTCAAGTTAAAGAGCTTCACTCTCTTTTCACCAAAAACAGCGACGTCAAAGGTAAAACTAGTACTAGAAGATCCTCTTATGCAATCAATAACAATGCCATGCACCCGAATTCCATCAAACACTTGAAACGACTCTACTATCCTCTCTTCTTCTACATTATAAAGCAGAAGTTGAGAACCCGTACCTGTTCGAACCACGAGCCAGGTGATTACGCATAACGTTTTTCAATCGAAGAAACTCTAAACCTAAAGTATGCTGATTGATTCTTTATTTTCTTTGATAATTAAGTGTAAAGAACTTGGTACCGGCGAGTAGAAGAGGAAATGAAGAGAAGGTAGAGGGAAGGTGAAGGAAATAGAGAGCTGAGACTTCGCCGAGGTATTGCCCACCAACTAGTCGGCAGTTGCTCTCTTGTCGACGTGTCATGGTTACCAGCTACACCACAGCCGCCGCTTTGCAGCGAGAGTGCAGACTTTGGGAGGTTTTGAATTCAGACTAGACTCCTCCTGGAGGGCAGGTCTTGATTCTTCAAGCTGTTTAAGACTTAAAGAATTAGGCCTAATTTAGTAATTTAGAGCACCAATTCTAAAGAAAAAGATTTACCAAAAGACAAATTTGCACAAAAGAGTATGCGGTGAGCGTGGATCGAACACGCGACCTTCAGATCTTCAGTCTGACGCTCTCCCAACTGAGCTATCCCCGCCTCTTGAAGTTACGACCATTAACAAACCCTATCTTATAGTTTTCCAATTATAAATTACGTTATCGACTAATTCTTTTCTTTCACTGCAAATCCAACTTTCCTTGGTTTATCCGTTTTGGGGAGTATCACTCTTTTTCTTCTTCTTCTTAATCCCCAAATAATTTCTGAGATTGAGGTATCTGGACTGAAACTTTGAAGCAGAGGGGAGGAGAAAAAGATGGGCAAATCAGTACCGTTCAAGAAGGAATTTACTTTCGGTTTGCCACTTCCTGTGACCCTTTTTTGTTTTCGCCTTCTGTTTCTGACGATTTTCTCCTAATATACAAACATTCATCATCCTCTTTTGCAGAGCAAAGATTGGAAGAGTCTCGCGATATCCTTGCCAAATATCCCGATCGTGTCCCTGTAAGTTTGTCGCTTCTTACTTTATTTTTCTTTTTCCTTGTCCATTCTTTTTCTTCCCTTTTCATTGCAATTCGAGCTTCAAATTGTATTATTTCACCCCTTGATCGAGGTTTTCTCTTTCCCTTTTGAGTCTAAATTTCTTTTTGGTGAAAAGCGTTAATTGAATTTTGAGTAAAAGTTTCAAACTTCCCCATTATCCATGGTTGTTATTGGCGTGCAGGTAATCGTTGAAAGGTATTGGAGAACTGACCTTCCCGAGATGGAAAAGAAAAAGTGAGTTCTGTTTATTTTGTTTTACTCCTTCCCATGTTTTCTTGAGTTTAGTCACGTTTTGCAAGTCTTGTACCATATAACAGAAGGGTGCCTTGATATGAAAATAAGATTCCCTTTCAATTTCAAAGTATGAATTTGTGGTGAATACTACGATCAAGTTTCTTGAAGAATCCTACTCTTCTAGGCAAAAAAAGATTAGAGATGTCCATTAGCTGATCCTATTTTTCGTTTTAGATATCTGATTCCTCGAGATATGTCCATTGGTCAATTCATTCACGTGTTGAGCAGCAGGCTTCATTTGCCACCCGGAAAAGCTTTATTTGTTTTTGTTAAGAATACCTTACCTCAAACAGGTAACTTGTTTGTAGACCCTTCTCTTTGCTCTGCTTTTTAGACACTACAACTTTCTATTGCAATCTGCTGAAGGTACATTGACTGTTTATCTGCAGCCAGCTTGGTGGAATCTGTCTATGAATCCTACAAGGACGACGATGGATTTTTGTACATGTGTTACAGCAGTGAGAAGACATTTGGTTCTGCTGGTATTTGGAGTTGTGAAAACTAATACCAGTTTGTACGGGTGCACTATCATCTACGTATTATGTATTTAATTCTAGTATATATATATATTTATATATATATCGTCATTCATTCTGTAAGTACATACCTCTGGACATATGCTCTTATGCAGTATGCACCAATGAAATTCATCTTTCGTCTGAACCCATTCCTGCGTATCACTTGATTGTCTCCTGAGTGTATGAAGTAGTTGTGTAGATGGATGTAGAGTTTCTCTCTTCAAACAGCTTTCTTTGCCCCTTGGAATTAGGGATGAGATCCTTTCTAGATGGCACAAAGTAGGAGGAGGAGATATAACGGAGGATCTCGTCCCCTGTAATAATTATAACCGTTTGGTAACAGTAAACCTGTTATAAACGGCAAGGCACTCGGGTCTTTTTAACGAGATCCATAATTCAAAAATGCCAAAATGGTCAGGTGATTAGCATAGGAGAACTTTAGTATTAAGCCAACAACTTGAGTGTTTAACTGTTCTTGCATGTGACAGGTGGTTTACATCCTACCACTCTGATTTGTTATGTTCTATTGAAGATGAGCATATTTTTCTCAGTCAAAGATAAAACACAATTTTTACAATTTTCCATAAATCAAACATGCTTGATTCAGATTTCATGCCTACATCCAGTGCATAAACTAAATTGGGAATCGGCCAAAACAATCATATCGGCAAGCCTGATTCAGATTTCACAGAGTGTACGTGCGCGCAAACTTGGGAACCATTCCATGTACGTGTTTCTTTCTCACGTAAGTAGGGTTCGTAAAATAGCCATCACCCGATACAATCACATCGATATTTCCTGTGATTACACTTAAACAGAAAATTTTGAACATGGATAAATGTCTTCGCCTGCAAAATTCGCTAGGACATTGAAAATTACATCCTGCTGCAAAATCCTGGCAGCCAAAGCAACTCTTAAAAACTTCTTCCAACTACCCATTTTCAAGATAGCTCTTCTCACATTTCGTGAAGCATTTGAATAAACATACTCATGAAAAGAGTTTATTGCCTCCTCCTTTTCGCCAAACACCTCGCACAGGTAATCCTCCGTTTCCATTATTATTATTGTTATTATTATCTAATCCATCGTCTGAAGGACCTGGACTTGGATCAGGATCAGTATTATTAAAGAAGGCTTCCACAGAGCCATCACCTAGCCTCACCCTATGAAACTTTGAAGTCTTCTTCTTTTGCTTACTACCACCGCTCCCATCCCTAGTTTTCTGACTAGATCCATTCCCAGCGTATGAAGAATTACTTTGCCCTCTCAATTCAACCGGCTGTTCATCAACAATGGCACTTGACTTGCCCTTAGTGCCTCGATATCCATCTTTAGATAGTACCTCCACGTCAACTTCCTGAGGCTTGTGATGTATTTGCAACGTCCGAACTGTGCTTAGAATGCTATCTGCCAATCTGTCCTTTGAACCACTATCTTCAGAAGCTAACCCCTTTCCCTTCTTAGAGCTACTACTGCCTTTTGCACGATTGCCACTACCAACCCAATCATTCTCTTGTGAAGACTCTCTTCTCAAACTAGCATTGTAAGTGTCAACTAGCTCCTTCTGCTTATGGGCATCAGGGCAAAGTCGAGCCAAATCAAGAATAAGGTGGGTTAAGCCATATTGGTGCACATAATCAAGATACTCTCTTGTATCAATTGAACCTTGACGATATAATCCTGATATCTCTTTAAAAGAAGAATATTTTTCCTCATCATCCTTAAGTGCAGTGCGTATCTTCTCCACCAATGATTTGTTTGCAGCTTGAACATCTACCACCTGGAGTGAACCCTGACTGCTAGGGGAATTCTTGGATATATTTGCCGCAGAAACAGGAGGAAAATCTGTTATTGATGGTTTCAATGAACCTCCAGTTTTTGATATCAATGGTTGCAAGGTTCCAGTCCCAGAAAGATTTGGAGCTGATGCAGAGTTGCTGATCCGACTCGTGTTAACCCAGCTACCCAGAGAACCAGCTGAGGCCGGTCCATGAACAAGAGACGGGGCAGCTTGAACCTGAACAGAATTTGCATTAGACAAGACTGGTAAACTTGAAGAAGTTCGCGACGATAAAGGTACAGTATTTGGCAATGGTCTTTGGGGTATTGAAGGGGCTTCTGTTGATGGCCATGTTTGACCTGAATTGACAATTGTTACGTTATTTCGCCGTCGGAGATGTGCTGCCATTGTATTATTAGGTAAAGATTCAGATTCATGCTTGTCTTTTTGCTGACTGTTGCTTGAAGCAATGGGGAGAGGAGGAAATGAAGATCCTTCCAAAGGTTTGCCCCTGGAACTTTGTCCGAGGGCATGGAGATATCTTGAAGAAGTTTCAGAATCTGTTGCACTTAATGATTCAAAAGGTTGGATAATTGAATCAACATCATTTATATCTCCATGGTCAGTAACTGCTTGTGTGGTGGATGATGATGATGGGTCGCAAAATGTGCCCTCTGCCTGAGATATTTCAAGACTGGCTTGAATGGCTAAGGAGAGTTGAGTATCAGGTTGGTCTCGAACGAATGTTCTTCTCCTTCCACGCCGATCTTGTTCACTACTCCGTCGATATTGAAAACTAGTTGGTATCTGAAGTGGAAATCAACAAAATATCTGGCATTGAACACATGCAGAAAAAAAAGTGCAAAGGAAGATGGGACCGAGCTAGAAAAGGTATCTTGCAATAAGCCAAAATGAGCAACATTTAATTTAAAAGAAAACCAGATGATAATACAAATTAGAGAGATTACACATGCCTGGAGAGCAGCATTACGCTTAGAACGAGACATACGACCACCATGCTCAACCGTATTGTGTCTCTGAAAGATAAAGAACAAAATAGGGAGAAAAAAAAAACTAGAATCAATCAAAGAACTTCTGGAAGGTATACGGAAACAAAGATAAACCAAATACAGAAACAAACAAGTTAATTTTCAAAACCTCCATCAGTCAGTAATATATATATAACAGATTTAAACGGGGGAAAATACCTTCATTTCTGCTTCAGTTTGGAATACTATAAACTTCTTTGCAAGACAGGCCTCATCTTCACATAGGAAATGATCTCGGCGGAAGTGCATCTGTGACAGACAATTGCATTCATTTGAAAATAGGTCGGGTCAACAACACCCATGAATAAGTATTTAGTATCATAACATAAAACAAATGAAGAAAATGAAAGCACAAGTAAGTTAGGTCTTGCCTCTAGGTCATCATAATTCTTGTAATATTCATATTGTCCAGGATGCTGCCTGAAATAAATCAACTACAGTCACCCAAGATGTAATTTGATCATTATGAGAAAATCATAGTTTTTGCAGACAAAGCCAATGTTTAGTTTCCAATCGTTAGGTGAACAGAATCTTATACATAAATCTGTTAATAAAAGAGTGGAAAAAGCTTCTATTGTGTTGATTAAGTAGATAGGAAGCAGTCTACATTCCCCAAATCTTCATATAGATGAGCAAATTTTAGCTTACAAATTAAATGCATCTCACAAGTACTAGCATTATTATAAACTAGGGTCATACATCACCTTTGACATAAATGGCAGGTATAGTGTTCTGTAGACATGTGTGAATACAGCTCATTATCCCCATAGAAAGGTGTTTTGCAGAACTCACACATGGGATGCCCCATGAAGCCGCCTCTTTCACTCTCATCCCCATCAACTTCTGAATCACCAGTGCTTACATGCTGATTCAATTGTGATCTACTGTATAGCTTTTGTTCACAAATAAATACCTATGGCATTTGAATCTGATAAATTTAGTTGTGTAACCAATCAAATGTAGAAAAAAGATGAAACTCATAATCCCAGTAGATAACTGAGTTTCATCAGAAAAGCCAGATTGATCAAGCAAATAATTGTCAAATCTATAAGTTGAATAAGCTCCTGTCCCAAAATAACTAAGCCAACGGGATTTGCAAGTATAAAAGAAGGTAATAGATTATGCAGATTTCATTAATTTAAGATTCTCTGAAACTAGCTCTCCAAATACAAAGAAAAAAAGGAAGAAAATCCAACTAACTTTGTCAAAGTGAACACCATGTATATGCTCTCACCACAAATGAAATAAAGAAACAAGATAAATAATAGCACTCGTGCTGTTTGTTAAACATATATACTGTACCTTCCGGCCTTCCAAACATAAACTGCACATATGCAACTTATGACGATGAAACAAATGGCCCTTCAACTGCTCAATGCTCCTGAATCTTGTCCTACGCTTTGAGCCCTCATTTTCCTCCTCCATTTTGTCACATACACTACATGAAAGTCTGCACATAGCTTTAATCATCCTGTAATGGTCCACGTCATCAAAAAAGGCTTGTGTGTCCTCATGGTACCAATATGGTCCAACTCGCCCCTCCCTTGGTTCAGATGGCAACGCCCTGAAGTCACTAATCATCCTAGTATAATCTCCTAAAGCCTGCAAATAGGAAAAACCAGTATAAACAGAGTACAACCAGATTAACATCACCATTCATCAAATGCCCCTTTTGCCACAAATGTCTAGCAAAATGAAACTTCCTTTTCAGCTTCATTCATTAAGGTTTAAGATTGCATAACACAAGCACCAATTGCGTAGAGGGAGTGGATTAGTATTAAAAGAAACAGAAAATTCCTAACCTTGGTGACAAAAACAACCGCGTTTGTGGTCTTGCAGATGCAGCAGCGGCGATCATCACAGATGAAGCGGAGGCGAGCGACACACGTGGAGCAAACCTCCCGGTGGCCGCAGGCACCGTAGGCCACCCACTCCAGGGCATCAGCGCACACTGCACAATTGTCATCCATCTCTCTCTAGAAATGACAGAAAATTGCCTGATCGGGGAAAAAGAGATTTTTGTAGGTAAAATCCGACGATCTAGGGTTTACAGGGCTTATGAAATTAAGAACTTTCAAGGGTTCGTGAGTGGAAACAAAATTAGAAAAACCCAACCCTTCGGAGCTTCGAGTCTCTGCTATGCACAATTTTACAGAGCTGTCATTCCGGGACTTTATTGTATATCCCGGAACATCTACCGTATCCAAATCCGAATGGCTGTGGCATAACGGGGTAATGCTGTAATTTTATTAAGAATTGGTCAAATCTGGACGACTATAAATACAAACCTTTAGAAAATCATACAATTTCAAATTTATTCAATTTTAATTTTAAATTAGTAAAATTATTAACAAAATTAAAAACTATCGATTAAACAACCATGTAATATTATAGGTCTCATATAAATAATAGAAATAAAAATATCAAATTAACATTAACGTGATCAAAATTTAATCTTATTAAGATTTCGGTTTGTTTAAAAATTAAATTAAATTATTTTGAAATGATAAATTTTTAAAAATATCTTAAAATATTAAAATATAATTAATAATCATGAGTGCTACTATTTACCTTAAAATAATGAACATGATTCCGAATAAAAATTTTTGATGTGATTTCGGTAAAAAATTTCTCTTAAAAAGAATAATCTCATAACTTTCACCTCTTGTAGTTAAAGTAAGGGGTAACAGGCACTGGAGTCAAGATCGTCTTTGAACATATAGACGGCAAAAGAAATTTATTAGCAGACCAGTGATCTCGTATCGTCATCAAACTCGTATGGATTGAAAAGACAAACAAATCGCAAGAGAAGAACAACGAGGAAAAAGGTACGAAAAACCTTATAGAACTCTCAAAGATCTATACTTGCAGCAGTTTAAACATCAAGCAGATTCAAGTTCTGAAGGATCTACCACAAGCTATAGAGGAACTGCAAAGTATGGAAAGAAGGAAAA